>VYXH01008538.1:30485-43893 GCA_013397275.1 Burhinus bistriatus
GGAAAGGAAAGGAAAGGGAAAAAATCCAACAAGAGTAAAGAAAAAAAAAGATTCAACTCCATGTTTAAAGAGGCTTTTGGCAGATGATATGGAGGAGTTGACTTCTATTAATACATTTTTCCATTTCCCAAATTACTGCTTTAGAAAGTGAAACAACCCAACAAGTCAGAAATATGTTGTTACCCACCTGCCCAAAATCTGCACACAGAAGCTTAAGTGCTTCCTGCTGGCAGAGTTCTGTTAACTTTGTTTCTACATGATCAAGAATTAAAAAACGTGCTTTTTGGCCTCCTATTTTGTCTAAGAGTCCGACTGCCAATCTACAATCACTGGTCTAAAGGGAATAAATTATGGATCTACCATACCTATGCATGTGCCAATCTTTGTACTGAAAGGAAGGAAAAGAATTGCTCTTATTATCCATGAAAAATTCAGTGGATCAGACTCAGAAATATCAGACATGCTTTTTAGTTACAAATGAATTTTCTTAGAATTTACTAACACATTATTAATTTCTTTATGAGTTAAAATAGGTTTTGAAGTATTTTAAAATTATCTTTGAAGAAAGTTGCCACAAGATTCAGACCTGGGTCAGGTCTGAAATTATCTGGATGGAATCACAAAAACACTTCAAAAATCATGTCTCACACTGAATTTTTAATGTTTAATCATCTCTGTTGCTATGGGTTAACAACAGCGTCTCTCTCTCAGTATTTTATCACCCTTTTTCAAAATGTTAGCTATATATGCCATCAAAAACATTTCCAGTATTTCTCAGAAAAGGCATGCCTGAAACAAATCATCTCCAAAGGTGAGGCCAACCTATCTACCTTCTCCACCTGGGTCCAAGTGTGACATCTACCATCACAATAGTAAAGACACTACAGGTCAGTCATAAGCACCTGGTTCCACATAAGACACCATTCAGCCTCTGAGATATCCTTGCAGAGCTCACAAAAGAGGCACAGCGCCTACAGGAGGTCCTGATTTGGTACCCTGGAGGGTAATGCAGGGTGTCTGAGGTGGCAGTAGGCTCCCACATGAAGGCAGATGTCAAGATCCTCATCCTATGAACCAGGCTGTAGATGGGATATCCC
This sequence comes from Burhinus bistriatus, assembly GCA_013397275.1. Lineage (NCBI taxonomy): Eukaryota > Metazoa > Chordata > Aves > Charadriiformes > Burhinidae > Burhinus > Burhinus bistriatus. Next base: position 31,583 of record VYXH01008538.1, read on the forward strand.
AGAGCTCAGATAAACTGACCTCAAAGCCTGCAGCTTCTTACCCTCTGCAGTAGAGGACTTGAAACAACAAGGAACCCAATATTTTTACCAGAGCTGCCATTGCACTTGCTGAAGAGCAAAGGTTTCCAACATTTTTCAGGTCACCAGGTTGCCTCCAGGACTCTAATAGTGAAGAAATGAAACACAGGAAAAAATATGCAAAACCAGGGCTTGTAATTTGGAGCTCCTGATTGTTCCCTTGCTCCAAGCAGTATTGTTTCAGTCAAAGTATTAATAATTATTTAATTGCACAAACTATAATGGACTATGATGGGTGATCACAGAATGAACAGAAGAAAAAGAATAGGCACTTGCTGTCTGCCCACTGCTCCCTCCCTACAGTTGTTAGCCATTTTGCTCTTTCAGGTTCTTTCTGTTGGTTTTCTACAGCTAGCAAGTCTGATTTCATTTCTAAAAGACCCTAGTGTACATATTCAGGGCTTTGAAACCTTCATGTACGTGATCCAAAGTTCCTCTCTGTAAATGATGTTCTAATTCTTTTTTGTGTCTTTGTTTTCTTAGTGGAAATTAAGATTGATGCAAAGCATTTGAATCTTCAGGAAAGACGTGCCTTGGAGTTATTCATCATCTCTTTCTACTCTGAAATAGAAAATTTACTACATCTAAGTAGGACTGGCTTACTTTAATCACTGGCCTTTGTGTACAAGGCAGGGAGTCATACTGATTGACTAAAATATTACTTGGCAATCATTTTGTCTTCAGTCATGGATTAAATTGTTTTGTGTGTATCATTTTTCAATCTATCATTAATATTTCTTTCTTTCATCTTCCCTTCTGTTTCCTGTTTTGATTTCAATTTGCTGTTGCTGGAGACTTTGAAGGGAAAGCCAAAATGACTATCATCTAGAATTATCAGCTGTATGAGCAAAAGTACTCTCCCAGCACTTCTTGGTGATTTTTATTTCCTTTTCTGGCATTCTGTTCTCCACACACACACATATGCATAATGTGGTATGTGTCCAAGTCCTCCATGTCTGTGGATGTAAAAGCACAACTGTCTTCTGTTCCAAATGATCCCGGTTTCATGTGTAACTTTTGCCAAGATGATCATACAACAAGCAACTGTGCACAGGGGGAGAGCACAAAAGGCTTCAAGACTGATCTTGAAGATGAGGAAAGATCTTTTCTCCTTATATTTCATTTACTGTGAATTCCTTGTTTTAAATGAGGTTGCAAGATTTCACAATGTTCAAAGCATGGCATCTGGTCTGTGCTTGTCTGAACTTTTGCTGAAATTTCTTCAGTTCAAGCCAAGAAGGTAGGTCCCAGAGCTGTTACCACAAATGCCAATAATTGGTACTGGATTTGCTGGGTCATGAAGGAGAAAACCAAGACGCAAGAAACTCAAGCATCTGTGTCTGCAGAGGCATTTATGAGTCAAACATACCAGGCCTTTGACTATGCTGTATCCAACCCTTTCTAAAATGCTGATTTCCAGAGGAAAAAACAAATTGTGACTGTCCCTGACGTGTGGAGGGGCAGAGGTGCCACTCTGCTCTGCAAGACAGCATGAAGATGAGGACAGTATAACTGAACTGTGCAGGCAATAGAGAGGCCTAATCGTATTTAAACACCAAGAAACTGAGGGTGAGACAACCACATGAGAGGAGCAGGCACTCCATCTGCCTGGTGAGCCTCTGCAAACCATCTCCCTGCAACTGCTTTCTGTTTCCATGATTACGCAGCTCTTACCACCAACACCACACTCCAGTCATCCCAGTGTGATGGGCTGGGAGGGTGTCAGTGCTCCTCAAAAGGCATGGGACCCCATCACCTCCCAGCTTTCCCAAGGCAGTGCCACCACTCACAGCAGCCTCTGCCTTGCCCTGAGTGGGGCCATTTGGCCCACTGTGATCATAAACACCTTCCAGTGCTTCTTTATTGCTGCTTTAGTGAAAGGGAACTCAACTTAAGAAAATATACTGTATTTCTTTAATTGTAAAATTTTATTGTGGGCCATGATTAAATCATTTTCAAGCATCGTTGAGTCATGTGGAGCTTTGTTTTACGGTTTAATGCTATTGGTAACCAAAGCCAGTTTTATATCCAGACCACATGGTGCAATAGTCATAAGAAAAGGAAAACCATCTAAACCTTTACAACCTAAAATTACACTTGCAAAGCATTATTATTATGCATCTTATTTAAAGTGGGGTAAAATGCTTTTTGTGGAGACTAAGGCAACTTCAAAATCCTCCATTCGTATTCGTTTCTGATAGACCAGAGTCCAGGGAACTGTGAAAGAGCAGATGTTGTCCAAATAGGACTAATTTACCCAGACTGTTATTTTAAAACATAGTGAATGCAAATACAGCATTTAAAATTGGTCATACCTAGGGCAATGTCTTTCGCTGAACTTAGATTAATAATTTTAAAGGTATAGCCATGTAGAAAATGTAGGGTTAACCTTCCCAAGCCCTCCGAGAGCTGGAGTTCCTCCTTTTTGCTTTTGTAATTACTGTTTTTACAACTACAGCATTTGTGGACTTTCAGCTACTCTCAGCCTCAGCTCTGAGCATGAGGCCTATAGCGTTCTGTGCTGGCCAAAATATCTGTAATTTTAGCTGTAGTATTTCACGGTCTGTTTCTTCACCTTATTTCTTCAGTCTGTATAAAGAATAATAGTCACAGATGGTCTGGGGAGATGTTACTTTTTTTGACATTGAAACTCCTCTTTGCCACTTTTGTCTAGATTTTTCATGGAGGACCAAACGTTTCCTGAGTAGCTCCTGCTACTAGGCTTATCAAAATGTTCAAACCACATACAGGGGTTGTGGTTGCCACATGCTTTAATGCCATATAGAGGCGTTTGATTCAGCTCACAACTGGACACTGCGGACAGTAACTGTATAGGTTACTCCTCTACCTTTTGCTGCAGAGATTATCAACCCTTAAAAAGCATCTCAGGACCTGACAGCTACAGCAAAGTGGGGAACAAGGGAAAGCCAAGGCTGCCAAGTAAGCCAAGAAAACCAAGTAAGAGGCAAAAATGAAAGGATGGGGTTTGATGGGCTGATGAGACTGTGGTGGCAGGGAAAGGAGAAATGGAAACCACTGGACCTCTGTCACCCCAAGGAAATCTCACCGAGGGTAGCTAGGGAGATTCACGTCTCCACGATGTAATTAGCAAGGCCAGCCAAGCCCTTGCAGGAAGCATGCAAACTGTATACTTTATGTTGCATTAGACATCTCACCTAATTACATGGAATTACACTGTGCCTGGGAAGTGCCTGTATCTCTCTCTGTTGACTCTGTAAGGAACGTAATGTTGATCCTCTGAATCATACCTAAGTGAGATGTCCAAAATTGATGGTGTGAATAACCCTCTAGGAGTAATAAATAAAGCCCTGCAAGGCTTAGTAGTGGCAGGAGGTGTGTTTTGGTAGTAGTCATGTTTACTGTTCCCAACTGAATAAGCATTACTCTTAGATTCAACCTTGTTGGGAGAAGACTTATAGTCTATAATTTCAGTATCTCTTTCTACAAATGCTGTAAAGTTTACTTAGCATTTTAGCTGGTTCACTCATTGTCCTGGCCAGTAACATTTGCATGGCCAGAGTCTGGAAAAACACATCTTTTTAGGCTGCTACCCTGCACACCAAAAGTTCAGTTTTGAAAAGTGATTAATGATGGCTAACCTCTTCATTTTTGATTCCCAGTTTGAGATGCTGAAAGGCATAAGGGTTAGTGTTCCCTGAGGTCCAGGCTCCATTACACTGTCTGAGGATCAATATGCCAAATTACTACTCAGTTTTGAGCTTTTTCTTCTTTTTGAGCACTGGTTATAAAAGATGAATTGTGCTTTTAACCTAGTGGTCTGCTCCAGGATATAGCAATTCCAGAGGTCTTCCCTGGTTACTCTTCTGCTTTGCAACTGCGTTGCTTTCTATCCTAGCCTGATCAACTGATTTGTCTGCCAAACTTATCTCTGAGATGACACACAATGCCAGATAAAACAGTCTGAAAGCTGCAGAAAGAATAGCTTATCTATTGATTATTTAGTAAATAAAAATGTAAACAAGAAAAAACATGGAGAGAGCGAACGTCCTTTGAGAGCAGAAAAAACCCCCACTACTGAGTAATGGGATTTGAAGAAGTGAAAAGTTTCTTGCTTGCTGAAAAAACACTGCTCTTGGCTTTTCCCTGTTCTGGACTGACTAATTGCCTTGGCATCTATTTCTTTAGCTAACAGTCAGGGTGCAGTTTTTGTGTTCCACCCTTTGCTCCCTTGCTTGCTAAATCATAAAAAAGCAAGGCTGAAAGCATTCTTGTCTACCTTACATATGTTGCAGCTGTTTTCTGCTGTGCTCTACCTTCTGTATTTCATATGCTGAATATTTGTCTCCCATGGAAAAAANACTCTTTCAATACCTACTTAATGCACAAAGAACATCCTCCAAGATTCCAGTTGGGCACCATCAAAACAGAGAGCAATGGACATGCTACCTTTCTGTTGGTCATGCTGTATTACTGAAGATGAGAGAGAATAGCCCATTGAAGCTGTTTTGCCCCTTCAGACTATTCACCAAGGAAGAATACTGATTTGATACTCAACCTGAGAGCTGGGAGAGGTCTTAAAATAAATCTTACCTGCTATTACGTGCATTGCTCTGTGTTACTGTATGGCTACTGAGTCAGGTTTGCAGAGTGCAGGTAGGCTTCTTGGTCACATCACTAACTGTGGAAATCTTAAGCGGCACATCTGGGTTCATCTTCTTAAAAAAAAGAAGTGCACTAATACAGAGCAAAGCCTATCATATGCGCTCCAGGAGCCTACAAGAATAGATGTCTTAGAAAAGTAGACAGATAGAAAGAGAGAGGGAGAGAGAGATAGGCATGCAGACAGGCAGACATTAGAAAATCTGTCCTTGACCTTCATATGCCAAAGAAATTCTCTTTGTTTGAGGTGGGGGAAAGTCAATCCCTTAAGGGAAAACAGAAGAGGGGAGAGAGGTAATAAGGAAATGAGTCAGACACAAAGAATTGTTGGCAAATACAGATACTTCCTAGTAAAGGAGGACAGTTTTCAGCTGATCTAATGTAAAAAACCACAGCTAATGTGTGCCTGGTTTTTATTTAGTCCCCCTTGTAGCCAGAAATATTAGAGTTTAATAAATGGGGAAAAGGTGAGAAGCAAGACCCTTTTCTCTCTCTTCACTGCTTCCCCACATCACCCAGGGGAGCAAGTTGAAAGTGTGAAGCAGTGTTTTCTTTGGTTTTAGCTTTTTTTTCCCTTCCCAGATAGGAACTTTGAGAAGTGGTTCCACTGTAACCATTTAAAAAGAGGTAAGACATGTGGTTTCTTCACAGGGCTGTTTCTAATCAGATTGAATTAACTTGCATAACTGTGTAATTATAATGACGATAACTGATATTTTATTTTAGATTTTATTCACCAAGGAACCCTGAAGTCCTCTGGATTCATTGATAAATCCCTGAGGTCCTCCTTGCTGCAGAGGCTGATGAGCCTGAAACAGCCACAGAGTCCTTCCCTGTCCTTCCCAGCACTCAAGTTAATTGCAATCTGAGGGGCTGGCTGAAGATCTACCTAGATCCTAAACATTACAACCTAACCAGTGTAAAATCTATCAAAGCATAAAGCCTGTGGCTTACCGTTATTCCTAAATCAAAGTTGTAGTTATGAACGGCAGAAACACTGGAGGCAGCAGCAACTCAAGTAGAAACAGCTATGGTCAAAAATGAAGGCGGCGGCTTACTGGGAGGGAAAGACAGGAGGTTATGTACTCACAGGAGTGTACAACTGAAGGCCAATGTTAAGCAAATGAGGGATATGGGTGGAAGATCTGTAGTTTGTGAGAGAAGCCGAGTTGTGAAAACATTGGTTAATTGACCAATCAGTGTTAGCCTTTGTTGCAGTCAGGATCTTCAGCCAGTGAATGTTTGTTGAAGTCCTGTTTTCTTCTGTGAGGTATTGACTGATTTTACTATTCTGATTTAAGACTGAATTTACTCTTCTGCTTTAACTCTTATTAGTCTGCGGAATCAGAAATTGGGCTGGGAAATCTGTACCTTGGCCGCCAAGGTACAGAGGCGCCATACTCCTTCCAGTGACACCTGGAAGGCAGAGCTCCTTCTCTGACAGTGTTGCCGGAATTTAAACAGCTGTGCAACAAGGTGGTTTTTATTAACCCCATTGTCCGTAGGGCAATCACTGCAGTCTCATTTCCTTGTGATGTGGGAGGGGATTCTTTCCTTATTAAATATATATATGTGTATTTGATCTTTAGTACAATTAGATCCATAGCAGCTCTTCTAGAATAGTTCTTTGTGGTACAGACCTAGGCACTGGAGGCAGGCATGATTTGCCATTGGCGGAGTAATACATCATTTTCACAGTGATGTGCTTACAGCAGTGTAAAGTCATGGTGTTGGAGGGAAGCAAAGAGAGGCTGGGAAAGGAACCATGGCACATAGGTCCTGGCTGCCTTCCTCCAGCAAGTGTTTCATAGGAAGTCAGACTAGGCTAGCCTATATTTGGCCCTTCTGGCTTTGACCTACAAGTCTGTAAGTTTAAACTCTTGACAAAATTCCATTATCTTCTTTGTTTGCTAAAGCTATGAAGAGATGTTGTGCCTAGATGAGGAAAATTACGCATAAAGAAGAAAATCCCTTAACCTCTTTCCTTGAAGGCACACACATCTCTTGATGAAGGGTTTATCATGGGCTAAGGGGAGACATTTTTGTTGCACCTCATGGTGAAAACACTCTCATTATGGTGTATGAGCATAGTGACATTTATTTATTCTTTACAGTATTGTCATGGGTGTTCCAATATACTTTTTTCTTCCAGGAGGCAAACATTTCTGCCTGGGATTGAAAAGGTGTTGGTCCTCACTTTTGCTCTGGATGTCAGATAGAGTGAGGTCAAATCCCGACAAGCAGCACCCTCTCACACTGTCCTTGGTGTTGCTAAGGTGCACCTAAATTATAACAGCCCTCAAAGAATGTCTATATCTGCCTCAACATTCTGCATATATCACAGCTAAAGGCACACATATCAGCTAATGGCACAGAGACATCCCCACTGGAGAAAACCTACAGCAACCATCCAGCCCCACTGCAATTCAGGATAAGAGAACTCGGTATGACTGCTCATCCTGGCTGCTAAGACTCAGCCCAGAAAACCTCCATGTCAGAAACAAAATTCAATAAGGAATTAGCACTGACATTGTTCAAAATGGATATTTTGTATGACAAACATGTTTCAAAATGGAAAACAGCTCCAAATACATTTGCAAATATACATATGTGACAACTCAGCTCTGTTCTTTCTCTAAGTTATGACATAATCATTCTGCTTAGTTTTGTTCCTTCCATTCTGTGATTGCTATAAACTTTGGGAACTAAACCTTCAAGTGAAATTAACCCAGGCACAACTAGTTAATTGACTCATTTATTGTTGCCTGAAATTATGCAGCATTAACAGTTCCTCTCATTCATCCTTTTTTGACTCTAACAGAATGTACAATGAAACACCACTGGATAAACTACCAGAGGTTCTTTCCACTCCATTGTCTCTTTAAGCTCCTTTGGTTGTGGAAAAAGTACTGAAACAGAGGACTGCCAGCAACATAAATACTGATTCAGCCTGTATAAATAACCTTACACTGGCAGGACTCCGTCAGACCTGTGACACAGGTAGCAATCTCTCAAGAAGAAACAACAATCCCCACTTATGTTAAAAGATTTTTAGGAAACAAGATATGCTCTATTAAGAAATTATTTCAGATGTGCTCCAAAGCGTTTCAGAGAGCAGACAGAAAAAAACCCAAACCAAAAAAGGGCTGCAATGTGCTCCTTCCAACTGTCTGTTATCTGTCATCACCTGGGTTATTCCTTGCACTGTCATCTTGAAACACTTTGTAGATGGAGATACTATTGATGTTAGCAGGACTTCTGAGCAAAGATGAAGGATACTAACGCTGGTATTTTCCTGTAAAGATTCAGCTTGAACTTTTGATTTACCAGTACTACACAAAGCTTTCAAAAATAATCACGTGGATGTTTGCCCTGTAAAAGAATTCATAGGTAAAATATGTCAACAACCAGATACACTGGAGAAAAGATATCAACCAGCATATGTATTATCAACAAATGCGCACATTGACTAGAGTTTTATTACAGATCAGCATTTGAGAGACAGGTTTTTTTCAGTCATACTTATGTAAACCTTCTAAGGACAGTAAAGTTAAAACAAGTCTGCCTGAAAACTACATTTGGCCCCATGTATTCATTAAGCATCAAAGGATTTTTTCTTTGCTTTGTTTGACATAGCTGAATTTAAGGATATACTTTCAATCTTTCAGAGAACAATTACAGTGTCAACACCTAAATTGGAGGTTGCTGAAATACGGGCACTACTGTTCCATTTTCACTGAGGGCTTATGTCTACACAGAGGAATACAGCTATCCTGATGTGGCAGAGAATAATCTTAACTCTTGCAGCTGAACTCCTAGTGAACCAGCTCCATTGTGTGGAAGTACTAGGACATGGCTCACAGGTACCACACTATAAATTGTCGCATGGTAGTCAGAGAGTACATTGTCCTCACTGGGTCCTAATTTTATATCTTTGTTTAAGCAAAAAGACACCACATTAGGAACTGAACTGCAGCACCCCTGAACTGCAGGTGCTTGCCTCATCCGTACTGTCTTTTTGGGTAATTAGCCACTGTCAGAGACGGAGGAGTGGGCTGGGTAGACTGTTGTGGCATTCCTGTGAATACCTTGCCATAACAAACACCCTCATGAGGAGTTAGGCTGAAAGAATTACAACCCTCATTCTCATCAAGAAGCCTTCAACAGACCAGTAGCTCCATTGATTTTACTGCACGTATTTGGTAAAACAAGGTGATCCAGAGCTGGCTTGTATGGCCACGTTTTTCATGGTAAGCAGTGACTGCCTTGGAACTGAAAGTATTACTGTTAAAAATCTGCTTATACAAGCGAGTAGGACAGCCAATCAGATATATGGCATTTCCATGGGATTCTGGCTTTAGGGCTACCTATTAAATGGATCATTAATGAGTCAGGTTCTGGCAAAAGCACAGGAAAGCCTCAGGAGAAAGGTGGGGATATGAGCTGGCATTCCTGGTTGTCAGTGTCCCTACTTCTTGCCGTGAGCTTCACAAAGTGTAAAAGAGCAAACACCCAACCAACAGCAGGAGCCCTGCCTAAGTAATTTCTCCAGAAACTCTGCCAGTGTAGGATTCTTTTCCAAAGATTGTGGTGGCAGAGTGCAATGTTATTTTACCTGCTTGAGGTCCTTCACTGCCTGGCATTTGTTTCTCAAGATGGCAAAGGAAGCCACACTACCTGTATGGCATCACCCTGCAGATGCTGTCTCATCCACTCCAGCGGTCCTCCCATGCCAAGGAGAAAGAGGCAGGAGCCAAAGGCATATTAATCTGCTCTACTCAGCTGGCAGTCTTTTAGAAATGGGAAGTTAACAGATTTTGGTGGATAACAACAAATAAAGACCAAAAGAGAAAGGCCAGAAGCACACCACATAATAAAAAGAATTTTTTTTTTTTTTCAGCAAGAAAAGAAGTAGGAGGGGACTTTGATGATGAAAAGAACAAGAGGAGCATAAGGAGGAACAGGAGAAGGGAAAGATCCCTTCAGGGTGATGTGGTGGGGAGTAAAGAAAACAGAGTAGGAAAGAAAAGGCACCATCACAGTATCTTGCTGAAAATGAGATGAAGTAAAATTATTATCTCAGTTCTGCTTTTGCTATCCTGCTTGATTCTTGATGCAGCAATGGATACATAAAAATTGTCTTCTAAACTGAAGGTAGGAAACTGTCAAATTAAATTCTCCTAGTTAAGGTCTTAAAAATCCAATATCACAATTTGAAGGCACCTTTTCCCCACTGCAACTAATTACAGAATCTTCTTGTTAATTTGAATATAAATTGAAGATTTTCTGTTTAAGCAGTCCTACATGTACAGCACTAAGTTTCAGACCAAGATAAGTGTAGAAACATTTGGAAAAATGGTTGCTTTGATGATACCAGGCAATACTGGTAACTTAACAGATCTCTTAACAGAGATTCTTACTCTGCTAATCAAGTAAAGCTTCATCATTTTGTAATTATTTGTAAGGACATCATTACTACTAAGAAGAAGTGGCAATGTCTGTGTTGGAGACATTTGATTTTTATATGTTTTTCTTCACTGCAAGGGATTCTATGATTTGTAGCTCTTTCTGCAAAGGATCTTGAGACAATACCACTTTGACAAATTATGGGGTATACTGAAGAAGTCTTCTCCCTTTGGCAAGCTTGTGGGACAGGACAACTGACATGAAACTCCATTTAATCTGATGATCTTCTGTCTTTCTAGGATGAGAGTTCAGGTAGCCTAAGTTTGTACTGTCAAAGACAACTTAAAAATGGAAACCCAAACCTTACAATCTCTGTAGCAACTGTGGAAGCAGTACACAGGATGACAGGTCCTAAACTTTGGTTTATCATTTTTTGGTTTCTCGTATCCACATGTTACTTTTTGACTCCTCTCTTGACCCAGTGATCATGTTGTTGCATCATTTTTATAGTTTTTTCAGAGCAACAGAACAGACGGTGTGTTTGCTGCCAGCATTTCCAAAGTAGTTCACATTATATTATGTCAACCAGGAATAAATAAATGATCTTAAAGGCAGAGATGCCAGGGAATTCAGAATTTGGCCATGAACATAGTATTCATTTTGTCTCATATAGCAGCATCTGCTGCAGCATCTTTCACTGTTATCTCAACTATCCATTTCAACTGATATAGCTGAATATGGGACATCACAAGTAGGCCCCAAAGGAGAGGACTTAAATGTTCATTTTTACACATTTTGTGTACCACATGATGGAAGTACAAATTAGAAGGTAACTCTGGCAGAATGTATGGTATATTTCATCTTTGTGTGCTTTTGGTTCAAGTAGTTCCATCATGCAGCTTAATCAAAATAAAATTAGCCCTTTCTTCTAATTTTGATTTTCACAAAAGAAGAAAATAATTACCATGGGTGGCTTTCTTCTGACTTTGTGCCCTGAAGGTGAGCTTCCAAGAAGCAGCTCTGAAAGGCTGCTCACCTTGAGGCATTAATATAGTCTGCCTCCCCTGCCCATTCATATATTTTCTTAACGTGCATATATGCACACTCACTCACAGAATGTGGTTGTGTGAATATCACACTCACGGGAAACCAGGCTAAAAGAACAGCTTTAATTTTTCTGTTACTCCCAAAAAGGTATTTTAAAGCACTTGTAAGTGTTCTTAAGTGTTTCAGAGTTAGGCTAATGAAAGGTATTACTCGCAAGTTGAAAGTCATTTTAAACTTTGTCTCAACAAGAAGTTGAACCGAAGTTCTGTTGATGTTTTCTTTCCTTTCTTGAGCCACCTGACTGTAGCCCATTTCCTTTGGATTTTGGTCTTTTGCAGTTCATAATCTACCTTTTTCTAATAGTGCAATCTAAAATATTAACCAAGCCCAAGCTTTGTTATGAAGGTTTTCTCTGACTGGGACATCAGCAAACCAAACAAAGACTTTCAAATTAGACTCCACAGGAAAGAGGCTGCCCTGTTGACATGTTGTTGCAAGGTCTTTCTTGAAATCTTCATCACAGCAAAGAAGGCAATCTGGCAACAGCCAACTGAGCAATGGGCTCATGCCATTAAGCTGAACAATTGGAGACTTTGTCTCTATTACTTAGAGCTGCACAATGTTTTGATGTTTGGAAATACTGTACAGATTCACACAAGTAAAAAAAACCCAGAGAGATGCAAAAGACAAGAAACAGCATTTACAATGTGTGTTAGAAGAGAGGCTGATGGCTTTCTGAGACACCTCAGAGTCCTTTCTTCAGTCTTTTAAGGTGTGCCTGGACAAGGTGATGCACCCAATGAGGTGATTCCTCATTTCCAGGTTTATGTGCTAGCTGCAGCACCGAACTGAGAACATCTGACTTTATACAGACACAGGCAATGCTCCATTGGTGTGAGAAAGACATGGTCGTAATGCTTTCAGCGCAGCTTGGATGATTTACGTTGGCTCCAGAACGTCTTGCATGGTGAACTCACGTTCTCATTGTGGTAGAAGAGCACAAACCATGTGAAAAAATTTTGGGGGATTTTCATCCCTACAACAATAATTTTAAGCGGTCCTTCATGAGAAAGAAGGTGCTGTTCCAGGAACAATCTATGATTTCCGAACAATTTCTAAACATAAAATTTCTGAAGAGG
>VYXH01008540.1:0-48476 GCA_013397275.1 Burhinus bistriatus
TTGTAAGAAGGACAATCAGTACAGAAATAAAAGGAATGTAAGACAGTATTTCCAGCCCATGACATCCATTAAATCTATTAAAGAAAGCCAAGAGTTATAAAGAAGGTTAATTTGTTCTCTTACAGAATCTCAAAATAATAGCATAATCTATTGAGACTCCTAGCACTGATCCCTGCTAACTGCCTCCCACTCTTTTGGTGGTGTTAACTGCTTCATGCAAGCATAACAAAGATGGGGAAGGTCAGTTGTTCTCTGCCTGATCCCTGGCACTCTGCTACTGTAAAGTGAACCTGCATTTTATTTATCTCTAAATGGGTTTTACCTGTCCCCAACTGGTATTGGTGCAGCTGCGTATAAAACCTCTATTGTGAGTGCTGCTGGTTTGTCTTGAATCAGCAGTCTTGTTTTGGGAAATTCTCTTGTTTGTTTTGGACATTAAATATTTAAAAGCTTCCATTTTGGTGTGTATTTTTTGGCTGGTGAGAGGAAAAACTGTTTGAATGCTTTTTCTCTTTGTTTCTTCCGTAGCGTGCTTGCCCTCCAGCACTAGCTAGGTAAGCAATTTTATAAAAGGGAGGTTTTTTTCTTTTGCTCCTGACGCAGTTTTTCTTGCTAGCTTCGAGCTACAAGTTTCTCAAGATGAAACCTCCACCTTATGCGGATCTCTGGAGCTTTTTTAAGAAAAAGTCCTCCTCCCACTCCTCAAACTTGCGTGGCTTTGTACCACTGTTCCTGCTGTGTGCCCGCTGCCTGTCACAGAGCCGCATGGAGGCTTGGCTTAGGTTCTCTTCTTTTTCTCTTTCCCTGTGGTCTGAGATACTGCTCTTGTGTCGTGACTGGTCATTCTCTGCCTGTGGTGACAGCTCTGCCGTGGTAAATTGTGAGAGACAAATGGTTTCTCCTATTGGGAGTGCCAGATTTTCTCCATCTCAATATTCGATTGAGAATTAGGACAAACGGTTGTCTATTTTCACATAGCTGTACTCCTGCAGTCTAAAATGGCTTTCAGACTGAGATTACCACCAAGAAAGACAATGAGAAAGACCTGAGCGCATGTGCAAGTTCATCAGTTCTGCAAAGGGAGGTAGCTACTGTGAGGACAAAACCAGTGCTGATACCTCAGCACGTGCTGGGGCAGATACTTAGCTGCAGCTGCTTTCCTCAGCTAGGATGAATTTTAAACTGCCGCTTGCCTTATTTGTACTGATGAAGCTTAGTTGGCTGTCAGTGAGTGAGACCTGGCAAACGGAAACAGCCTATGTTAGTGTTTGTAGAGAGAAGGCACTAAGAATTTCCAGAAATAAGCAGTTTTACATTAGAAAAAAAAACCCAACAGTATCATCTGCAAAGTGCAACTGGACACAATGACTAAGAAAAAAAGAGATAAGCACTTGCCCCAATCCAGGAGCCAATATTTTTGCAGCTCAAATTGTCATGGGTTAGCTTTTTGTAAAAGGAAGACAAAATGCACCGAGAGCGGTGTGTGCTTGTGCCTGACTTCCACAGCCAGAGGTAAAAACACTCCAGGGATCCTTTCTAAGGGCAATTCTCCTCTGGTCAAAGGCAGAAGATACCAGCTGGTTCCTGAAAGGCAGGTTGCTCTGAAAGGCAGGTTGTTCTCTATGCTTGCTCTGCAGACTTGAGTCGAGGGGTGGGGTGAGTGTGTCAGAGAGTCCGAATGAATCGTGTAAAGGTGACTTCTGTACTGCAGGACTGGCAGGGGCCGTGGGAAATGGTCATCAGCAAGAAGGTGTAGGAGAAATGCAACTGTGTGGTGAAATAGCATACCTCCCCCAGCCTTTGGTGATGGGCCAAGCAAGACAAAGGGTTTTCCAGCTGGAAGCCTACCTCTGGCATATCTGTTCAAGGACAGGTCAGGAGGTTGCCCCAGAAGCGTCCAGAACCAACCACTGATGAGGCTGGAGGGTTTGCTGCTGACTCAGTGCTGGAGGCAGCCTGTGCCTCCTGCCAGCCAAGCAGAGGCAGCTGTGATTTCCCCTGCGCTCACCGACTGACAGCCTTTGCCCTCTGAGCTCCTGGGCATGAGCACTTATGCTTTGCAGAGATACCTTGGGGCTTAGCGCAAGTGTGAGGTTTTTTTGCTTTATTCTCTGTCTAGCTCCCACATGCTGGGCTCAGCAAAGAGATCTTCTCGTGACCCTTCTCAGCCCTACAGGCAAAGACCCCAGCACCAGCTAAATATTTTGAGCTTTGAGGTTGCTGCTAAAAAAAAAAAAAAAAATAGTAAAGGCTTTTAAACTGTGCTTTGCAAACTATGCCGAAGGTTTCATGAAATGAGTATTTTTAGCATGTCATAAAAATATAAAGCCCCGCTCTTATTTTTATCCCTTCAATCTCTGCAAAATTAATTGAAAGTATTTTACCTTGCTCTCCTTTGCTTCCCTGACTTTCAGAAACTAGCTAACTTTAGGACCCAGGAGGGAAGGCATCATCAGATGTTGGCAAATGCTAGCCATGTTGTGTGTCTATTTATAGTAGGTGTGTGTCTAACCACCTTGTCTTCTTTTCTTAGCATCAGCTGGACGAGCTCAGCTATCAGTTATCCATGAAGCTAATGATAATACAAGGAAAGCTATGTAAAGCAGGTGCTCAGGGGAGAGAGAAAAAGGGGAGGTAGGTGACAGGACAGGGAGAGATGAGGTTTTAGGAACTGGAAAAGATCCTTTTGCTCAGCCTGAAAACCCTTATTATCTGTAATAATTATTAATAACAGGGGTGTCTGCACAAAGTCATTGTGACTGCTTTCAGCTGGTACGTCCCTCCCAAATGTTATTTCCCTCATTTATTTTCATTGTGTTGGCAATCAAAGGCAGTGGGGTTTTCTCCCACACCCCCCTCCCTTTGCTTTTAATAGACCTTAAGCTGGGTGTTCTCCTCCCCCCTCTCTGTCCTGGGTTCTGATATTTGGGTTGGTAATAGCAGGTTCTAGTTTCCCTGTGAAAAACTGAGCCTCTGGTATTTCTTATGCTTGGAGATTGCACATCTACGTTTGCTTCCTCTTTGTCTCCATTTCAGAGAGGATTTTGCCTGTAAGGAGACTGGGGGAAGAGGGGAGCAAGCGAAGGGGTGTCGTTTCACTCATTGCCAATGGCAAAGCTGGTTGTCAGCTATTCAGCTATTTATCAGCCTTTTCTTTTCTTTTTTTTNGTTTTTTCGCTTTTTTTCCGCCTTTTTTTTTTTTTTTTTTTTTTTTTTTTTTTTATGGCTTGGCTTTGCTGCTTTCCTCTCTAAATGCAGGGGAGCAGGACAGCATGAACTCTGCTCTTGACAGCAGCTCAAGTTCTGACACCATCTGCCACCTAATCCACTTCCAAGGAAGGGTCTGACGTCTGTCTGCATGTGTGTGCACATATACGCTCCCCACCTAGCCATACATTATTTCAGCAGACTCATACTGACCAGCTCGCAAACGCCGTTTCTTTTACAAGAATTGGCCTTTGATACTTCTTCTTTTCTTCCTCATGCTTTAGACTTCACTGATTCAGTTTGATGTATTGTGGTGGGAGGCAGGGGAGGGGGTTTACGAGTTGAAACTGGAGAAGATTGCCTCAAAAATTGAACACCTCTCTGTTTTCCTACCTAGCCTGGCTCTCTGAGGTGCTGGACTTTCAGATTTATTTTTTTTTTTCACTTTTCCTGGAAGTTATGAGTGTGGGATGCATGGATTTCTTTTGCAAAAGCAGCAGGAAACAGAACAGGTGTAAATTGTCCGTGCCAGGCTCCTTGGATAACTGGTAAGTGGGCTTTTGCAGGAACTGTTGAATTTTAAGCTTTTCAGTGACATAATGGCCAGTCTTGTTTGACTGCCGTCTGCAAGCACTGGATGTATTTCAAGCTTTCTGTATCTCCTTCCTCTAATAATACGTGAAGAATGACAGTTATCACATGTGATGCTGTATCTGCTGATGTTTTTAGAGGCACTGTATTCATCACAGTTCACTGATTGTGCTGGATCATGTTTGCTCGTGGCATTCAGTAGTGTGCACACAGTGCTGTGGACAATGGTGTGAAAATTGAGATGGGGAGAGAAGAGGGGCTTTGGGAAGAATGGAGGGTTGGCTCAGTATGCATTGAGAAGTGCCAGTCATCTTGCTTGTAGCCATCAGTTATGCCATTTTTCTGGGCTATGGAAATGAATGTTTGAATTAGCTTCTGGAAACCAGTAGCTCTCTCTACTGCTGGATGGCTCTCACCTCAGCCTTGTGATTTCTTCCTCCTGGGTGCTCATGGATAACCCTTTCCTCCCCATTTGAAAGGGTCTCCATTGCAAAAACTGGGGGTCTTTCCTGGCTGAGAAGGAAGAAATAGGACTCCCTTCAGAAGTTAACACAGTCTTTGGAAAGACATCCCTGCCTGTGCCAAACAAGGGACCAGGAATTCAACTTGCCTGCAAAGCAGAGCAGAGTTCTGCCATGTAATACAGAGGGCTTGACCCCAGGGCTTCCTGATGGATCTGGAAAGGCTGCCATCATCTGCAGGGGGCTTTAGATCAGGCTCAGTTACAGCTCTCACTGGTTCCTGTGACGTTCTAGTTTGCTTTGTGGTTGGATTTTTCTCCACTCCATCTGCCTTTGTAGACTTTCTCCCTCATTTTCCAGGCACACGCTAATGGCAGGAAGTTATTTGCCCGTGTGACCTTCACAAGAATGTCTGCATCATACTGAGCATGGACCAGAGGAATCCTGCTGTTCAATTGCACTTGGTTTCATCAATCACACTTAAAACAAAATTTAAAAAAAAGTTTCATACTGAATAATGCTCATTAATTAGGAAAGCAAAGAAACTTCATTGTGTTAATTTGAGATATTTCTATAAAAAAATAGTTAATCAGCAATATTTGAATGCATTTCTTGTAACAGAAAAATGACTTTTTGACTCTTTGCGATTACTTGTGGAGGTATTAAAAGAGACGTTTATATTAATGCCATATTGACATGTATTGGTGAAACCTGAAAATTTCTCTCCCTTTCCCACCGCAGAAAATTGCTTTCATTTGTCACTTCTAAAGGAGGCAGAGGAATAATTCTCCACCCTCAGCTAGCAATTTAAGATTGATCTGATGAAGATAGACTATTTCAGACAATCAATTAAAGAACTTACCTTCCAATGCTAGTTTCAGCTCCTGTGTAGGATTGCATCCTGTTCACAAGAAGACACTTACAACCTTCAGGTTATTTTTGAAAATGTGTTCTCCAGAACAAAGTAATAGTTGAACCAGCCAAACTGTGTGATGCTGTGGTTTTATTTAGAGGATGTTGTCCTTCACATTTTGTACCTTTCTGCGTAGGGAAAATAGCAGTGAGTGCATAGAGGAACTGGACTTCTGAAATCACATTTTTGGCTTGAACATTCAGTCATTTTTCAGTGAAATATGTATCTACAAAGCAATGGAAAAATGGTAATAAGTGTTGTGTGTATGAGAATTGTGCCTCATTTTAAATTCATAGTATTTAAAAAGTCCTCCCTTTCCTAGTATGCTTTTTTTCCAGTAGAAAATATCTTCTAGTGACTACTAATTAATACTGATATATAGGTCATCTAAAATAAAAACAAAACTCCCTTCACTGCCAAAGCATCTCTAGGGAATTAGAAAGCACTCCCTTCAGTACTAGAAAGTTTAGTGATTTGTTGTTGTTCAGTTTTATCTCTCTGCTTCTGTGTCTCTACTGTTCTGTCTCAGCATGGGGACTGTGTCTCATAAGCATAGACCTTTGCCAACCTTCCCCTGAGGTTTTGACAGACCTACGCAGGGAGGGGTGAGGATTCCCCTTGGGCATAGGTGTTCCGTTTGTGCCTCTAGCGAAGCAGCAAGGAGCCCAGGAGGAAAGTTGGTCCTCATGGGAAGAGGTACAGATCGATCTTGCGGTCAACAGCTTGGAAAATTCCAAATAAGATCTTGGAAAAGCATGGATGTTTGAACCAAATCCAGATGTTTTGGCATTCAGTTTTCAGAAAGAAATTTCATGCATGTGATCAGAGCAATGTTGTCTGAATGCATGCTGTCAGAAGGCTCTTCGGTCAGCTTGTGACAGTCAAACTTCTCCAGCACTGTTGGTAAGCTGAAACCCTAAGAAAGACCAAAAACCCAAACAAACCAAAACCGGAGAGTTGAGACTCCCTCTCCACTTGCAACATTGGGAGTAACCGCTGGAGAAAAGGGGCAACAGGGAATGCTGAACATGCTCCTGGGTCTGGCAGTTCAGAATTAATTCCAGCTGTGTTACCTGTATCACCTGTTTGGATGATTCTAGCTATGTGTACTATCCTCTGTGGAGACCAAAGCTTCACCGCTGCTATTGACTTTATTAGTGAAAATAATGTAATTTCTGAATGTGCCTAAAGTTTAAAATTGAGTATATTGTAAATATTTTATATTTAATATAAAATATTATTTATAACATATTATTTATGTTAATATATTTATATTAAATATATTGAGTATAACGTAAATATGTAATATATTGAGTACATTGCAGTAACGTTAGATGCCCATGTTGAGATCACTAAGCTAATTTGCTGAGCGTGGGTGCATAGTCATTTTTGAAAATGGTGTCCCTTTCTAGTCTGTTTATTTGCTGAACTTTTTACTTCAAATTAACTTTGAAAATGTAAGTAATAGGAAGTGACACTTTCATTCCCCTTATTTTGGAAATGGTGGATATAGTGTATGTTTCCTTGTTTCGTCATGTGTAAAATGCATATATATGTTAATTATGGTCATCAGTTCATCAGTTGTTTTAGGCTGCGTATTTTTAACAACTTCAGTCTCCTATGAACAAAGTTAATATCACAGGTCAAATTATTATCTGCAGCTTATAGGCAATTGGAAGGCCTTTTTTTTTCCACTTGATCTGTAGCTGAAAGTCTGATTTGCCATAGCTCCTTAAAGGTGACAGTAGTAATTCCTCTACAGTGGAAACTCATGTGTCACTCCTTGGTTGCCCAAAACTGAGGTTCACGCTACTGGTGTTTGTGTTTTGGTGTTGTTTCTTTTTTTGTTTGTTTAGTGGTTGGGTTTTTTTGTTTTATTTCGTGTGTTTGGTTTTTCCTGTGTGTTTTTTTTTTAATGTGTTTTGGGTTTTTTTGTTTGTTACATTTTTGGGGGGGCGTGTTTTGTTTTTGATTTTGTTTTTTTTTTCTTTTTTTTTAAATGAGGGGAAGAAGTGATCAGAAATAGCAGTGAGGAAGCTGGAAGTCTGATGGGAATCTTTAATCTATGAGAAGTATACTCTATTTTCATATTTCAAAATTTTCAGACAGCAGTAGTTTGCAGTCAGATTCAGGATGGCAAGCTCTGATTTGTGTGCATCTGTGGTGATCTCAAGGCAAACTTCAGTTTTAAATTTAAAATCAAGTTGTTAACCTCACATGGAAATATTTTTTTTGCAAGGAAACTCACGATTTTTACATCAGGAACAAAACATTACTCCATATTACTTACTCTTAATACTCTGGGTTTTGATCTGCATGTGTCTGGTTTATATAAAGCAACTTGAGAACCCGAGGGGTGGCAGATCACCTAGACCGGATGATGCTCGTCTTGGGTTACTGCAGGGAATAAAGTGTGAAATAGCAGAGGTACTGATGAGGACATGTCATATATCCTGAAAAATCAGCAGCTGTTCGTGACAATTGGCAAAGCACCAGTGTGGGATCTGCCTCCCAAATGGAGCAGCAAGGTCCTGGAAGTCAGGAGATGGGTAAGCTGCCTCGTCGCTGCAGGGGGACTGAATGAGCGTCTCAGGATAGTGACAGGCAATGGCTGGCTGGGCATTAAGTCTGGGGTCAGATTACCATTTCATTTGAAAAGAGGAATCTTACACCTGTTAGACTTTGTAAGAATGAAGTTGCACAGATGTGGGATTACACATGAACACAGAATAAGGACCGTGTAGTGCAGTAGACTTGAGTTACTAGGTTTTTCAGAAGACTTTTTCTTTGAGGAAGTTAAGTGTCAGGACTTGGAGTACAGACTATGAAATGGTGACAATAACAATTAGAAAGTGAATACAATTTCTGCCGGCTCTCATCTCTGGTCTGCCAAAGAAATGCTCGTTTTAGGTAGCAGGTTTTTAAATTCCTGTTTGTTTTGGTCTGAAGCACTACATACGTTTTATATCTCACCCTGGAGATGGATGAATATTGCTCATCAGGGTATCCTTATTCTTTGATTTCTGGGAGATCTGTGTGCAGTGGCCTGCTTCATCAAATGTTTCTAATACTCGAATAGTCTCAAAAACCCCCAGTGCAACAAAATCCTAAAAGACGAGTGCATGCCGAACACTGCAAGCACACGGAAGCGTGCATGCACAGAGTGCTGTGGCTTCTTTTAAAGGAAACTGGGAGCATCTGTGTAGTTGGCAACTCTTGGATGCCACCGCAACCCCCTGTTCTCAGCGCTGATGTGAAATGTCAATCCAACTGAACAAGGGAGATAAAGAACTCTGTGGGCTTTAGACTCCGAGCACCCTCTTCCTTTAGGGGGGTGATCCCTTTACATGATAGTATCAACACACTGAGATAAAGCTGAAGGTAGAAATTTCCATCTGTTTGCCTGCCTGTGTGAGGTTTTTTGTTTTGGGTTTTTTTTTGGCTTTTTTTTTTTTTGAGAAGCAGAGCACTTCATAGGCCTGTCAGCAGGGCAGTTTTCATTTGTAGTAAATTCGTATTTGAAAAAAGGGAGAGGGGAAAGTATTTGGTAGAGCCTGTAAAGGATGTCAAAAATCTCCAAGTAGATTTTGGTGCACCAGGGACCAAGTATCACAGCGACGTTCTCTAAATGTCAAGTAATGTGTGCTGGCAAAAATGGTCTAAAGTCACATATAGTGATGTGCTGTGGGGTTCTCCAAGGAATAAAAGTCACTGTGTATATTTCAGTGAGGGTATCTAAACAGTGTTACTGCAGTTGGAAAAACAAACAATGAAAAAAGAAAAAAAAAAAAAAAACCCAAAAAAAAGAGAAAAAAAAGAGAGAAGAGGGGATTTCTGAGGAACACAGAGGAGGTAAAGTAGAAATGTAAGTGGGTATCTGGGTTCATCGATGTCTTCTGTAATTTCTCAGGGATCAGTCTCTCCTGTAATAATCTTATTCTACTTTAAAATAGTCAATGAAACAGTGCACTTTCACTGTGATTAATCAAAAGCAGCGTCGAGGTAGGAGATCTTTGAACTCCTACTCTTGCCTTGCCTGCGCAGATCTTGAATGAAACTCTCCAGGTGTTTCCATATTTACTGAAATTCCCTTAACTCAAGGTTTTTCCTCAGCTTCAGGGTAGAAAATGTTGGTCTAATCATTCTGAATTGTGAATGTATCACTGGAGTCCTTTGGCTGCAGAGAAGCTCCTACAAGGAGCGCAGTGCTCTACTGCCAAAGGTCTTTATTTGTTATGTTGATTTAAAGAAAGCATCTGAAGTGCTTTATTTTGTCGCTTCTCTGTTCTCTTTTCTGGTGAATGTGTATGCAGTTGTGAGGAACCGAAAGCAGCTCACGTGGCCCTGTATTTGAGTGGGAAAGTGCTATTTTAAATCAGATTTGAAAAGATTATTTTTGAAACTGAAGATTGTGCCCTTAGCAAAAGCATTGGAGGTGTGGGGACATGGAGAAAGTATAAGGATTAGTATATTTAACCCTTTATAGAGTTCTAGCTTGGGATTTATGCCCCTTCACAGGAGAGAAATAGCCTGTCATCTGGATATTTTGGAAAGACTTGATACAGGGGCAGAGCAGACGATGCACAACTCAGTTTCTCCCCGTGAGTGTAAGGTCTGAGATTCTGCTTACACCAGGAACGTGTCTTGTGTTGTGTTCAGCAGGTGGTGTCAAAATGAGTGTGGCTAGTACAAATTAGTACTAAAAGCACTCAGCAGTTTCTGGCGGCAAAAATCTCTGCCCAAAGGGAGAACTGTTAGGTAGGTGCAGTGTCCCCCTCGCCTCCTTGCAGATGAGGTTAGGAACTAACTCGCATGGGCTGGGTGAGCTGGAGTGAGTTAAGGCAGGGAGATGAGCAATGTGAGAAGCTATGGAAACTCTTGTTAGTCAAACGGACGGGTTTGATGTCTCACTAGCAATATTGGCAATTCACTGGTGTGTCTGAGGAAGGCTGTTGGGTCTAGGCATGTAACTGCAGCCCCTGGGGTTTCTCTTCTCTTGACAGACAAGGAGGCCATCTCAGTGTAGTATTTATGTGCTGCCTGACATATTTCAGTTCTCTTTCCTATACACTCCTGTGTTATGTTTCCAGGTGGATCTCATTCTCTTCAAAGCAAAGCAGACAGATGACCTTTCTGCATAGCTGCTTTACCTAATATTGACTATGCACTCTGCAGGATGTTTTAGATGAGAAAATTAGCATGTGAAATTGTTTTAGGTGAGAAAATTAGCATGTAAAATTGTTAGCATAGTGGTATTATTTAAGAGCCGGGTTTTTTTCTCTCCTTGGGTCTTCATATAAATCACCCTGTGTCAGCAGACCTCGTATTGGGATGTGACATCCATGAAAGATGTGCCTAAAATTAGTTACAGAACAAAATTTTTTCTTCACTGTTTACTGCTTAGAAGCTCATTGATGTTAGGGGTCTGTTCATGCTTTGGTGAACTGGTAAATATGTGATTGTTTCCTGTATAGTGCAGAAAGGGTATTACCTAAACAAAGTGGGACCTTGAGGAGTTTAGGATTACATTGTATGGGAAAACACAAAACTGCTGTCATTATAGAGTCAATAAACCCTTGAACTGATCTATATTGACATTTTTCCGGGTTACCTCTTCTTCTGCCATTCCCTATGTGGGAAGGAAATGGTTTTCTGAAAATGTTTCTGCTTATAGCAAAGCAATGTTAGTGTTCCTAAACACAGAACATATTCAAATGTTCTGGGCTTCAGTTATAGCCCAGCACTTCTTGGTCTTGGTCAATATAAGGCTCAGTTCTCTTATAACTTATTTGGCATGCATTTGGACCTCTCTCAATTTTTACTTCAGCTCTGCAAAGGGGTAAGGTTCAAACATAGTTAACCATGGTGCTTTCTGTTCCACGAGGTGTACCCAGGTTAAAGCTGTTTTCTTTGACACAGTGGTCTTTTTTTGTTGCAGTTATGTCCTATTTAGAATTTCCAGTAAAAGCTTCATGTCTGTGCTGCTTGCAGTAGAAAAACTGTGCTAGCCACAATTTTTGCCTCTCCGTAGGAGAGGGACCTCTTTCTTTGTTTTATAACTATTTTGCATTACTGTTTAAATATATTTCTATGAAAAAGAAATTTCAGACTGTATTGTCCTTCCTATGATCAAAATCACTGACACAGAAGAACTGTAGCTGTACTCTTCCTCTCGGATCAGGAATGCTGATGCTTTTAAGGGGAGAAAGTGAGAAAGGCTTCAGAAGTGCACTTTAGACGTGTGTTAATTTGAATAGATTTACAATGCTTCTCTTAAAACAACGCAGAACTGAAGTCTACAGGGCTTGAAATTGGAAGAAGTCTGAGACAACGAATGGAGCTATTGGGCTGTATAGAAAATGATTGTCTGCACAGCCCAGTGAACTGAGTGGAATTGCAGAAATAAAAAAATATATGCAGCTGAGTGCCCGGACTTCTTTTCTTCATGGTGAGTGCTTCTCATGAAGCCTTACTAGTGGGCTAAAATAATTTAAGTCTCTTTGGTGGATCTTCCTTAGCAACCCAGTTTCATGCTGTAGAGGCTGTGGGTAACCTTCACTTTTTTTTTCCTCACTTGTGCAGCCATTCCCAGTTTCCTGCGGGCACCTGGGACATGCTGGCCTCACTGGTGAAGTGGTGCAGGGCAGTTACTGTGTCAGAGTTAACTGGCAGCTGAAAGGCAGCATAAGTCTCTAAGCAGTCTGGTGGCAGCAGTGGAAGCAGCTATTGAGGGACACTTTGATTGCATTTAATCTAAGTATATTTAAATCTATTTAATCTAAATAGACACAGGGAAAACTGAGCAATGGCTGCTACCTCGGTGTGGTGTAAAAACTGTATTTGAGTTGTATCTGTAAGAAAGGGAGATACTTACTTTGTGTGTAGCTAAGGCATGTTATTCCCTCCCGCCTCAACCTCCAGAAGTGCTCCAGGAATTATTAAAACTACTGTCCTCTTACAACCACCTTCCTTGGACCACTAACAACTAACTCATGAGCAAAAGCTGTGGTATGTTACAGCTTTAAGGGTGAGCGGCTAGTGCTTTATTTCCAATACATGTGAGCTTTGAGATAACTGTGAATCCTCTAGGGATTTGGATTTACTATTGATATGCAGACAAATCCCTAAGCCTGACTGTAAAACTGCTCAAGGCAGGAGATGGGCTGAAGTGGCAGCATTTAGTCACGCTACTTCTGGTTCCTCTGCCAAAGCTGTTTGTTTATTTTATGATCTGATTGGCATAATGTATCTGCATTTGCTTTTTTTTTTTTTTTTTAACAGAATTCCTTCTCTCTAGTCTAGAAGAAACTAAATTGCATTGGTCAATGGGTGAAGATTCTTGGTCTAGTAACTGATTAAAGACTAAGACCAGAGACAAGTGATCAGTTTTTGGTCTAAAGGGACATTATCGGCGATTCGTGTGGAGCTGGAATGGTTGTGGCTAAATATATTCTTGGAAACTGTTTGGAAACAGGAAATGAACTGTGGGGTGATGAAACGTGTATCTAGGCTGTTCAAAATGAAAATTGCGGAGCTGCAAAAGGACCACTTGTAGTGAATGAATGGGCTATAAAATGGGGGATGCAATTCTGTTCATAGGGCTGCTTTTCTCCATCTGCATTAGTTTGCAGTTAACTCAGGCAAGGATGGACTGTGCATTAGTTATTACCCATTTGGAGAGAGATTTAGTAGTCACTGTAGATAATTCTATGAATATTTCTGCTTAGTGCTCAGAGAAGCAAATGGAAGTCAGAGAAGGCAGATAGAGCAATAGCAATTTGATCAGTGAAACGGAACAGTTTATGGATGAGACAAGACTTGATAGAAAAAGTTTTACCAGCTTGAATGGCATGAGGAGCAAGCAGAAGGCAGGTACGGAACGCTGATTTATTCCTTGCCATGACGTAAGAGCCAGAGAGCGTCAAATAAACTTGTCAAACAGGTTTAAAAGAATGAGAATTATTTTTGCTCACCATTCAATATCATACGGTGGATCTCATTCCCACACAATGTCATAGAGACAAAAACCATACCTGTATGAGAAGACCAAATAAATGAACACTGTAAAAATCCATTGGTGAGCATGAATTGGGAGGATTTGACACAGACCATCTCAATGAGCTCAAAGCTTTGCTTTGCTAAAGGCAAGATGCGGTTGTGGAAGGCAATAATATACCTTTGTGCTTGCCATGTTGTTCGCTCCTTCTGTGAGCATCCATTACCAACTGGCCACAGGCAAAAGCTGCTGGGTTAGGTAAATGTTTGGTCTGTCTTGGTAAGATTGTTCCTTTATTCTTAAGGTCTGTCTAAGTAGACAGAGCTGAGCTTACTGTATCCTTTGCCCTGAGCTAGTACAGGCTGTGAGCTTGAGCCTGAAAACCAGCTCACCATGTTGACATGATGCTGAGACTGATCCAAAAAGCCCTACTAGCAGGATTACTGGATCCTGCTGGCTCAGAGTGGCTCAGCATACTGAGTGGGCTGAGGTCCATCCACACCAGGTGGTACAGACAGAGAGGTGCTTGCTGTCCCAGAGGCATCAGGGCTGTGTGTGAATTTTGAGCTGAGATGGAGACTGCCCTTGTCACGCTCTCCCAGCATTTCCTTACTAGCCAGCTTAGTTGATACATTACTTGGAGGAACCAAATTCCTTTCCTCTCCATCAAATACTATATAGGGAGCCCATATTTCTTAATGTGGGGCCAATTACCTAAAATGTATGCATTACAAAACTCTGCATCAAAACACATGAAACCTCTTCTGTCTCGAGCTTTCGTTCGGGAGCCTGTTTTTTTTATGGATGGTTCCTGCTATGTTTCAATGTTTCAATTTGTGTGGAAAGCTGGAATTTTAGCTGCGCCTGTGTGTGGTTCCATAGTCTAAAAACAGTTAGGCACTGCAAAGAAAGTTCACTAAGCTCGAAACAATTCATGTTACCTGTGTGATTCTAGTTTTGCTGTTGAAGGCATCTAGCCCATGCTCAGAAAATCCCTCGAACTTCATAAATATCAGTCTGAAAGAAGGAATGTTGCTGAGCTGCCAGGCAGGGAAATGGTTACGTCTGTCTAATTTCTGTTGTGTTTGCAAAGCAAGAGAACAGGAATGGAAACTGGGTTTTTCCCCCCACTTTCCTGATGCTCTAGTCTTCATTGCAGGGCTGTACAGAATGATGTGGGCTACTGCACACTCATGTTGCTCTGTTGTGCTGTTGCAGTTTATACCAGCTGAAAACCTGATTTGTGAGGAGTTCAGCAGTTGCTTTTTGGTCAAAATTGTAGCGAAGGTTTTTTGCAAGGCAGTATCATTGACTTCAGTGAGCTCAGTTTATATCCACTTGTTCTTCAGCATGTGGCATCCTAGAGATCTGTGCCAAAAAGAGATTCTCTATAGCAGCTGGCACATAGTTTCCAGGAAAAACAATGAAAAGTACTTTTCAGTTCCTGTATATGTGTACACAGTGCCCTCCACCAGTCCTCTGAGGTTTGGCTGTTACATTAAGGAAGAGTAATGTGGTTCAAAGAAAGAAAACATTGGCTTGTTGTGAACCTCATCTCTTTGCTACAGTTTCCAGTTCAGAAGTATTTTTTGGTTTTTTCCTTCCTCTTTAAAGAATATTTTTTTTAGCCTCTTCTCTGGCTGGTTGAAGCTGGAGTTGAAGGAGAAGTCAAGGTGGTTGCCTCAGTCCTACAACACAATGTATACAGCTCCCATGAGGAAAACAAAAGTTTTGAGAGGCTCAGGTGATTTTTTTTCAGGTACCTTAGTCTATCTACCCCTGATCTCAAGGATCTTATTGTCTTGCAAACTAGAAAGAAAAAATGTTTTGCTTTGCCCATGCAAAGCAATTTGTGGGGAGGGGAAAAAAACTAAACACCCCATCCCAAAACTAAAAACACCAAACAAAATCAAAACAAACAAGCAAACAAACAAACAAAAAAAACACCCAAACCCCAAAATGTAGGGAAAATGGGCCTTACAAGAAAGAAATGTGGGAGAGAGAAGGAAACAAGATATCTGAAGCACAGAATTCATTCTTAGCTGTGTATAAAGTACCAAAACACCTTAGTGCATGGGATCAGATTATACTGTCTCTGATTCATTGTTCATTGCAAGGTCGTCTTCTGTGCCATTGTGTGGGTCCCTTGAGGGTTATCTTTGGCCATGGAAAACAACCTTTCCTGTCACTGGGATGCTGGGGGAAGACTGCTGTCCCCGCTCCCCATGGGGTCCAGGGCTGACCTTTCTAACCTGGAACAAGTGGCTTCTTGCCCTCTGTACAGAACGGGATTGTCGAGCTTGGAACATCTCCCCCTTAGCTTGATGGCTCCTGCTCAATACGGGCCTTTAGATGTGCAAGTAACATGTGGTATGGAAATAGGAGCATTGGGTCAGTGGAAGCTGGTACTACACAAGCTGTCTCTGTCCTGTCCTGAGAGCAGCTGAGGAATGGTGTGGGTGGCACCCACTTAGTATAACAGGTCTTGACGCATTTGTAGATGCAACTACCAGCCACAAGAGCAGCCAGTGTCTTTTGCCTGCTCTCATGTATCTCGTACATCTACTTGGAACCTCTTGTGCCTCTGCTCTAGCAGCAAGGGTTTGGAGAATGAGTGGCTTATTGCTTTAGCTGGCTGGGGAGACATATTCCTCCCAGCTACCTCAGCCTAGAAAAAGAAAAGCTGTAGGTCTTGTTAAATATCACTGTCATCTAAGATATAGGAAAATAAAGTTTTGGGGGAGTTTAATTCTTTTCTTCACAGTAGGGGTGCCAGTTGAGTGGGATTTGTTAGTCGTTAGTGTAATACAAGTAATAAGGATATTCTGATTTGCCTGAAATGAACAACCTGGAAAAATCACATGAAAGATTGATTACATGGGGTTCCTTCTTTTCTGTTTAAAGTCTGTAGGTTCACACAGGGGCCTGCCCTTCTGGCTGCTCATTTTCAGAGCCCTTCTGAAGCGTATGCAGTGCATAAAGCAGCCTCCCAGCACATTATGTATCATAAGGTAATGCGTCAAACTGAGAGAAAATAGATACTTTGACAGAAAGTTCTGCACTTAAAAAAGCAACATACCTCCTTGCTTCCAATCTTTTTGGTTAGGTATTTAAAAAAAAATATTTTCCCACAAAAGCAATTTATTGCTAACTCTATGCCAACAGAAGTGGGAAACATAATCATTGGTTTGAATTTGAAAGGTCTGGGAGGGATGAAAGGTGGTACAAGCAGCGTGGTTTGTTAGTGATGGCTCCAAGTGATAGGCATGTGGTTCCGTAGTTATTGCCTTGTTTGATTTATTTTTGTTAAGAAGTGTTCAGTTCCCTTTTTTCCAGCATTGTTTATGCTTCAGCTCCCTGTTTCCCCTGCTTTGACTCTTGGCCCACATAATAATTAGGTAAAGAGAACAAAAGCTATGCTTACCTACTTTTCTATAAGTAATGCAGGAGAAGTAGGTCTTCAGAGGGGATTTAAAAGGGATGAGGATAATGATTTAAACTTGTGCAGGAAGTAAACTAAGGGGATACAGAATCTAATCTCTGTGATGGATAACAAGGAGAGTAAAGTAGTGAAAATAAGGGGAATATTCAAGTCGCTTGTGTTTTTGGAGGGAGCACTGGTAAAGAGGCCTATAAGGAAACTAAATCATGCTTTATAAAGCACTTTTTTGACATGGAAGAACGCATCACGTACAAGAAAGATCCTATCGTTAACAATGCATTTACTTTCAATTTGAATCAACTTGACAGGCTGGATATTCCATATGTGTCTCTAAAGACGAGAAACCTTTTTTGGGGAAAAAGTACTTCATACCTCTTAAATGATATCTGTATTCGGTACTTTTTATTGTGTGAAAAAAATCATTAGAGCTCAAAGCACTTGAGTGGAAAATCAGGACTTTCTTTTTATCCCAGGGTCTCTTCAGTAAGAATTTCCTCCCCCTTCTACCAAGCCTGTGTGGAATTAACTTTGTTTGTCTGAAACAGCCCAAGGGGACCAGCTGGGAGTCCCAACAGATCTTACACGTCAAAGTAGCTCTTATGTTTTCTCTCTCATGAACATTACCACTGCAAATACTTGTGTTCTTTGCTCTTCTTCTTTTCTAAATGCAGTATGAAATGCTCTATATCAGGGAGTTTTTGAGGTTTTTAATTTTTTTCTGGAGGCTCCACAGAAAAGAGGAAGTACAGATGATTAAGGAGACAAATTATTCGGCAAAGTAAGGTCATACAAGAGCGAGGTTGTAGCACTTTAATTTCTGAGATAAATTTAAGCTCACAGTATTAATCTGGATGCTAATATTTCTACTGACATTACTTTTCTTAGGGTAGCTTTAGCTGATCAGGGTCAGGCTTAAATGAGACGCTTTAAATCCAAAGCCAGGTCTTCACACGCTTCACACAGGAGGTGCGTTCTCCTGTGACTTTCAGATTAATGGAGCTTTCCTGGGTGGACACAGATAACAGCTTAAAAAAAACCAACCTAGGTGACTTAAGAGGTCTCACTTTCTTTGTTAACACCTGGTCTCCCCATGCACTATCCTGGTCTGAGTGAGAAGCTGGCATCTCCCTAACACACTGGAGCCGTTTGTGGAGGTGCCGGGAGCTGTTAGGAACTGTCCTGGGTTGTCCCCAGAGTGGGATCTCCAGGACATGGACATATAGTGGCTGTGAGATCAGACTGCTGTCTGGCCACTGCTGGGCTTGAGCCTGTGGCATAGCCTGTCCTCCTCTCCCACCCTGTGTGTCCCTGTTGACTCCCTTTGTCTTGACTTGTGCCCTCTTTGATTCTTGTCTCTTGCTTCTGTCCTCAATCTGAAGGTCTAACTCTAGCCTTGACTGCCAAACCATGGTTATTGCACAAAATTCCTAAGGCTATTTTTAGGTTTTCAGGTCATTAGGCATTTTCAAAAACTGTACTGTACACCTCTTTCAAAATAGTGCCTTTTATTTTAAAATGAAACGAATAGTTCACCAGGGCTCTAATAGAACCACACTTCCCCTCACTGAAACCAACTGGTAGTAGATTAGGTATTGCTGGAAAGTGTTTTGTAACGTTGGCTGTCAGATTCACTTGTATATTGAGTTCAACTGTTCGCATGAATTGTTAGTGGCAGGCAGTGGTTGTATAAATAAATATAACTGAGGGCACTAGCCCAAAAGCAGCTAACTGCAACAGGTTGAACTAATGCTGAGGGAAAGGAAATGGCAGCAATGAGGACATAAGTTGGCTAGCAGATGGAACTGGGATGGGAATTTTCTAGTTGTGCTGGGATTTTTCTGCCTATAACAGAGCTGCCCCAAAGAATCAGATCCACTATTGCTGCTGTTTTGTGTTTCCTCTGAAGCAGCCTATGTAGACCAGCAACAGAGGCACATTTCTGGGGAGACTTGGCCAAACTGCTCTCTCAGAATTGATACCCCAATGTGAATTGATAGCTCCTGTGGCAAAGGAAAAAAAAAAATACGTTTTTCTTGAGGTCATCTCAGACAAAATTGACCTGCAGCTGTCCTGGTTTGAGGTAAAACAGGACCAATTTTGTTCAGTAACTTTATTTTTTAGCTAGGCCTCTTCTAACTGCTGCAATTAACAGCATGTTGTGCAGGAAACTGTTCACTCTCAGAGTGACAAGACCCATGTTTATAGTTGATGCCAAGGAATGGGATGCAGAGAGGCTCTTGCTTATNACTCTTATTCTTGCTCAACATATTTTGTCATTCCTTAGTCTGTTGTTTGTTGTATTTGTTATTATAGTATGGAGGATTTGATTAACTTTGGCAACAAAGCTACAAACTCTTAGCTTCATACTGCATACTAGAAGATATAGAAAAACTAGTTGGGAATGTTCTGAGCAAAATATGTGTAATTAATTGATTTATAACAGACTGTGATGACCTATTGAAATGGAGTCTTGGCTGGGCTGTTGCACATATTGCTGTGTGTATGTGTTAAGGTAGTAAGATAATTGTCATAAAGTGCATGTTGGAAGGAGGAAATGGATCCGTGGTACACTGAAAGCCCTAGAGGTGCATCTGTTTTGGTGATCTGGTTTGACCTTCTGCTGAATTTTGCAGGGTGGTTTTGGCAGCATTATGGGTGCATTCAAGACAGGCTTTAAAGGGCAGGGAGGAGGGAGAACATATTACCTAAATACTAAAGCACATCTGCCTATGACAATGTAAAGAGATCATGCTAGCAAGACACTTTCTGTTGTGTGCCATTTTCCCTTCCCCTCTCCCAGTACATTTTGCTCTGCTCTGCTTTGTTCCAAGGATTGATCTTAACTGATGCTCTGTTTTGATGTGGTCCACAGCTCAGTTTCCCCAAAGGGAAGACTGCTATCTAATGCCATTTGAATTGGCAAGGTAGGGGTGGTTGAGTGATGTGTTGTACCCCAAGACTTGGATTGAGGATGAAGTGTCACCAGGAGAGGTGGGGATCAGACATGCCACTTGAGGAAGATTGGTCAGAGAGATGAGAAGCTGGGAGTGGGAGCAGAAATGCAGCTAGTCCTAGGACGTGCTGGTGTTCTATTTCTTGATATCTATTTTCTATTCCCCCTGCTCCTCCGCATGCATTCAGTGCACAGGCAGAGGAGGTGAAAATTACAAAACTTGCTATATAATAAAATCATTGTTCACTTGTTATTAAATAATGCTTAATATCAAATGACTGGAAGAATTGCAAGCTTTTCTATAGGTAATCCAAATGTAAAATGTGACCTTCCTCCTTTCTTCTGGAAGTGAGTACAGCACAGTCAGCCCCTGGAGTCCTCGAGTCACTGCGTTGGCTTTGGGGTGGAATAATTTAAACCAAAAGCATATCTCTGCAAGAGGAGGAAACAATGCATATCAACAGCCTCCAAACTGCCCACGTAGTGCTTCAAGTGGCAAAACGCAGACTACTGGAATCCGATTATCCATTATCATGTGTTTTATTAGCAGGCAGGAGTTATGGGAAGAAGGTAGAGAACTTGCCTGAACTGGAATGTGGCCTGTGAGCTGGGTTAGGTGACTGCAGACAATTTAAGCCCCTTAAAAGGAGACGCTGTTGAGATTTTTCCTTTTTTCTTTCTCCACCCCCTCACTGATGCTGCAACAACCCTTTGACAGCTTGATGTTGGAACCTATTCCCTTAGCTACTAAATTCTCCTCTGGGTTACTGTAAGTTGGTTGTGAGCACCAGTCTTTGTGCATTAACTACAGTCTTCTTTTAAAGGCTATTTTTGCAACATCTACTGTTTGCCCTGTATTTATTACCTTCCTTGTCAATCCTTTACTTGTAGGAATGGGCCTGTTCTTATAATTCCGTTTCAGGGTATTTCTATAGAGCGAGGATAAAACTGGTTTGGGTTTGGGCACTCTCCCCAGTAGCAGTTCTCCAGGTGACTGACGTCCTTGCTGTGATGCAAGTGCACCAGCTGATGGCTGCACCTGCAAGGAAGTCGTTCAGCAGGGTGCAACCATTTGATTTGGGGAGCACAATGCTGAATTACAGCCTCGAGTGTTTGTTTACATACTGGACACACATTCATGCCCTATGGAAAAAGAGTGCTATCAAGACTGCAAAATCAAACACGCAGAAGTTAAGAAATGCCAGGACGTTAATTTTCCCACCTGCTTGCGCATATGCATTATGATTCAGTCTTTAATTACACAGTTGCACACTGTTTTTCCACAGAATTCCTGCTTCCTTCTGTGCATAGGGCATCCACTGGTGTTTGAGTGAGCAGCTATTCAATATTTTGTTCTCTCCTTATTGTTTCTCGTGACATTCAGGCCATGCAATGAGGGAGGAATTACTGATGGCCTTATTGTTTTGTTTTGTTTTCTTCCTGATTTTCTCCACAGCGCAAATGGCCAGTGTTTCATGAACACTCTTTGCAGTGACCCTGCCTGATCCTGGATGCTGTGCTGGCTCCATCAATGAACTGGGAATGCAAGAGCATTGAGTGTCTGCCTTGGACAAGCAGCATTACCAAGTGTTTCTGATTCCCTTATCTATATTAGCTATAATCCTCATTCCCAGTGCATCACTTTAAACCCCAGTCCTAGGTTTTTCCACCCCTCCTGCCTAGCTTTAGTTCTCGGTATGCCCAAGTTGTTCTCCCACGTGAGCTGGTTTCTCATCATGTCTTCATAAAAGGTCTTTGTTTTTCATGCCGTTTGGATGTGGCTAGGATTATGGGCAGCAGAGCAGAAATGGGCTCCTTCATTTCATTTCATCTGAACCTGGATTTAGCAGCCCAGACTGGCAACTGTAGGGAAAAGCTTGTTTGACCTCAGTGCAGGTCTCTGGGCAGTTTAGCTCTTTAATTCAGAGCAAACTCTAGAAGGCATGAGAGACACATGAAATTTCAAAGGCTTACCCCTTAGGCAAGTTCAAGTGGATTTCCATAAGGACAACAAAAGGTGCTTGTCTGTCACAGAGTTCCCTGTCCTATGCCAAATTTAAGTTACTGCTGCAAAAAGTATATCAAAGAAAAGGTTCCTGAATGTTTTAAACACTGAATAAACAATATGTTTTCGTCTGGTTTTGTTTTGGGTTACAACTAAAATATTTTTGGTAAAATTGAAAAAAACCCTCATTGTCCTGAGGCAGCAGCCTGTTATAAGAAAATTCAGCCTGTGTGTTTAAAGGATAGTGCAGCCCATATGCAACTTAGACTGGGAATTTTTGTCTGACCTATGAACAGTTGAGTTAGGTATAGTAAACACCGTAGTTTTTCTCAGTATGGCTGTTTGATGCGTCCTGATTTGATTTTTATCTTGTTTACATTACTGTAGTGTCATTGAAGTTAAATAGTTTAATTTTTTTTTTTAATTTTCAGCCATTTTATAGTGGTGGCACAGATAGCAGCAACCAGAAGAGGTAACTTTAGGGTCTGCCCAGAGCTGTAGCATCCTATTTCTGTTCCTCATTACCACCCCTGCTCTCCCACTAATGCACTTGAGCGAGCGTGGGCAGGGAGGGAGGTGATTTCTGCACCCTTTCAAGAGAGCTGCCTTCACAGCAAGGATTTGTCTCTTTGGGGAACAGGACGGTACATGGAGTGCCCATTTCTGCTGGCCGTGCTGAGATTACTCAGCAGCTAGATGCAACATGGGTGGTGTGTGTATGCCAGGTGGCACAGTGCGACGCGGAGACAGGAGCAGCTGGTTCAGGCTGCAGCACACCTGTGTTACCACAGAGGAACTCTGGGCTTCTTGGCAGGGTGGGTTATGCCAGCCAGAGCATCATGCTAACGCATCTGTATGTCCTTCGGTGCCAGGGCAAGCTCTGGCATCTTGATAGAGAACAGCATGCTGCAGCATAGACTTAAACTGAATTCTTGAGAGGTGTTCGTCCAATGGCTTTCAAAAACTAAGTTTGAATGCAAAGAAGAGTAACTTATTTTGAAAAATGTCATTACTGCTTTGCAATTTGGACTCTTGCTCTGGTACCTCAAATCCTGTCTTCCAAACACAATTGACAAGAATATAATTAGCAGCTTTGTCTTTTTTTATTACTTTACCTCCTCAACATTCATAACTGTTAAAAATCATAACTGTGCTATCTGATTACCATAATGGACTGCATGTTTCTAATTTTTACCCCAAAGACTGTACACTATTCTATATTAATGCTCATTTTGCCTTTGCTTGTTTTTTTAAAGTAAATCGATATGGTAATATTTTTGTTTCATTACCTATATGTGGTTTTACAATCCTCTCTGGAGGTATCCTGTACTGGAATAGAGTCCCAAGCTTTTACTAAAATTAATGCTTAGAGAACCACAGGGGAGAAAAAAACCTGAAGAACAGGAAAGGCAAAGTTGTTTTTACACCCACTCCCCATCTCTCTTCACATTATGCTTGGTCTTGCCTGCTTCAGTGAAATTTCTCCATTTGTTCCCTTTAATTACTTCTTAGAGAAGATGCAAACACCATCCATCAGCTTTCTTTAAGTTGGTAGGTTAGCACAGTGCTCTGTTACCAATAAGCAGTAACAGATGTGGAAAGGAACGTGTGGGTCTTCTGCCTTCAGATAATGGTCTGAGAGTTTAGCTTTGATTTCCTTCAGTGCTTTTGAGTTTTTGTAGGGCGCCGAACAAACCACCAGTATAATCTTGTTTCCATTTTAATTTCTAAAAGTCAAAATATCATTGTTTCTCTGTCATTGTGGCACTATTAGAAAAAATCAATAACTGCCGGAGGATGCCAAAATACTAAATGCAGCAAAAGCCAAATAAGTTGATTGTTGTTATACTCAGCTGGTTACATTTTAATTGATTTACAGGTAAATTAGCTTCAAAGGTAATACTGGTATAAAATATATTGACATGTAGATACAGCACCATGATTCATTCATTTACTGCAATCAATATCACAGATTGTGTTTAGTGTTTACATTTTGTATCTTCACTGAGTTTACCCAAAACATGAAGTTATTTCTAGTCCTGGTCTTTATGTAAAGCTGAGTTTTGGAGTCCGAGTTGGCAAAGCACTGCTGCTTTTGATTAGCATGATCTTAAACAAAACAAATCAGCTGCTCTTTTACTCTTCATTAAGTACTCCATTTTGTCAAAGTGTCTTGAGAGTCTTATTTCAATGTCATATAGTTAGTTTACTGTCATTGTGACTAGGCTTCAAGCTGATCACTTGCATGATTGTCGATCCAGAATTGGATTAGTGGTTGGACCTCTGTGGAGGTTTTTGACTTGACCATATGTCAAATTAAAAAAAAAAAAAAAAAGGGAAACAACAACTGTAAAATGAATGACCCAAATTTTACTTTTTCGACAGAACATTTTTGTTGCAGGTAGTACTGTATGCATGTATAGTACATAGTACTTTGAAAAATATTCTTGTTCTCTGAATTCCAGCTCTTTATGCAACATGCCATAAATATGTGTATTCTGAAAAATTATAATTGTTTCCAGATTAAGGTGTAGAATCACTGCAGCATTTGGGAAATTCTGTATAAGAGATTTCTTTTGCGTACATTTTCTGTTTCTCGTTCACAGTGAAATCTACTGAGAGTTTCATGTTCAATCAAACCTAAAAACTCTTGAATGTTTGCTAGTCTTTTATTCTAATCTATGCGAAAGAATCACAATTGGCATTCCTTCTACCCTGTGGTGCCCTGAGCCCATCTGAGGCGAAGCGCTCACTTTTGCACAGAATTGAATTAACAAAAAAAATAAAATAATTCCAAGACTTCTAGATCTACTGCCCCAGACCGTCAACATTTGACTTCATGGGTTGTCATGGTGCAAAGGACCTCAGGTTGGTCTGCTTTGTAGACTAACTTGGACCCACTCTCTTTTATGGATGTAAATTTGGGAGGAGAAAGGGAACATTTGGTTTTTTTTTCTTTATACAGCCTCTCTATGGCTTGCATGCCTTAGAAGAGCATACTAATAAATTAAGTCTGATTTTTTCATTTCCACAAGGCGACTTCTGTTTGGCAAGCCTGCTTACAGACTCAATCTTAATCTCACTTAACTGGTATTAATTCTGTGTTTAAAAATCACAAAGATCAGCAGCTGTTCCCAAGAGGTTGGTCCCTGTGACGCCTCAGGAGATCCATGTTTTGAGCAGCACTGAACAGCAGGATCCAAAGTAGAAATACTTATGTAGGAATAATCAGAAAATACTGGGGTTTGGTGTCCTTTTTTGATGATCTGAAAAATAGTAATTTGGCGCAGATTTTCTCTGCCAAATGTACACCTGTGTGTGTGACATGTAGGTTTTATTTGTCCTCCCTTGGATCTCAAGGCACACACAAGGTTTTCTCTGGTCTAAGTATGAGGGATTATTTCCTTGACACTTTAGCACCTGTGTGGTGGGTGATGTTTCCTTGCCCAGGTCCTCTCCTTCGGATGGGCGCTGTGCAAACTGATCTTGCACGTTCCTCATTTGAATCCTTTTGAAAGCTCTAGCCCTGCTCAGTGAAAAATGATGATATGGCAGTTAGGACAAATGGAGAGTTAGGACACTGACACAAATGAACGAAGACAGGGATATGACTTAAGCCATCTGCAGTTCAGATCTGCCAGGTTAAAAGTCTTCTCAGTACAGCACAGAGGCAGTGGTATCCAGTGGCTGGGGCGTGTGATGGGGGGTCTCAGGGAGACCTGGCTTCTCTTGTCTTGACCATGGCAAAGACTGAACCTGGACAAGTCATTTCACTCTTCTGCTTCCTTTCCACCTGCTGTTAGACTAATAGCTCTTAACAGCAGAGTCTTTCATTTATGGTATATTTTCTTAGCTCAGTAAAGCTTTGATTTTATTTTTTTTTTTTTTTTTTGGTTTCAGCTCATGCTGTAGTGGTGCCAATCACAAAAACAGCAATCTAGAGTGATCCTTTCCAGTCCCCAGCATTTAGCCATGGGTGGCANATGGTATATTTTCTTAGGTCAGTAAAGTTTTTTTTTTTTTTTTTTTTTTTTTTTTTTTGGTTTCAGCTCATGCTGTAGTGGTGACAATCACAAACACAGCAATCTAGAGTGATCCTTTCCAGTCCCCAGCATTTAGCCATGGGTGGCAGGGCTAGATAAAACCAAGGTACAGACACATTGCAAGGGGGCTGGAATGTGGCATTACGTTTATAGTGTTGCTTTTATTAAAGCTGCCCTTTCTCCTCCTCCTCCTCCTCTTCCTCCCTCAGATGATGATGACATTGTTTTATTTGTTTTACTTCTATAGTTAGCAAACTTAGTTAGCAAGCCAGGTTAAAAATAAAGCAGCAACCCTCCTCTGTTCTGACACTGTGAGAGCTGTTTCTGTTGAAGCTTTGTGATTGCAAAAGGGGTATCAAGTTCTACCCCTAACTGGGGAGGTTGTGTTCCAGATTGACACGTTGTGGAGTAGCTGGTAATTTCTGTCCTCTTTCTCTCTTTTGTGTGACTCCAGGCACCGGATCATTAATGTCATCTTGGTTAAGGAACGAGGTCTCCATTTCCATGGAAACATGGGGAAATGGCTTTGGAATCTTAAAGGTCCTTTATTTATTGGGTAGCATTTTCTCTCCTGTTTAAGCATTTAAAACAAAGAAGCCTACAGTGCTTAAATCTTTTAAGAGATATTGTGTTAAATGAGGTGGACAGTTATAAAAATGATATTTAACTTTCCTCTGCACTGTAATTCTGTAACAATATACCGGCTGGTGAAAAATCAGCCTAGTTACCCTGAAGCCAATGGTACTAGACCATTTTACAACAGCCAGGAATTTGTCCTAGAGGTCTGGTAGTCTGTGGGTTAGATTCCCTAGGGAAGCGATGGGACTCTCATCACTTGAAAGTCATAGCTAGACAAGACAAATCCCTGAACAAGTATTGAAAGTATTAGTTCTGCTTTAGCTCCTAGATGAACAAGGTCACATAGAACTTTTTTCTAATTCATCATTATGCTCATGGATTTCCTGACGCAAGATTTATTTATGTCTAAATGACTTAATTTTTTTGGGCATTGGAAGCCAAGTAAGTGTGCAGACTTTTTTTTTTTTCCTGTAGGTCGATATTGGTAGCCATTTAGTATGAGACACATGATATTATAAATGATAATTTAAATATAATTCTAATACCGTGAATGCTCAGGCTTGATATGTATTTTATATCTTAAGCATTTACACTGTATTTACTGCAGAAGACTAATAAAATACTTTGTGCCCTGAACAGTGCATGGAAAGATGGAATGCACAAAAGGCAAAGTAAAGAATATGGTTAAAAAGGCTTAAATAGTGGCAAAGGAAACTATAGTTTTTAACCCAG
Source organism: Burhinus bistriatus (assembly GCA_013397275.1). Taxonomy (NCBI): domain Eukaryota; kingdom Metazoa; phylum Chordata; class Aves; order Charadriiformes; family Burhinidae; genus Burhinus; species Burhinus bistriatus. Next base: position 26,923 of record VYXH01008540.1, read on the forward strand.
TTACTGAAGTTGAGGGATAAAATACTGATCCAATCAATGTCAATGGTAATGTTCCTGCTGTCTTAGGTGAAACCTGGTTCAACTAAAGATTTTTAACATTATACATCCTCTTGTTTTCCCCTTACAAGTCACCAAATCATTTCCATATCTAACTTAAATCCCTGGTCTGATTTTAAAAACTTCCTCTGTTTCTCTCTCCTCTTGAATAGAAGCTGTTCCTGTTTATTCTGCATCTGAACTTTGTTAATTTCTGTCACAACCTTCAGAAGACTCTCCAAGTGCAAATATTAAAACTTGTTTGGCATAATGAGAACTACATATATAAATGTCCCTTGCCAAAGTGTCAAAGGAGTAGTGCAAATAATTAAACCTAAAATGTGACAAGATACCTGCATGATATATCACCTAAAAGGAGTGAAATGGGAACACAGAGGTGGCTTTGAATTCAGCAGTGGCTTTAATTTAGTTTCCATATGATGCCTCCTCTTATACTGCAGCCTTGACAAAGTCACGTTTTGCCTCTCTGAACCTTGCCGGTGAAGGCAGGTAACATAATTTCACTTTGAGCTCCCTGAATGTAGGACATCACATATGGAGCTGAACCAAAGATGGCAAGCATATTTGCATTTACTTCAGTGTCAGGCGGCTCTTAAATTATGAGAACACAGGGGTGTGTAGGTGTCTGGGGGGAAGTATTCCATCTGGGGGGCCTAGCACCAGACTTGCCACTTGATCTTCAGTGTGTGAGAGGAAATTCCTAAATGTGTGGATGGCAGGGAGAGGCTCAGGGCACCCGTGAGAGACCTCTTACTTCTGGGCAACCTACTTCTGCAAGTTTCTAGCTAGTCCGGTTCCCTCTGTATAGACTCTGGCCCCATTTTCCTGAGAGTGTCTCTGTCACATGAAATTACGGGGAGAGATGAGGTTGGTGAGCTCTACAATTAGGGGCGATTACCTCAATAGTAAGTCCATTTTCAGGTAGTTTTTGGAAGAAGGTAATGTTAGTGAGACAGATCATGTGTATGATAGTGTTGAATAAAAATATCTTCCCTTCTCCCCATTGATATTCCCTAGAAGTATTTATCAGAAAACTATTGTTAGTGCTCTCCCTCCTCATTTGAATTTCAAGGCAGTGAAGGTGGACATGCTTATGTGAACATGGTCCCAGAACAAGGTCTTGTATAGATTAGAAGGTTAAGATACCGCTCTAAACTTAGGATGCAGTCATTCGGATCAGATATGACGACAAATTCCTTTTATTTCTGTTTTAAAAGAAAAAAATCCTAATCCTCGGCATCTGATGAAACTATTAGCTGCTCTAACCAAAGCTGATTCTAAGATCCTGAGCTCTATGGGAACAAATTATGGCTGAGGAACAGATCTCTTCTGGTTCATATGCATGTAATGCTGGCATAGTCCTTGCTTTATAATACATTTTGAAATCTACAATGCGAACAACTTGATAGAAGTGAAATTTCACGATGTGTAGTGCTGTAAACATGTTTTTGTTACTGATGAACTTAAAGTTACAAATAAACTGTTACTCTAGTTAATAGTGTTTAAATTAACTCATAAGGTAGAACAAATAGTTTCTCTCCTTTCAATTGCTCTTTGGTTTTCTGCTGCTGCTTCTGGAAAAGCTCCTGAAACATTTTCTTGATGAGGTAATGCACTCTCATCTGCATGTAGTACTTCTGTAACTCCAGCAAAGGTTTCTGGTGACATGCTAGACCACGAGAACAAAGCTCAAATTTACCGTGTTCCCCCAGATGAAATTACAGTCTTCATCAGTTAATGCAGCATTTCTCAGTTTTGGAAAGTTGAGTCCTCACCTATCAAGAAAATGAAGCTTACAGCATTGCTGCTACCAGCAATGTTGTTTTAAGAGCCTGCTCAAAATGAGCACTCAAATAGGCTGCGTAGGTATTCATCCTCATCTCTTGTACACTTTGATCAGCAGTGCATTGTCAACAGTGTTGAAGTAATGTCATTGGCATTTGAAGCATGACCCTTTTATAACCAAAATTACTGCATCAGTTTCTCTGCAGGCAGGCATTGCTGCATTATGGATGGGCTGTGGTTTCAGTATTGCTCCTTGAAACCAGATGCCTTAAAAACCAAAGCAATCAGAGTAACACAATAGGTGGAAGTTCTGGAGGACCTGTGAGAATCTGAGTTAGTATTCATTGTATGGTACGTTGTATGATTTTTATTATTGTACACAACTTACTGTTACGTTTTTGTTAGAGTTTTACTAAATGGGAAGTTTACAATTGATTTACATACCAGTGTGAATTGAATGGCTTCAGAGCACCTACAACTTCTTCCGTAGGTACTCCCGTAGCAAGTTTTTTTTTTTAGGTTTCCTTAAGTCCGAGGTGCACAGAATTGACCTAAATAACAATAAGGTGTTATTAAGAGGAAGCAATTTCCACATTCTGATTTGCACTAGTAAGACTAAAGTAGTTTAAAAATTCATCTAAGTTGAAGCACTGCAATTTTCTCAGGTAAGGAAAATGTTTGCGTCCTGTACTTTTTTTTGGTGTGAGTTATAATCACAGAATGGTTTAGGTTGGAAGGGACCTTAAATCTCATCTAGTTCCAACCCCACTGCCATGGACAAGGACACCTTCCACTAGACCGGGTTGCTCAAAGCCTCGTCCGACCTGGCNAGGTTATCTGTTTCTGTGCTTCCCAACAGCAATGGGAATTGGAGAGTTTTTCTTGTTCTTTTTAATTTGCCCTGAAAGTGCTTACTTTTTTTTTTTTAACTCAGTCCTTGCTTGGTATGACTTTTAAAGAATTGATTTAGTATGTTACTGCTTGAGTGTTAATAACCACTAATTTGTGGATAATGCCTCAAGTGATACAAAGTGGCCTTGCTTCACTGAAGTCCAGAGGTACACTATATTTGCCAGTTGAGGATCTTGTCTCTTGTTCCCAGCAAGGCTGCTACTGGTCCTCAAGTATTAGGGAGGAGTGGGCATCCCAATTCATTTCAGGGAACAGAAAAGGTACTGAAGAAAAACTGGAGTGAAAGGATGTCAAGAATATTTAACTTTCTTATTTCTGCCTGTTTTGTTTCCCACATAAGAGATTTATTTTTTTTTTCTCTTTTGCTGCCCAGTACTTTACCTGTGCAAGAGCTTCAGTGTGGTATTTGCTTTACAGAAGTTGCCTGCCTGTAATTGTGAGGATCCTACTGGGTAATTCCAGTTGCCTCCCCGGTGGATTTATCTCTGTAAGAACTTTTCGTAACCTTTCAGTATCGCTTCATGGCTTGAAAGCCTGAACATGGCTGTTGTTAGGAAGCAGCATCGCCTGTGGAGTTGTCATGACAACCTGCTGTGAGGGCAGCCGGCAAGGATGGGTCTTGTGGTCATACTGACGGTGCCAATTAGGTACTTTTTGCAAAATTTGGAAGCAGTGGATTACCCCTCTCTTCCCTGCTGCTGATGTAGATGTGTCGGTATGCGACCTCTTTGCCAGCTATGCGCATAGCACTGCGCTTCTGCTGTTAATGGTTCTGGTCTGCAGTTCCCCAGTCCGTACTAGCAGTCCAGTTCCTCTGTGGGTACTTCCCCTATCGCCAGCAGTAGCTGATTATGTTCACCTTAGGAGCAGCAAAATTCAATACTAAAAAGTACGCTTTAATCCTAGGTAGAGCAGAAATTAGGCATGTTCCCCTTAAAATTTGATGATTTATCTGTCTTTTGCTGTGTGGCATTTGTTCATGTTCTCTCCTCTTCTTCACTGTGTTCACTCTGTCCTTCTGCTCTGGTAAAGGCAGCTACAAGAACGAAGCGGGAACGGCTCGATGCAGTAGCACACTGCAGGGGTGTGCGTGCAGCCTCCTCGTTCACATCCTCCTCCTCGGTGACTCATATGCTGTCGGTCAGGTCCCCAGGCGTGCAGGTTGGTTTGGTCGAGCTGTACTGTTACCTCTGCTGAGGAATATCGCTAGAAGGAGGGCAAGGATACTATTTCAGTAGCTCCATATTAAAAATGTTTTTTCTCCCACCTTTCATCCATTTTTCACTGTCTGTTAGTATCGCGGGAAGGCTTTGTTTATTCAAGGGATATATAGGATGGAGTTTGGGTAGGTTTCTTTCTCTTTTTAAAGCAGATAAATACCAAAATCAGCATAGCACCTAGGGATTCAGTGCATTTTTGAGTGCTAGGAAAGTGACATAAGAAGTAACCAGAAGTAATCTAGCCATCCTGTGCTTGAATGTTTTTCACATACATGCTACGATCTCATCGGATCAGATGTTCTAAAGTAGTTTGGATTTCCATGCTAAGAAAAGGTCAGATTTTCTCTCTCCTGAATTGTACATGTGCAATGAGCTCACAGAGGGTAGCCTGGCCTGGCATCTTCTTTATCTGTCAGCAGCAAAAAGCACTTGGGGTATTTTTGCTCCTGTTTGTTATAGCAATGGTCATTTTGTTGTCAAGGTGTGATTTCATCCATCAGATGGTTAATATCTAAAGAAATGGTTTCTCTCTGTGTGTGTCTTTTTGAATAGGTGATGCAACATTAAAATAAGTGGAGGGAAACCAGTAAGTTTATTTCTGTACCTTACTGTGCTTTTGGTGTGGCTGATGTAACAAAACAAGTTTTCAAGAAAAGTGCTACTTAGTTATAATTCAGAGGAGTTGGATTTTTTTTCTTTTAATATTGCTGTATCTGGTCAGAGTGACAGTTCAAGGAGTGATGAGCAGTCCACTTTCTCTCGCTGATTTTAATCCAGCAAGTGTTAGTTCTAGCTGAAAACACCATGATTTAATGACTATTTAGTTGTGTGTCACTGTAAATGAGGCAGCATTCCCACACAGGTCAAATCTTAGGGGACATGTATTTTTATTGTGTGCAGGAGGAAAAAGACACTTGGTTCCCTTGTTGAAAGCCCCAAGAAAAGATGAGGTCAAAGTTGGATTGAATTTGGTAATTGACCTACTTTCTCACTGCTACAAGTGTTACTTCTGGGCAGAAGATGAGGTGCTCCAGGGTAAAAATGGGCAGGAGTTTTGTACGGTTGATACCTCTTACTCTCATAATTTTGCAGTAAAGGATTTTAATCTCCCATGCTGTCAGTTATCTTCACATCTTAATGCTCACTGATAGAAAGAATCCTCAGAAGCTGGTCTTATTATTTCATAATAAAAACAGCATATAAACAGATAATATTTTCCTTCGATCCCATGGTGGTCTTGTTCAGTGATTTCATCACAAATAAGTATTTCTCTCCTAATGACTCTAGCAAATAAATAATACATCAACACAAGAGCTAAGACCATGGCATTACAAGTTCCTTTTGTACTCTCAAAATCTCTTTCAGATTAATGTCCAGGTGGTGTGATATGTCCTGTCATGAGGTTAATGTCCAGATCTCTTCCAGCTTGAGGTGGGCTGATGTCGGAAGGCTGCTGTCAGGTCATGGGGTCGAAGGATTTATCTGACCCTGAAGGAGCACCTGCAACTTACTGTGTCTTTTCCTGAAGCTGTATAGGCACTACAGAAGCTGCACCCAGTATCACTGTAGCCAAAAACAAATTAGAGGAAAAAGAAATCTTCCCCTCCCTTGCTGTTTGCTTATGTGCATTTGACAGTGCTTTGTATTGTGGGTTTTTTTAGCCTGTTTATGTACAACTGGTGAGTCAACAGGGAGTAAGAAAAACCCCATATGTATATTTTAATAGAATTTAGTGGAAAAAAGAGAAAGTGTTTAAAGGACAAATAACAAGAAAAATGAGCATTTTTGAAATTAGTTCCAAAAGAAAAAAAATAGTACTCCAGTTACAGCATCTCTTTAATGAGATCCAGCAGAGCTGCTAATGGGTGCTGAAGATCTCCGCTTTCTTCTCAGCCACAAAGATCATTGCTCTAGCCGATGTACTGCCTGTGCTTTTCTGCCTCAGTGTCCCCCTGAAAGTTTTCCTATCCCAAGACTCAGACCCAGGCATGACCCTACAATAGCTGTCCCTTGGGGTCGGGAGGGAGTGCAATATTGTCCCTCCTGACTGTGAGTGCCTTGGACCCTCCCTGCAGCACCAGTTTAGTGGCGGCTGTGTGCTGAAGGCAGCAGACCCTCAACGTGATTCCAATGGGATTTGTAACGTTGCATGACACAAACGATGTCTTCTTAATCTGATGTGAGATATTCCTCCAGGCAGAAATGTTAAGGTTCAGTACAGAGACTGATTTTTCTGAATGGTTACGTGTAACTCCAAAGTTGATTATTGAGACTAAGCTTCAAACATAAGTATTTTTGGTAGACAACTCATGTTTTATTCAGGGCTAAGTGAGTATGAATTCATGTTTTATAAACACACTGGGTATTCTGAGGTTAACGCCTCTGACTCAAGCCCTGCTCTGTTTCTCCTTCAGTTCTGGAAGTTTATTTTAAGCTGTTTCTTAAGTTTTCTGCTTTCTGTGCATTAAAGAAAGAGGGAATATTGTAACATCAGGTGTACTTTTTTCCTTATTTCTGAATTGCCAGACAGTTGGTGACAGGGAGAGGGGAAGGTGGTGATTTATTATGATTTATATTTTCTACTCAGATCCCTCATTCCTCATTTAGTTTTTTGGCTGGTGCAAAGAATTGAAGATCTATCCCTAAGCCTCCAGTCTTTGATCCTGAAACTTGTTAAAAATAATCCAAACCTTTTGATTGAATTTGAGCTTTGGATGAGGTCCTGCAGGAACAGGTTGCTACACAGACTCGCTGGGGAATTGTCACTAGCTTTCTATTTTCTTCATCCACTATTCACTTACGGCAATACATCCTCTCTCCACCCTCTGCTGTACCCCTTCAGTTAGTTTCAAACAGAGCAATTGGAAGCAGTGGACATGCGCCTGCTCCCTTGGAGCTTAGTCTGGTGAACACAAACCATGCCAGTGGAAATGGAAGAAAGTCAGCAATAGTGTGGAGAGGACAAAGGTGCAGGTGGTTGGAGCACAATAGTGCTTGTCCAGCCTAGCCGCCGCCAGCCCTGCGAGGAACTAGGAGCCTGTTACTCCAGGTGCTCGGAAGAAGATTTTCTAAGCACAGCAGTATACACCACTGAACTATATAGTCTTTTTGGTGAGGAATGGGAAGAAAAAGGCACTTGTTGAGTTTTTTGTCTGATTTTGTATCTCATGCAGTCCTAAGGAGAGAAGGTGGGGGACAAAAGCTTTTTCTTATCTCAGTTGCTGGGCTTCCTTCCTTAGAGAGAAAATAGAATTTATTTGGTTATTGAATAGTAGTTTTACTTTTTATCTGTCGTTCTCAAGTGTGACTCTAATGAAAAGTAAATGTAGTCTGTCCGCGCATCCCCCCCCCCCCCCCCCCCAAAGAACTACGCAGGCAAAGCCTGAACTGTTATCTAGACTCTTCTCTTCCTGTAAAAATTGTGTTTGGAATCCAGAAGTCTAACTTGCTTTTCAGAAGAGAAAGAATATTTTTTTCTGTCCTGCTTTTGAAAGCATTCATTAGAAAAAATTTTTATTTTTGGGTTGTTTTAAAGCTTGCTTATGTTCTGGGTCATTCCTAGATATTTGTGCATCTGAGAGGAAGAGAATTTGATTCTTGTATCAATACTTGGTAACAAAATTCTGCTATAAAATATAATATTCTAAGAACTCTTGAAGTATTTTCACTTGACTAGTGAGTATGGATCTTCATTAACTTTTTCAATTTGTGTTTGCACGCTCAGAAACTGAAGACTTTTATTTTTAACCCCTGTGAGACCCTTGTTTGCTAAATGGAAGCGTATAATGGGGAAAAAAATTGCGGAGATGGATGGTGAGAATTTCTGACTGTTTCCATTTTCAAAGAAGAGAGACTACAGAAACAAAGAAAAGGACACTTAACAATTCAGGGGCATGGAAAAAGATTCTAAAAAATCCACATTTGAAACAACTGTCCGAGGCTTGCAGTGCAAAACAGCAAGGCATGCATTTGATTTCTAGAAAAGAAGAAAATCAGAATACTTCATTATAGTTTGTGTGAGGCCATATAGTTCTTGAGTCATAATGACATTTCAGCTTGTGTAAATAGCGTATGCCAATGGAGGATCCTGGTCTGATTTTTTGAAAGCAATGTGCTAGCATCTGAGAGACAAGAAAACATTTCCAAGACTAATGTTAAAAAATAACTCTTCTTTGCTGTTCTAAACTGCTGAGGATTTAGTCCTCCCTCCCTCCCTGTCTTGTATTGTTTTGTTTTCTCTTCCTTTGTCTTCCAGATCAAATGAAGATTATTTGATGCCACCAAGGAGTACCCTGAAAAAAGACCTTAATCTTATTATTTTCCTCTGGTTGGCAGAGTGATAATGTAGAATATCTGCACTCCTTTTGAAAATCAGCATATTTTATTTTAGCATATGATAAAAAAATAAAATAGCATGATCATACTGTAGTCATGTCCATCCAATTTACCATCATGATTTTTTGTCTACACTTGAACTACAAAACACATGTTCTGCATATCCTATGATTTTGTCTGGATCAAATGTATTGTCATGAAAATATTTCCCATTCAGACTTCTTTTGCTTTCCAAAATAGTAAAAACATATCAATCTTCTGTAATGCTGATGTCCAGTCTGTGATGCAGCTGGAAATCATTTATGCTCAGCGTTCCCTAGAGCATTTCTCATTGTTTACTTGGAAAGACAGTGATTAAATTTTATCATCTCAGTTACTTGATTGATTCCAGAATCTTTGAAATGTGAGCTTCCCACTCCCTATGCACATCTCCATCCTACATAACCTCAACCAAAGAGTTTTGACCCAAAGTTTTAAAGATTTCTAGATCAAGGCTTTCAGGTGCCTTCTATTCTGTAGAAGGATCATATAAAAATCATTGATTGTCAGTTCAACTTTAACTCTTTGGATAAAATGTGAAAATCCTGATAGTAGGAATTTAAGGAAGATTGTGCAGGGGGATGCATATTGGATGAAAATTACAAAAAAGGATTTTAATGATGAGAAGAGTAGAGATCTGGCATAGCTTCCCAGTAGAAATAAGAGGGGGGAACAACTGGGCTAGATTTGAGATGGATCTTGATAACTTTATGAATTCAAACATTTGATAAGTTTGCCTGAAACAGAGAAGACTAGATTTCATGACCTAGGTAGTCTTTTCCAGACCTAAACAAAAATAAAGTCCATCCCCTAAAAAAAATTGGTTTTGACTGCAGCCAAAATAAAGCAAAATAATTCAGTTCAAGAAAGCATTTGTATCTTTTTTTTTCCTGCTTTCCTAGGCTCCTTTGTTAGTCTCTTTCTTCGTGAATTACAGGTATAAAGGATACTCTTTATCTTTATTGCATCACCAACTGTAACACTTTTTTCGTTTCCTCCTCAGACAAATTAATGCTGACATTTCTGTTACTGCAAGGAGTCCTCCAAGGTCTGTCACATCTTGTAATCACCACGTTTGTGCATATCTTTTCAGAAATAGCATATTTGAACAAAAGATTGGGAGCGACTCTGTTGGTCTTAAAATTTAGTTGCCTTGTACTGTAAGTACCCTTGATGTTTTATCCTGTTTGGAAAGAAATCTAGAGAATAAATTTGAGAGTAAAGGCAAAAAAAAGTGAGCAGAAGGAAGACCAAGAAATGGGTGATACTGAGTGATGTGTATAAATCTGATCTTTGAAAGGAGCTCAGAAAGAACTCCTTATGACTTTGACTTTTTCTTATAATTAAGTATCTGAATAATTTTCGAACTCTTCGATCAAAGGCATTTTCAGTTTCCACATTGCAGCTATAGATTGTTACGGAATTTCCAGGGGAATTTGCTGGACCTGGGGCCTGGCCAATGAAGGCAGGCAGGAACAAAGTCACACTGATTTTTGATGCAATATAGACTCCAAAGTGATTTATAGATCTAGGCCAAGATATTGGTCCCCTTGATAGGAATTGGCACAAAGGTGTATGCTTTCTCTGACTTCTGAGAAGATGAACTCTTGATGTAAGATAAGATTTAAGGGGCTGAGTAATTTAGCCCAGCTCTGGATCTAATTGAATCCATAATTTACTTTCCAGAAGGTAAAATCTGTTGCTTAATATATGCCCACTGGCGAAGTTAGAGATCTTTGACTGGCATTTGGACTACTCTGACTTGTGCTGTTTTGACACTAACCCAAGCTCCAAGTATAACTGCAGGGCAGTGATGATTTGCCTGTCTGCATTTAAGAAACTGCAAACAGATATTCATGACACAACTTATGAATGCCTTTTTTAACACACAACCCGTTTAATTAATTTGTTTTGTCCTTTTGGGATAGGAAAAGTAACGTGCCACTGTTGTATCCAAAGTTTGAGGGTCAAGAATACCAAAGGACCTCCTTTTAAAGAATATCCCTTCACGTGCAGAACACGGAAATGGCTGTGAACTGTGGTGTTGACTCAGAAAAGACAACATCATGTGGTAGAGGCTCTTCCTCTGTTATCCTCATCAAACTTTCTGCGGGTCTTATGGTCCTTTTGCTTTGCCTCTTGTTTCCTTTCATAGAATTCCTGTGTATTACTTGTTGCGTAAGAAGATGGTCACAGAAAGGCTAGGTGGCTCTGTTTGATCTTGTACCTGATCAATACAAGTTGAATATGGTATTTGATGTGATAGATCCAAATGCTTCTACCAGAACTTAATCAGGGAGTTGGTATACTGTAGTTACCTCTCAGCTCTGGGATTGCAGTTTGAAGTGCTTGGTAAAATTGTTAGTGGAAATTTGTTTCATTGTCTTCGGGTTGGTCTCCAGTGGACATGAGCTGCATATTAGGTACAGGAGGGCTGGGCTTGAGGCTGAAAGCAAAGCTGGTCAAGAACTGCGTAAAGCTGCAGTGTTTCATGGAGATGTACCAGTTTCCAGGCAGCTTTTATCAAACTGGTCTGTGTGGTGAGGGGTTGAGAGAGAGGGAGGAAAGATCTGTTGGGGTCTTAGAGATGTTGAGGTTGAGTGGCTGGGAAGCCACCCAAACCTTTGCTTTTCCATACCCTAGTTCCCTGCGCAGCAGGCAGTGACGTGCATAAGCAAGTATTTCATGAGGGGTTTTGAAAGGTCTATTTCTTTTAGTGCTAATTGAATTTCTTGCATCAGTGTTCACTGCAGAGGCTGCCTAAGAGCGTCCTAGGCTGAGCTGCTATTTGTGTGGATGAACCTGAGGAAAACGGGAAGGTTAATGTAAGAGGCTAAAGACCACATTGACAAAAGGGCCAATAACTAATCACTAGGATTTGATTTTGCTAAATATTCTGACGGAATTCGAACAAGAAATTGCTGAGAGGGGTTTATAATAGCTCTCTTTAAACCAGCTCCAGTCCTAAAGGACTGTGTGGTCACACAGGGTCTCCCAGAGTCCTGATGGGGTAACCCAGAAGCAAGTTTTAATCAGAGAAACTGGTAGAGCTGCTGATATGATGCAGGATTAGTAAATGCACAGCTGAATGTGATGTGCTGGAGGAGAGCCAGCACAACTTTTCCTAAGGAAGCCAGGACTTGTGAGTTGCAGAAATTGCTGACAGAGGCACGAGGCCCATGAACTGGGGTGGTCTGGCTGAGGGGAGCGCATGCGGACTTCCGGAAAACTTCCAATGAGGTAGGAAAAAAGCTTTTGGTACAGAAACTAGGGCTGAAAGGGATGGTCTTCATGTGGTTAAACAACAGTTTAAATGTAGCAAGCAATGGGGTGGTTAGCAATTGGTGGGTGGTTTTCAGAGTTTTACCTAGGAGTTTACCAATGGGGACCACTGGGGATCTGTGATGGGAGCAGTGCTGCTGCTCACAGGGAGCAAAGCGTGAGGGGGTAAAGCTTGCTGTTGCTCTGCACAATTAGTTGGGGTGGGCACAGGCTGATTGTGGAATATTTGCAGAAGGATCTTAGGATGCTGAATGGCTCCGCAGCAAATTGCAGTTGAAATGTGAGATTGATGATAGCAAAATAGTGCACATAGCGGGGGAAACGCTTTAAAGTTTGGACTTTATATTACCATTTAGCTCTCAGGAAAGAGATCTTTGGATAATTACAAGTACTTCTATGAAATGATTAATTTAGTGCTCACAGTGACAAAAAGGCAAGTAAAGGGCTCAGAATGAGGGAGGGGGAAAAAGAGAACAATGCAGAAAGTGTGATGACACCACCGATAAACCTCTGGTACAGCCAGATCTTGAATATTTGTTCTTGTTCTGGCAGTCCTACCTCAGGAAAGATATAATTGAGCTTGAAAACATTGGCAAACATTGAACAGTTTCAGTATCAGCAAAAGCCTAGACGATCTAGGGTGCTTCCACTTGGGGGGAGGGTGAATGAAGGGGTATGTGAATAGAAGCATAAAGTCACAGAAGGTGTAGAGAGGCAAGTGATTACTCGCTGTTCCTCACAATATGATACACCAATCAAATTATCGGGCAGAATTTTTAAAACAGACAGAAGGAAGTACTTTACACTGCCCATAATTAAATTGTGAAGCTCATTACATAGGCTGCTGTGGAGACCAAGAGTATAAATGGGTTCAGGGAAGAACCAACACATTCCTAGAGTGAAGAGCCATTACAGGCTATTAAGCACAAAGGTCTGGAAGCAACCTCCAGCTCAGGAAGTCCTTAAAGTACTGATTACTGGAAGCTGGAACTGGAATATGTCAGGGGAAGGATCACCCAATTTGTGCCAGTGCTTCTCTAAAGCACCTGCTACTGGCTGTTGTCAGAAATGGGATACTGGACCAGACAGGTTATTTGGTTTGACTGAAGTTGGCTCCTTTTATAGCAAATGCAAAAAAAATTTGGGAATCTTGATGTTGCAGTGAAATAGTTGTTGCCCTGTGGTCAGCTGGAAAGGAGAACATTACATGCTGGGAAGGCAAGCTGGGAACAGCAGGTTGCAGGAGCACTGTGCAGTCAGCAGGGATGCGTGGGGAAAACTTAAATAATGCCAGACACCAGTACATTTTGTTCATGACTTTCATAAGCACCAAATTGCAGGAGAGAAAACCACCTTCAAACAAACTGGGGCACATATAAATTGGTCATACAGCATGCAGGTACTGTCTGGCCTTTTCAAGTTGTGGCTGGCAAAGCTGAGAGCTGACAGGCCTAGGACTTATCTACATTGAATAATCAAAGAAGAGCAGAGCTACTGTAACTTACATATTGTTACACAAATGACTATCCTTTTCTCAGTAAATGTCTAGATTAACTTTGAGAAAAGACTCCCAAAAAACCTCTCTCCTGGCAGATGTCCTAGCCAGAGGATCTGTGGAAACCAGCCTCTGTGTTTTTATGATCTCTGAACCTTGCAGCTGAGACTACCTCGATGGTAACTTATGTCCCTATGAAAAAGGAGGGTAATAACCCCAGCCTGGAAAGGCAGCAACTCCAACACCAGTGACAACTAAAATGACACTCAAATCTGTTAACCACATGCAGCACTAACTTACTCTTTCTTTTCCAAATAGATTTTTCTAACACTTAAATGAGCTGCATACTGTTGATTAATTGTCTTTCGTGGTCTTTGAGGATTCACACATAACTATTCAGTCTAAACAACTCATTGGAGGATTTTTATATACCTTAGGTGGAGGAAAAGGCTCAGTAAAGCCAAAGTCTGGGATATAAACTCAAATCCCTCCTAATCAAATATGTATCCTTTGATCTAATAAGTAGGCTGAGTCTCGCCTGACTTCAGCAAAATGAAAATGTAATGCTTTTTAGAAAAAAAAAAAAATCAGTTATTATGCTTGAATAGCTTGAATGTCTGATTGCGTTTGGTTTCCAAGACAGTCAACTGCTCTGTTAAAGAACTTCCTTAATGGCATCAACTATGGAATTAGTATCAGATATTTTTGTTTGTCGTACATTTAATGACATACACATGCATGTGCACCCATGCTCGTTCACAATGGTGGTGTGTTAGCTAAATTGATAATAACATCTACTACAAATTACTGATATGAAAAAATAATTATTAAAATACTGTTCATTACTTATGATGTGACGTTTCCTTGCTGTTGGTTGCTGCATCAGCAAGCTGGCTGGTGTGCCCATTTTAACAAAGTTGTGGACTTCATAGTCTGAAGAATGGAATATATCATGAACGCACATACTCACTTTTACTGGCTCTCTCTTATCAGGAGAACAGTGATTACTTTTGTTTCTATGGGAAAGGCTGCCTGTCGAGCCTGTGTTTTCATTCATGCACTCAGCACAGCAGAGATGAAATTGCTGGGAAAGATAAGTAAAAGCCAGTCGTGTTACCTTGCTATTGGAAAAGTGCCAGGTGGTGTAATCTGCTAGTTAAAGTAATATGAGATATGATCACCTGGATACTCAGCATCTGTTCTGTTATCAGATTTGTGCTACCTTTCCTTTCCCCCCATTTTCCCCTCTTGTCTGCCTTACACTTATTAGAAGGCCATGTGTTTGCTCTTTAGCCTGACCTCCTTTTTTTAATGGGAAAGGCTTCTGCGGTGCATGCAGTGTGTTTTGACACTCCGTGTCTCTCTGTTCTGAGACAAAGTTCTGATAAGAAGCTGCGTAAAAGTAGGCATTTTTAGCTTGCCCCTAGGCCTAAGGGTCACTTCTGACTGGTTCATGCAAATTTGCAATCCCTGAGATCATTTTAAGGCTTTTATGTTAAAACAAACCTGAAAAAAAAGGCATTATTGTTATGCCTATGTTTTGTGTACTTTCCAGACAAAGCCATAAATCCAGCCTGGCGTGCAGAGGACGGGCAGACTGTTGGCACAAAACTCTGCCAAGTCTCCCCCAAAAGGCTCATCAGCCTCAGCTTGCTTTTAAAGGAACACGGACCAAGACTCAGGTTCTGCTGCAGGAGGCTTGCACATCTCTAATTCTGACCTGAAATAGTATCCAAGGCTTGATGCTGAGATGTCTGTAGCTGTTCATTAGGCATATTTACCTATTAAGTCTCTGCTGAATTTACCTTCCAACTGGAAGCCTTGTCTTCAGACTGGTCACATAAATTTGTTCCTGGGAATATTCATCGCAGATTTGGCTTTAGTAAATTTACTTAGTGGATGTGTGCAACCTTACAGGCTGTATTGCTTCACAAGTAACAGGCAGTAAGCTGTGTCGGCTGAAAATGTTGGCATTTTTCATCAAATAATAATTAACTGCTAACGCTTTATTATTCAGCCACCTTTGCTTAATAAGTACTACTTTGCACAAAGTGGGTTCTACCTTCCATTTTTATGAGGGCAGGACTAAGTAGGTTTGCTTTATCACTGTCGGTGATGCAGGGTGGAAAATGTGGTGCTGCCCCATTTCTACCAAAACAAATTACTGTGTTATAAACCGTGCATAAACACAAGAATGTACTTGTATTTAGGAAGCACTAATAACTAAATTGATACCCAAAACAGCGTGGAAGGAGACAGCCAAATATTGGACAGTTTTCTGGAAAAATATATTTTTAAAAAATTAATATTTATTTTGTGGTTTCTTGCAGCTTATTTCTTTAAGGCCTTAATCCAGTTATTGAGAATACATGTAGCTTATGTTGTACTGACATATATGGCATAAAGTCTTTCTTGCTAAATTGTTCTATCCTGATACATTGCCAGGTAGTTAAAGTCTTTTCCTTGGGCTCCTTCCCTCTAATGGGTTTTCATCAAATGCAAAACATTTTGGTTAAAAACCCTTAATGTCAATGTCTTACCCACGTTGTAAAGTGGAAAGGGGGCACTGGATGAGCAGAGGCTGATGTTAATGTTCTGAGTTGTTCATGGTACCCACAGGAAAAGGAATTTAAGAGGTTCTGATTCAGCCCACTAGATTTTTCTGGATGTACATTGTAAGCAGTGAGGCTTCCAAGCTCCTTTACTGTGGATATGTGCTGCACTGTATATTTTCAGGACAATGAAAAGATTTATTTAGCATATGGCTGACCTGGATTGTCATCACTGGCTCAATTGACCTTTATTGCCTTGGGACAGTGGTAAGATTAGGAGATCCTATAAATAGCTGTTGCACTGTGGGAGTGGTATCGCAAAAATGCACTTTACACAAACAGACTGTCATTTCACTTTGTGGGGGATGAGTGTATTTGGCTTACAAAAGGAGATCTCTCCTTGAGATGTTTTTGTCCTCTTCTGAATCATTGCAGCTGAAGCTGTGAGCTTGTTTTGGCCACCACCATCAGGGGCTAAAATATACAATGCAATAATGTTATGAAGCCTACTGTCCAAGTGCAGCTGAGCTCTGTATCAGCAGTGTACTGTGCTTCCTTCCACCTGATGGCTCACTATTCAAAGCTGATCTGGCAGGGCTGGGTGCCACTGGGGAAACGGGCGGTGGATGCGCTCTCAGCACTTGTGGAGCTCCAGGAGGGTTTCTGGTCACCAACTGCGGCTTTTGAAGGAGGCCATACCTATGCCTCAAGAGCTGTAAGAATGACTTTGGACCAAAAAGGTAGAATTGAAATATAAGCGGAAAGAAGCTGTAATACCTTGAAGGACGCTGATATGATCAAAAAAGGTAGTAGTGTATAACTCTCCTTCCTAAGTGGTGTCTCCATGTCTTGTTTTAAATAGTCTGATGCTGAATGGATGACTTTTCCCAGCCTATAAACTAAGTAAAAGCAACAGATGTTGAACTCTTTGTATAAACTTACAGTTCATTCCTCCAATAAAGGCTACTTGGAATCATGCACAAATTGATTCAGTAGGTTCAGATGGTATGTACGGAATACGTGTAACGAATGAGGACTCCACTGAAACTAGGAAACCATGTGTAGTCCACTGGATTTGATATTTCAGCTTAGTGCCAGATGGGTAACTGATCTTCATTAAACAGTAATTTTCAGTGATCAGATTACTTTATTCTTTTCCTAAACTGCTTTAGCAGGAGATGGCATTCAAGCACCATTTCACCGAAGCTGAAATTAGATGCTGTACTGCCTCTTCTGATTTCTGGAGAAGGGTGGGGTGGATAATTATATTGGGTAATTATATTGGATACACTCCATTTATTTGTGTTTTTCTTTTCAATTTGCAGGAAAGCAATCTCCAGGTCAGGCCTCCAGCACTTGGCTCCTGTGCATTCCCTCAACATTGCAGTCTCCAATGGACCTGTGAAGGAACCAAGGGCAGCCTTAGAGTGGACTGTAGGTGTTTGGTTTTTTTGGCAGTTAATTTGAGCAGTATGTCTGGCTAGTGCTCTCTCCATCCTTAAATCAACATAAGACATTGTGTTCCTATCAGAATTAGTGCTGGTCACTAAAAACATGCTTCTATTATGAAATGAAGCATAAGGCAGAGACACGAAAACCTGTGGAGACTTCAGCAGCACAGGACAGAGCTGTTCAGATTTTCCAGCTTGGGAACTGTCTTGGCTACATTTGCTTACTGCCTTCTTGACAAGGTCTGCCATCCAAAGATCTGGTTTTAGCACAGCAGGGTTTTGTACATTTGCTTGATGAACCAAAACGTAAGGCTAAAGACACATGTTGAGTTGGCTGGGCCTGTAGAGCAGGTAGTAGAAATCTTTGGTTACGGTGCTTTGTAGGTATGGCTAGATTTCTTCTGAGCCCAAGCTGGCTTGTAGGCACAGAGAGCATATGTTTCCGTTCCTCCCACCTTGCTTCTCTTATGTTTCTGGGCTTGTTCATAAGGGGACAGTTTAGGACTGTCTAGAATAGAATAGAATATTTCAGCTGGAAGGGACCTACAATGATCATCTAGTCCAACTGCCTGACCACTTCAGGGCTGACCAAAAGTTAAAGCATGTTGTTAAGGGCATTGTCCAAATGCCTCATGAACACTGACAGGCTTGGGGCATCGACCACTTCTCTAGGAAGCCTGTTCTGGTGCTTGATCACCTTCTGTGTATAGAAATGTTTCCTAATGTCAAGTCTGACCCTTCCCTGACACAGCTTTGAACCATTCCCATGCACCTTCCATGTGGTTATGCGCTGGTATGTGCTAAGAAGTCAAGACTTAAGCCAGCAGGTTACACAAACGTCCCGTTTAAAGCAAATCATACAGTAGATCTTACACTTGGCTATTGGTAAAGAACTCGGTACATTGCAGTATCAAAGCACCAGCCACCCAAGTGGCGTTTCGGTGAAGATAACTTGTGTGTTGATGAGTATGGCTTATGTGTGTATCTGTTCTCTGTACTAAGACTGAATGGCTTTCTAGACGTATGCTCGGCTTCAACCCCAGGTGTTGCATTTAAAGTTTAAGGGGATGAAATTTTACAGGCTGTGCTGCTGGAAGCTGGATTAGATTAATTATGATCTTCTACAGTACTGTACTCTAAGACAGTGTTAAAATCAGTTTGAAAGCTTACATAGAATCCTCTTGGAAGAGCTTTGGAGAATACCTTGATCTTTTGCTTCAGGAAACGAAGGTGCTGATTGAGCAAGGTATTAAAATACGTGCCTGCTTTGAGTCATCAATGCTGTTTAGTAGAAATCTGAAGGATCAGACACCTATGTGTGGGGTTAGGCACAGGCTAAATTAAACACCTTTCAAAATTGTACTTACAAGACAACAACAGTAACGAAACCCCAAACCAAAAAACCTAAACCCCAAGCCCAACTACCATAACTTACCCTTCTTCAAAGTAGATTGTCTGCTACTCGCTTTACCAGGTGGTTCCTCATGTGATCCCAATACATAAATACTGTAGGTCTTGGTATAAGTTGGTGAATATTGCTTAAATATTGTGGGGTTTAATGGTGTGTGGGGAGTGTTTTTTCCACTTCTTGGCTTATGGTTTACATTTTTGATCAGTTCAATTTCTCAGCTGTTCCAGCCTCTCAGATCGGTGTTGCTGCTTTACTTCGCACTTTGATGGGAGAAGGGAGGCAACCCCATGGCATGTAGGGAGAGAGGCAGGATAGTGAGTGGAAGACATCTGCAGCTGGGAGGAGCCTGAACTGACCAGCTGTAGTAACTGCTGAATGAGGGGGAGAAAGGCATCTTTCAAATCTGAGGCACAGTATATATAAAAGAGATAATAAGGAGGTGGTTTGGAGGTGTGAAGAAGCTGAAATGGACCAAAGTTTATAAGGGGTAGTAAATGTCAATTAAAAAAAAGTTAAGTTTTAAATACTGATGTTTAATACCAGAGGTGTATTTGGTAGAGTGAAAAGATACTTGGATTAAGATGTATTGGAGCTAGACAGGAAGTCTTTGTATTTAATCACTGTAAGGCAGAATTAATCAGTGCATGTTGCATCCCCATCGATATCATCCTCCTCTTTAGTATTTCTGAGGATGACTCTCCAAGGACTCATGATGGGAGATCTTTCCAAAGTCTAAGTGACATGGACATAAGTTGTCACTTAACTTTCCAGTAGAAAATGTTTCCTTGTTGTTATCTTCACAGTAATAACTGGAAAGAATTCCCTGGCTACAGTCTCCATTTTTGATAACTCCTTGCAGGTGATTTGCCATTATCAGATGATCTTATGAACAGGACACTGATTCAGGGAGTGGGATTTCCATTCCCTGCTGTGCCACTTACCTTGTGAGCAGGCTCAGATGAATTGTTTTGCCACTCAATACTTTAGTGTCTCTAGCTGTAAAATGGAGCTGATGATTCTCATGTCTCTTAAGACCTTTTACACAAGAAATGGTATTGCTTTATTATTGTTGTTGTTGCTGCCTATCATCCTTGAGGTTTCTTTTCTCTCACATACTTACAAATGCCCAGTTTCATCACATTTGCTACACCTAATTCAAGTTAATTTGTAGCTTTGCTGACTAATTTAATACTGTCTTTTCACAGCAGGGCCATACAGAATACATTCTCTGGAGTCAGTGACGTTATAGCCAGAGGGCAATGCAGAATATGCCTTACAGAAAAGGAACCACCTTAACTGCCTGTCCCTGTGATATGTTTATGCATAGCCTCTTCTCCCACCCTCCTCCGTTTTAGGCATCGCTTCTACAAGTTAAATGATGAAGTAAGCAATTCTAGTTCAGATTCTCAAGTAGGTACGGGCTGAGCCACCTCATACAGTGCCTATGTACCATTGTGCATCTAGGTCTTTGTATATTTTCAAACTGCCGTTTGCTCCCAAGGAAAATAACTATAAGCTTTTGTGCAAAGTCGTCCTGCAATTTTCTTTTAAGTACTGCTTTCTAGCTCTTGCTTTCTTTGATGCCCACAAAAAACTTGATAGCCACCTAGGATATTAGTGTGTTTAGCTTCCCACTGGCTGAAATTGTCTTGTTATTTCATTTGTCCATCATGTATTTGACTGTTGATGCAAGTTTCTTGCCTTCTTATTAGCAGACATTTATGACCTGTGACTACAAGCCTTAGAACTCTAGTTATGTCCATTAAGAGGCATTTGAAGACACGCAGCTTTCATTCTTGGAGTTCAATGAAAAAACTTGAGACTGATCTGTGCTTTGTGTTCTGTGAATGCATGGAATTCTCTGGGTGCAAGATGAATGTTCTTCAGAAGAGAAATATTATAACCTTATACCATAAATTATATCTATTAAAGACACAAAAAATCTTACAGATCTTAACAAGAATAGAAAACTGTGCATTTGAGTAGAAGTCGAAAACTGGCATTTGGCAATGTGTGATACCAGTTTTGTAGGTTTTACTTTTACCTGTTTCTATAAAATTAGTTGGTTGAGAAGATCTATTCAGTTCCATAGGATATTTTAACATGCAGGAAAAAGTTGTTCTTTATACTTTCTACTAAATACCAGAAGAATGCAGGGCTGTGATCCCACTGGGACCACAGAGACAGAGTGCAATAGCCCACATGACTGGAGTGGCACAATGGATAGATATGGACTTTTTAGGACGGACAAGGTCAGGATGGTGAGGAGGGGGAGTTGCCCTTCATATGTGAGAGAAGTGGGAATGCTCGAAGTTCTACTGTGGAATGGATGATGAGCTGTGAAGGGCTCATGGATCAAGATTAGAGGGTAAACCAACACAGGCAACATTGTTGTGGGTGTCTGCTACAGATGCCTTCTTCAGGAGGAGGGAGGAGATGAGGCCTTCTTCAGACAACTGGGAGAAGCCTCATGTTTGCAGACCCTGGTACTCATGTGGACATGAGCCATCCTGATATCTGCTGAAGGAACAACAGGGCACAAGCAATCCAGGAAGTTTCTGGAATGCATTGATGAGAACTTCCTGACATAAGTGGTTGAGAAGCTGATGAGGGGAGGTTCTCTGCTG
Organism: Burhinus bistriatus; assembly: GCA_013397275.1. Classification (NCBI taxonomy): domain Eukaryota; kingdom Metazoa; phylum Chordata; class Aves; order Charadriiformes; family Burhinidae; genus Burhinus; species Burhinus bistriatus. The sequence continues at coordinate 48,089 of VYXH01008540.1, forward strand.
GATCTTGTACTTACAAGCAAAGAAGAACTGGTGGGGAATGTGAAATTCAGGTCAGTCTTGCCTGCAGTAATGATGAGATGGTGGAATTCAGGATCCTGAAAAGAGGGAACAAGGCATACAGCAGGGTCATGGCCCTTGACTTTGACCTTTTCAAGGAGCTGTTTGGAAGAGTAACATATGATATGACTCTGAAGAAAAAAGGGCTCCAGGAAAAGTAGTTGATATTCAAAGATCACCTCCTCAATGCTCGAGAACAGTCCATCCTCACACACAGTATGTCAAGCAAAAGCATCAGAAGGCCTGCATGGATGCATAAGGAGCTCCAGACAAAACGCAAATATTAAACTAAACACCCTTCCCCCCCTACCCCCCCCCCACCAAAAAACCC
>VYXH01008540.1:49027-66639 GCA_013397275.1 Burhinus bistriatus
TAGTGGTATAGAGGATGCAGTGATATTACAGAAGGTGTCTTTGAAAATAGGTATTTTCTTTCCCATTTCTGCCAAAAGGACTGAAGTTAAGCTGTTGTCAGCCAAAATAATGGTTCGTGACAACACAGGGAATCATCATCTCAGTTGATAGCATCTGGACATTGCTCCTTCATGAAGACAAATTTCTTATTTTGCTTCTGCATACAGATGATCTTTCAGATGATGGTAACAACAATCTCAAAAGCTTAGCAGAGAGTACAGGAGTGGGCAACTGATGTTGGAAAGCATGGTGGGGGAAAGGAGAGTGGCAGAAAAAGCTAGAGAATGTGGTGAACCTAGACCTAAAAGTTGAACACCCAAAAGTAGTTCTGAAATTTGGAGCCTACATATCTTCGAGTTTTTTGAAGTAATGATGTAGTACTGTATCTCCCTGATGTTTTATGTCTGCATATTACATGCATAATATTTAAACAAAAGATGATTTCTACATGAAGCATATTCCCAAATTAAAGTGTGCTAAGGTAGAGTTAAAATTGAGAGTATATATCAACAGAAAAAGATTTGGGACATTGCTATTGTTTGCAACATGAGCATTACAAACTCTGGAAACTCTGGAACCCTTGTGTTAAGGGTAAAACACAAGCCATACATGACAGAGAGACATTTGGGAAAAAGACATCCAAACTTGCTTCTGTCCAATAGTGACCTCAAAAAGAAAAGGGCTAAAGCTAATAATTTTTGCTTACAAATATGTTTAAATTTTTTGATGAGCACTCATTTTACACCAATCACAAGTTTATCACCCAAATGTATATTTGTAAGACGATTCATCTCTCCCACTGGAGTGTTAACAAAGGGAAAAATTTCTTACTGGCTTATTTTAGAAATCTGTCTTACATAATTTTTTTGCAGAATGTCAGTCATGGCAGGAGTGGAGGAGAGCTCCATTCCTCCCATTACAATTGGAGTTACAACTCCTTTGAACTAGAAAGTTGGGCTGACTGGTGTATTTGTTTGGCTGAATATCTACAGCTGCTTGACATGGCGAATTAAATTACCCAGGTTTGTCTGCATTGCTTTTGAAACCGTGCTGACTGCAGCTTGAAGAACAGTGAGGTATGGAGATACTAAGGGCTTTAGAAAAATGGTAACACTTGCTCTGTCATTTAACCATGCTGGGGCACTTAAGAGAAGAAACCTAGTTGAATTAGTGAAATGTGCACAGCAAGTTATGGCCACGTACATGTAATTACATTGTTCCCAAACTCCTAGTCCTTGAATTCCTATTTCTCTTTCACTTCAGGGGGGATTGTGCGTGTTTTTTTGTTTCATAGGCAAGGAACGTTTGCTATACTGAAATTATTTTTGTTTGCTATTAAGGTGGTAATGGATCAGGAGCAATCAAATGGGAGGTCTCCATCTGGGAGAGCATATTGAGTTCATGTGTCCCCTGTGAGGCAGGCTGCATCTGCCCGGAAAGCGCTGCTGCCTCTGCTTCAGTGAGCAGGGGCTCTTTCTCTTCACAGGATGCTGAGTACACACACTTGCGAGGGCTGGGGAGCCAGGCGAGGAAACGGAGTTCCCAATTCTCTTTTCAACTGCAGAATATTAGGCCGCAGTCATTGCTGTTTTGTCCATGATGATGGACAGTATCCCTTTTCTACATAGCAACTCAAAGCAAAGCACGTCAGCCTACAAGCATGATTTGACACATCAGCTAAGCTGCTCTAACGCTGGGTTGGTACCAAAGCATCGGTCCCACTGAACCCACCTTTAAGCCACCACTCCTTGTGTCAGATCCAGCAGTTAATGTGGTCACAGGGTAAGTCATTTTGTCTAGCTGGTTTGGTAGATAGAAGTTCTCTGTTTTTTTGCCAGTAGTTGAAGTGATTCATGTGTAGCTTCACAGCCACTAGATCCGGCATGAGGAGAATGGCAAGAGCATGAGACTGGGGTCTAAGGGGTCAGGGTCAGAAAGAGGACGACTGCCTCTTTAGTAGCCATTTACTGCTAAACCCAACATAAAGACATGAAGTGCAAAATAAACCAAACTGGCAAATTATATATGAAAAGGTTGCTGAACTCAAAACTCTTGTGGAAAAACATCTCTGTCAAAATACAGAAGTGATGATGTCGTCTTTACTGTGCTTTAGTTCTGTGTTAAAGAGGAGCTCATACTAGAGGTAGTCCCAGTGACCTCTGTCAGCTTATGTGTTGGTAGACTGAGCACTCTTTTTGTCCAGCACATTGTGGAATACTGCCTGTAGATTTTGGAGTAGAAAATACTGATTTGCTCAAGTCAAAATTCTTCATAGAAATGTATTGATTTTTGTCCAAATTTCCTATTAGAATTGAATGAAAGATTTGGCTTGGAAAAGGTCAAAGCATTTTCCTTTGACTATATCATCTTGATTTTTCATAAGTGGCAACAGAATGTCTCATCGTATAAATGGCAGTGCCCTGTAAGACTTAAAACAGTGAAGTTCAAATAATTCCCTTTGATCTTATTGAGACAAAACAATCGACAGGCAAAGCTTTTTGAGAGAGGGCATTTTCATCTTGGGAAATCTCAGCTCTTTGCTCTGATTCAGGATGAAAGAAGATTTTTCAAATGTCAGTTTGCTGGAATTGAAATTGTGAGTTTTCACACACAGTGCTGTGAAATTGTTTGTGGCAGTAGGTATCTGGAGGTGTGCCACTTATACCAGATCACGTTATTTACATTTTTATTATCTAGTCTTGTCACAACTCTATCATAGCGTGAGCTACAAAGGTCATCCTTGTAGAGTACTTACTGATTTTATTTACGCTGTGATGTAAAGTCAAACATGTGAATTTGTGATACAATCTGGAACAATGGAGAACAAACTCAATGAGTCTAAACTAGGTTATGGAAATAGGCCACTTTATCTTTAGAAATCCTGGATGGCAAGTTATGTGGACATCGTCTGAATGAAGGAGTGTTTAATCTATTTTTTTAATGGAATTTTGATTCCTCATTAAAAATTACATCCCAGGAGCTGTGCACTTTCTTATTTAGCTTTCATAGTTGATCCTTCCTAAACATCTTTTATAATCTATGAAATTTAGCTCTGGGTTATAATGTTGAGTTTGCATTGTTTCGTCAGCAGACAGTGCGCTCACGTCAAACACTCTTTGAGCTCATATCCTCCTGCTTTGTTTCTCTTGTCTGGCTCCTCATAAACTAGACAGGACAGTAATATGTTGGGCTATACTGTGGGCATAGTCATTTTATTAGCGTGGTGTGATTAGGCTTTCATGAAGTGCTGTAAAACTGATATAGTTCTTGCCAGAGAAAATTGCTTTAATATAAGGATAAACTTGAATGGAAGGAATTTACAATGTGAATAATTTACCATCTGAGTAAGGCTTGAAGAATTTCTTGAGCTAATTCAAGTCCTTAAAAGCTATTTTGCATTATAAAAGTGCTGAAAATCCTTGCCTATACTATCGTGTACTGAGCTGTACAGTTTAGGAAAATTTCTGTCCCTGGGAGTCTATAGTTCAGGTGGACAGACAGACAAAAGGATGAGAGGAAATGGAGATATAGAACGGTGTGCCACTAAGTGGTGTTTAATCAGAGTGTAATGGCAGTAGACTGGAATCCAAGTCTCGCTCTCATCTCGCCTCTTGTGCTGGGGGATAATACTGAGTCTGACCTCAATGGGAACATTTCTGATGAAGTTAGAAGAGTTGTGGACAGGCAGACCTCTCACCAGAAAAAACCCAGATGTTGTTCTTGGTTTTTTTGATTTAGTTGAAGTGAGCACCATCATAGTTGTGGTAGGCACCATGTACTGACTTGCATAGGTCTTCGCTATTGTGGAGGCACTCGTACTCCAGAAAGCAAAGGATTTTACCACTTCTGCTTCTCTGTGTTACCTAAGAAATCTGCATGGCAAGAGAAGGTTTCTCATTTCATCACTTTGAAACTGTCAGTGGTATTTTAAATAAATTATTTTAACTAAGATGGCTATTTCAGAGCATCCTGCTGTCGGACGCCATCTGTTTGGTAAGCGTCATCATTTGTGACTTCTGCAGTGTGGGAACCAAATGTCAGAGACTGTCAAAGCATTTTCCATCATGCTCTAATTCTGGCTGAACAGAAATCCTGTTTATTCACTTTGCTCAAATAGTGTACAGTAGAGTTCTTGGGCTTTTTAGTCGAGCCAGGATTACAGCCAAGTGAAAACTGTAGTCTTTCTACAAATTTCCTCATGCTGAGAATTTTTTTATAGAATTAAGGTACAGATTTGGTCAAATGAGGCTGTCAAAGGAAAATTAGATGTTGCCCTGTTAATCACGACTAATTGCCAGTGTGCTAGGTAGATTTTTTTGAGAGTGTGCTCAGCTGAATGTATTACTCTTTCAGGTAAAAAATTAAAGTCTGGTCTCTCCTTGCCACTTAACATTTTGTGGATGTTTTTACAAACATACAGTGTTGATCCAACCGTTTTAAAGAAAGCACTTTTCCCTGTCTAAACTATAGTCAATGTTACCTTACACTTCTGGGCCCAGTTCTCGAGTTTCACTAGTCATGGTTTTTTTTATCTCTCTTGACTTTCTATTTCTTTAAAATTCTGTGTACTCTCACGCTTATGAAATTTAGAGTCCCAGTTAAACTAGGCAGCATGTGGGAAGAACATGGACAAAGTTCGTGTACATTTAGTGAAATACTTTGGTTCTGACTGGTGACACATCAAGCAAGGGTGGTCAGCCAGGGTAATACTGTTATGGCTTTGTGTTGTAGAAAAACAAAACAATACATGGTTGTGTGGTGGTTGGTTTGGGGGGTGGGGGTGGTGTCTTTTTCTAAATTAGTGGTGAAAATCACATCTTTTTTTCTCTGTTCTAACATAGCTGAATTTCACAAATGAGATTAACAATCATCTGTTCTCAGGAAAATGCTGTGAATGGAGAGCATCTGTGGCTGGAGACAAATGTTTCTGGGGACCTCTGCTACCTGGGGGAGGAAAGCTGCCAAGTCAAATTCTCAGTGAGTTTTTTTTTTTCAGATTTTCTTCTCTCCTTCTGAGGTAACGAGACTGATGTCAGACAGATACACTGCTCAGAAGCTTAGGAGTTTGAATTGTTTATTGTTGATGCTTCTGTTCCAGGATGCAAACGGGACAAAGGCTGCTGGTTAAATACTTCATTGCTTGGGAAAAAAGTCCCAAACAATTTTGACTGACCTGCATTATTTACACAATGAGAATGGATGGAATGAGTAGCTTAATTAAGGTGGTAAGGAAAAAAAGGTTAGAATACAGAGATATTTCAGAAATGTTCAAAGTAGCCTACTTTATTTATATACACAAATATATCACTTGCTGAGAGTAGGGGCTAATCAAATTTTTGTGATTTCTTTTTAGTCACTGCAAGGTTTTGAACTGAATTTTCCAGACTCTTGAGTGCACTCACCAGCAATGAGTGCACTCATATTCGAGTGTTTGCCTTCTCCTACTGAAGCTTTTCTTCTGTTTGAGAATATTCAAGGTTTTCCTTCTCCTATTGAAGCTTTTCTGCTGTGTATGAAAAAGTTTCATTGGATTGATCTCTAACTCATGTGTGTCTCTTCTTTGACTGGGGAGTCACTTTATACTTCCAGTCTGCTTCAGCAGCTCTTCACCTACTATTTCACTTAAACTGCTTCAAGAGAAGAGAAGAAAAAAAACAAACCCCTTTTATCTTGGTGTTTAAGAAACCTGGTGAGACAGTGGGGATCCTGTATTCAAGCCCTTGCTTTGAATCAGTGCTCAAGGGAGCATTCTGGCCCTTGGAGCGCAAAGTGTGAGGGGAGTCTATCTTTGGGGTGTTTGTGGATACTGCCTGGGACTCTTTGCGATACCATCTTTTTGCTTTTATTGAAAAAAAACCAAATAAATAAACTCAGAACATTTGATCCAAATTGAAGCATTTTGATTCACCAATCACCCCCAGTTTTTGGGGCACTTTGATCCAAAACACTGGTGCTTTCTGTAGCCCCAATTTAATACACAACCCCTACAACTTTTCAAGAAAATTGGTTACTTTATGGCATATAAGATTAAGGCCAAGCCTGTGAGGTCTATTGCTGCTTACAAAGAGTACTGAAGCAAAGACCCAGCAGTAACAGACTGCTGATTGTGGGGTAATAATCAAGAGGATTGTCATGGTGTGTTTGCCCTGCACTTATGCTTGTCCTGAGGCACTGGGTTTCGGCAAAAGCTGGAGAGACAGTATTTTGGTTTTTTGGCTGAGTGGACCTTTGGTCTGACCAATACAACTGTTCATATATTCTTAATAGAAGTTTGCCTTTCAAAAAACTGAGTAAATACTTCATTATAATTTAGGTCATTGAAAGTAGCGTGGAAATGTAATAATACGTTGCATATGATTTGCAAGGCTGTGTCTTAGCTTTAGAGCTGGAAGAACTGTTTGCAATAGCTGGTGAATTAGACCCACTGACTTAACACTTTTATCTGGGAATGTTGGGAGACACCTTAGGTGGTGACAAGATTTTCCAGCCAATAGGCCTGGAGATGTTGAGTCATATTTTGGAAGCAGTAGAGTTTAAAGTTAATCAATTCTTAATTGCCTGGCCTTTGCTTGACCTGACTGAGATTCTTTTCTCTTTTAGGTACTAGCATATTGATTCCCTTTGGGGAAAGTGGTATCTGTGTTTATAACAAATTACAGTGTATGGGACTTTCATTAGCTTAAGAACTAGAGATGGAAATGAAAAGCCAGTTAACTTTAGTTGTGGTTAGTTTAACCTGATCTGTCAAAAGGCTAATGCTTTTCCAGCTTGAATCTTTTGAAGACACTGCATCTTTCTGTGCCTGTCCTGGTCTTCCTTTGACTTGGCTCTTTTACATGTAGACTATTTGAGATCAAATGTTTTCAGTTGGGAAGTGGTGAGAAATAATTAAGCTGTAACTGCACAAACTTTGCATAAAATGTTAACCTATACAAAACACGAACTCATAATCTCTGGAATATGGAGTTGACATTTCATGACAAATCAAAGAAGTTAAAAGTAATGGAAAAGTCTGAAATTTTACTAGCATCACACTATAAATGGTTGTAACTACTTGCAATGCCAGCAGCATTCAAAAATCATGAGAACAACGTCAAAAGCAAGATATTAAAAAAAGTAGCTGATTGTAAGGCATTAGCTTTGTTTGCTTTTAGCAGTTTTTCATCTTAGGATGATATTGTCTTACTCTTCTTGGCAAACACAGACTAAAAACATACTTGAAGTTAACAAGTCACAAAACACATGAAAGCTTAGTCTGTTTATACAATGTCATGATTCTTCAGGTGAAACCCTAGAACAACACTCCACATACACATGAACATGCACAGTTAGGGTGTATCTAGGTAATTATGAGACTCGGTAAAACTGTGATAATTATTCTACAGCATGAGCCGAAGCTGTGTTCCCTGTTTGTTCTTGAGTTTATTTAGGATATATATGAAATAACTAATTAGACATTTAAATGAACATGAATAAATTGAATGTAAAAAATCTGAGGCAAATCAATCTCCTTACTGTGTGTTTATAAATTTTCTGTCCCTCAAGCACAGGTCTATAAGTTAAACTTCACTGAAAATTAATTCCATCTGGTTTATTAAATTGAGTATATGCAAGGAAAAAAAGTAAATATATTCTCTCTCCTGGTTGCATTCTCTTGTCTTTGATGTGCTCAGGGAATTCAATGGAAATTATTTTAAAAGCTCTACTGAAATTAGTAAAACTAACCAGTGTAATTAGGCTGAGAATTTTATCCCTGCTTGTAACATTCATAAGCATCTAACAACAATCTGTAAGAAGGTTATTATTGCCTGCTAAATGACCCAAGTATTTGTCTGCAAGCTAATGGTCAGGCCTATCAAATTAAATATTATATGATAAGCATGAAATGACACACTCTTCCGAACTGGTCTGAGTTCTCCTATTTGCATGTATGGTTTTTCTCCTCTTCACACTGGCGCTGCTCATCATCTTGGTAGGCTGCTCCCTTTTAGAGCGATGATCTGGACTATTAACGGCCTTATCTGCTACCTAAAGGGAACCTTTTACTTGTAGTTCACAAGCTGGAGTACTGTGGCTCTGTCTTTTATAAAGTCCAATTCTCAACTGGAAGAGCTGCCGACCTTTTTTCAATATACAGAGCAGTTGAGAGCACCAAGAGAGGAAAAAATAAATGTTGCATAAGGAGAGAAACATCTCCTGTTTCACACCTAACTTTTTTCCTCCTGGGAACAGTGCACCTCCATGCACACACGTCTCCACTTCCTCTTGCAGAAATCTGCCCTACGAAGGAAGTGTGCTGCCTGCAAAATTGTGGTCCACAATGCGTGCATGGAACAGTTAGAGAAGGTAAGACATTGCCATCTTCTGGAGCCTGATGCGGACAACACTCATTTAATTCTTTTACTGAGGTTTCTGGCTGGAAAAAACCATAAGCCAAAGTAGGTTTTCATAGCTGTTTTGACAATATATTTGTTTAAAAGTTGACTTAAAATTCCAGCTTATTTTTTAAAATAGATTTCTTCAAACCCTGTGAACCATTAAAAAAACCCAACAACAAAAACACATGGAATGCTTTCACAATTTTTATGATTAAAAAAAAATAATTTCCTTCTAATTCTAGATTGAAAAATGAAGCTAGAAAATGTAGTATTCTTTCATGCACAAAATTGGCCTTTCAAAATTCTTAAACTAAACCCAGCATAATTAATTTTATGACAGCTATATTTATTATGACCGTTGCAGCATAAGTTGCCATTATGAACATTTTTCAGTGTGTTTGCTAGACTATACTATTTTGTCCTCAGACGCTCAGAAATTAAGTTCTTGTTTTTAAAATGGAAAACAACAAACCTCTCCTTTACAGTACCATTATTTCTGTGAGCATCTGTCCTGCTTCTCAGTTCCTTCAAGAAACCCTCCGTACCCCCAAGTGCCTATAGAATATCTGTCACTGAGTTCTCTTCCCATCAGTGATTCTTCTTCATTATGCCTAACTGTTAATGTGTTAAAGAAATTTTCCCCCACTGTTTTTCTTTCTTGGTGGAATATGTGTAAAGAAATGCAAGTGGGAATTTCCCCATTGATTTCATTAGAGCTTCATTTTCACTTCTATATGTTTTGCAATGTTGTTCTCCATAAAAGAAGTTGATGCATAACAAATTTATAGCAGCAACCCTTTGGAAAGAGTTTTTCCTTTCCAAGTATTTGGACTTGTGTTGACAAATGTCACAGTGATTGCCATAATACCAAGTTGGAGAGGTACCATTTCCACCCCCAATGCTTTTACCCGCAGTGAAATTAGCATTAGCACATGCTTTCAGCACAAAATGTTACCAGTGAATTTTTCATGACTTCCTTCATCAGCAGCAGTGCTGACTCTCCACAACCCAGCAAGCTGGTGGCATTGCCAGCCAGAGCAAATGAGCACTTAGATAAAACCCATTCTGTTGAGCTTGTTTATGCCATTCTGGAGACCATGAAATTCACCTCTTGGCAAAGGGTTGTTATAAAGTCTGCTTCCCTCTTAAACCCTGTGGAGTTTAAAACTGGTACATAAGTCTTCTGCTTGGCCCTCTCTGCAAAGGTGTAAGTTGTAAGTAAAATAAATATAAGCTGGAGGTCTTTCCAACCTGCCACGACTCAGCATTGAAACAATGAATTGCAGTTCCAGGTGAAGAGCAATGGAGGAAGACTAATATTACTATAGCTTTTATTTCTTCTTAAGTATTTTGTTTACTTTTTATCTTTTTTTTTTTCCCCATCTGTCCCCATCCCTTGAGCTATTACTTCGAAGGCCATTATTAAATGAGGGAAGAACTTATTTACATGGAAAGTGTTGTATTTACATTTGGGGAAACTCGATCCTTCTGCCTTCGTGGCAAAAGCATAGCTGTGAAGTATCCTCAAGCATTTTACTCTTTGAAAGCTAGTCAACTTAAGCTTGAATCCATTATATTTAGTGCATCATTATCTTCGGCCTTTTCCCATGCCTCGCTCTTCTTCAGTATATTTTTTTTTTTTTCTCTCTACACCCACCCCACCTCCCTGCCCTTATTTCTATTAATTTTCTTTTCTCAAAAGATTTGGGGTTTTTCTCATAGAACTCCCTTGTTTGATAAATGCTTTTTCTCTTCACTTTCCTAAAAATGTTTTCCATTCATGGAAGCTCCTTTTGTCCTCTTTCTGTCTTTCCTCTCCCATCTGAAGGAGGCAACACCACTGCATGTGGCAGTAGAATGCTCCACAAATGGTTTGTGGTTGGGGAGGTGGATAAAAGCAGCCTCATCTAAGGAAAAGGTAGAAATTTAGGGTAATTTGCACAGTTCTTCATGTAAAGGAAGATTTCTTCACACACTTTGTTTATGAGAACTTTTGAGAACTCAGCTTAAGTCCATTTTGATTGCAAATAATCTTCAGAAAAAAACCAGACTAAGTGGTTTCCTTCTAGGTAAGGGGGAGACAGTTTAAATAGTTGAACTGAGCAGGCAGCAATAGCATTAGTGAAGATGAGGGCTGTGTAGAGATCTATCAAGGAGAATTATTATGGCATATGAAAAGAGATTTTCTGGCATCCAGGTAAGTTACTTTTTCCAGCTAGCGAAGCTAATATTTTAATAGATAATAAATATTGTGGAAGTCTGGCCTAGATCAACATATTGGAATAAATTCTCTCAGCTCGCTTTCAGTTCTAACAGCTATATTTTAATGCTAGATTAATTTTCGCTGCAAACCGACTTTCCGAGAAGGAGGCTCCAGATCTCCAAGAGAAGTAAGTAATGGACAAATGATGATTGCTGTTCATTTTATTTGTGTGGTGATTCACCTGGTGTGGAGCTGCAGCAGTGCTTTTAGATTCAGAGGACTCTTAGAGTATTGGTTCCCTGTGGGACATGTTTTCCTCCGCAGAATAAATGTAAAATGAATTCTAGCTGAAGCACTCCGTTACTTATACTGACAGAAACCATTTCATCTTTCTGTTGTTTCTTTTCCTGTTCATTTATCTATTATGTCTTTTTCCTCTTGGTAACATTTCTTTTCTTCCTCACCTTTGAACTAGTATCTTTTGTTTTCTCTGCTTCCCTCTCCTTCCACTTGCCTCTCCCTTTTTTTTTTTTTCTAGAAGTATCTATGGTATCCTAAGTTTGGGTTTTTTGTTAGTTAAAAGAAATTAAAAAAAAAAATAAATCAAACATTCAAAACCCTTATAGTTTGTGACCAGCTACTGTATGAGTTCAGCTCTTTTGAAGGTGCTGGACGTTTATTATTCTCATTGCTACATTATCTGTCTTACATAGTCAGAAGCCACTGTTTAAAAAAAAAAAAAAAAAGGCATCCTGGCTGAAATAGTTGTTGAAACTTGGTTTACAGATTAGGGGTTTTGTTTTTTATTTAATAAAAAAGAGGAAGAAACCAACCTCTTAACTTTTATAGTTGGTTTGGTGACCCGCTTGCTCTTAGCAGAGGTAGCTCCATTCCCTGCCACGTTGATGGTTCAATGTTGGCTGGCGTAAGAGCATGGCGCAGGCAGACCCCTTCTGACCCCCTTGCCTGCACAGAAAGAGGGGCAGCAGTGCTGCTCACCCTCCCGTCTCTTGCCCATCTCTTGCTGCCATCCAGGGTGTAAGTAGTCCAAACGGAGAAAACACTGCTTCAATGACTGCTCCTTCCTCACTTCCTTCCCTTCTCCTGCATTGACTTGGGATTTTTTTCATTATAAACCTGTATTTCCAAGCAGAATAGAGCAGGGCCCTGCATTGTGTTTGGGCACTTCTGTGCTCTGGATTTAGGTGATGATTATCTCTGCATCATGTAATGAACTTCTTCTTGTAGAAGAATACCAAGAGAGTAGTTCTGGCTGCATTTCAACATGGATAAAGAACACTATCTTGTCCTTATTCCTCCTCCAGTTTTGGTTGCGTCTGTGATTTCCCGCAGGGACTGCTGCATTTTGCTCCCAAAATGATTGCATTGGCTGAAGGGACCTTTCCTTTGGTGTCTTTACACCAATTTCACACAGATGGTACCATTGAGTGCAAGCTGCCACTGTGTCCTGTAACATGTCCTTTTGTCCTTCTTTTACAGAATTTTGTCCGACACCACTGGGTGCACAGGCGGAGGCAGGAGGGGAAATGTAAGCAGTGTGGAAAGGTAAGATTTCCAGTGCAGCGCAAGTACAACACTGGGCACTTACAAATTCAGGGTAGTCAGTAGGTCCTTCTAGTCACTGGAATATTTCTATCCTAAACACTTGGCCTCTCTTAAGGCTTGATGACAAGTCTGATATCTGGAGTGGTAGCAGCCCTGATTGCCATGTGGGAGGAGAAAAGGCAGCTGCATCTGTGGGAATGAGCACATCATATGTGCTGGGACACTGCGCTGTACTGGCTGCTGAAAATGAGGAGGAGGGAAGCTGTGTCTCCTTGAGCTTCTTTCTTCGTTAAGCTAACCCTGTGCCAATATGGAGTTCTTGTAGTGCTGTCCTCTGTGCCAAAATTGTGACTGCCTATTTTTTCAGGCTTGTGGAAAAAGAAAGGCTGTCGCTTTCTTTCAGCCCTGGCAGACTGTAAGATTTGTGAGACTGTTTCACGTTTTCTCTGCTGCATAGCTTATAAAAGCTTATTTCTAAAAAGCTACAAAAAGGGGTAAGAAGTACCTTAGCTACTTGAAGACCTTTCTTCTGAAATATTATGAACCCTTGAAATCTGTTGAGAGAGATTTAAAAATAAAATTAACACGGGTTTAATTTCCTTTCTCTAGCACTATATTATACTTTTGCCTCCCTCTTCACATCAACTAGTAAGAAAGACTGTGTCTTGTCTCCATGGCACAGCACTTAAGTCAGAGGAAAATTAGATTTCTATCTGGATACTGATGTAGATCACCAGCTACCAGCTACAACAAGGCGTGCATTGAAAATGTGATGCCCTTTTATAGCAAGTAGCATGAGAACAGTGCAGCAACGCACTTCGCATGCGGCATTCTTACGGTATGACTTTGCAGTGATACTGCCTTCCTCCTCTGCCATTTTGGCCTGGGTGTCCCCTAGAGGCACTAGGAGTTAATTTTGCAATGGGAGTACTTACTGCCTGTCATATCGAAACCTGTGCTGTGGGCATGTTCACATGGGCGATGTGACCAGTCCATCCTAAAATTTCCATCAGCCCTGACTGTTATGGAGAAGTTCAGAGGAAATCACAGTTTTCCTCTTAAATAAAAAATATTCAGTTAAGACTAACATGGGTGTATTGTAGTAGAGTTATTCTCTGTCAAGAAACAAAGGATTAGGGAAAATTATAACAAGAAAAAAAAAAAGCCATTATATTTATTGTCCAAGCAGTCTCTTATTACAGCAAAATACTTGTCTGTCTCGTGCTCCGCTCCTACATTTCTTATACCTTTGAGTGAGAACCATCTTTTATGTTCTGTTGTCATGCAAGAAAAAGGGAACTATCATTGAAATAGAATGGCAGTAAATTTAAAGCAATAAAAGAAAGTATTATTCATGGAATATGTAATGATTCTGGTAGACCTTATTGTTGTGTAATATTACTCCTATCCCTTGGCTGGAATTGGATGGTTAAATATTTTAATGATCATAAATCATAGTTCGAGTAAAGAAAGTAGAAATTAACATTTAGGATATACCTATCTCATGCTTCAGGTCATAAGCTAGTGGAAAGAGATTAATGCTTCCCAACATCCTTATCGTGGCTTTATATTTTACGTGCCTTCTGTGCTGTGGCTGACACTTCCTGAGAGCTGGAGAACAGAGGTCTTGATGTCACTATTTCACCTTAGATCAGAAGTGCATTTTGGAAGGAATTAAACTTACACGAAAGGTGCTGTTCTAACACTCTGCAGCTACTAATGGACACTCAGTCTGCAGGACCAGACTACAGCAAGTTCAGAGTAAAATTCTCTGAAGATCCTTGTGCATAGTGTCCTCAGTACTAACAGAGCCTGTGCTCCCACTGTTATGCATCACTTGCTAGCACAGATACAGTTTACATGGTCTCACGTAGGCTTCAGTTCTCTTCTCCTTCCCAGGGGTGATTTCACTGCTGTACTGCAGAAGTACTATACGCAGAAATCAGTGCCAGGGAAGGGGGCCTGGAAAGTCGTGTTCAAAAGCTTACTGAGTGCCATGGAACCAAACAATCGTATTTCTGTCTACTTGCTGTGATGATTCCCCTTTTTTGGAACTGGAGACTGTAATAGAAGGATGGCCAAATCTCTTAAGACAAAGTACCATTGAGCCCCGTATTCAACAGTGGCTTATTATAGAAAAGTATTAAGATGGGGCAGGTGTTTAGTGATGCATCCCCAAAACAGTCTCCTGGCCACTAAGAATTTCTGGCTCATGAATTTCCAGGAATGGTGCCTTTATATTTAACAGCCTATGATAACTTTCTCTCCTGTGATCTTGTCTAGTCTCTCCTTGAGTTCCTGTAAAGTTGTAGCATTTACAACATCCTTTAACAAATTCCCAAAGTTAACGACATGCTGTGAGAAGAACTACATTTTAGTTGTTTTGAACCTGTCACTTACTAGTTTTTTGTAATGATCCATAGCTCTTGTGTTGGAAGAGATTGTAAATAAATACTCCCAAACCACATCCTCTACACCATTCATGATGTTTAAGAGCTCATTTCTTTCTCTTGCAGGCGGGAAAAAATATACTTTTGTAGCCTTTAGCTGCTATTAGCTGTTTATTACCTGGGATCATCAGAGAAAACAGAATTATTTCTTTTTCTTTATGTAATACAACTTAAGAGTGTTCAGATCATACGGCCCAGCATCCAGTTCATGACTGTGTGCAGTAATAGGAGCTTAAGGATGAATGCAAAGTGATCCTTTCTTCATATACTTCCAGTTACCAGTGGCTTAGGGATTTTCTAAGGCTGAGAATGCATTTTGGACCATCATGATAAACAGATACTACTTCTTTTTTTTTTTAACTTTCTGTGGTGTCAAAAACAGCATGTCAGCTATACGCACGCAGTGTGCAGCTAGAGTGTGACTCTTTCTGTTACTGGTCCCTTTAAAGGCCTGTGGATTGATGCAGAGCTGTATGTTTTCCCTGCATATAATGGTAGGATTGAAATTTCTAGTAGTTGTAAGGCAGTTCTAGTTCTTTTTTATTTTAGCAGAGATCACCATCCAAGTGCTTCTGTTGCTGTCTGTATTTGAGTTTTAATAATACCTGGCTCTCCTACAGTAATGTTGCATTGGAATATCTCTGAGATCGTTAAAAAGGGAATAAATATCATAGGGAAATACATGCAAAAAAATTTATTAGTAAGCCTAACACTGGTTTGAAAACACTCTTTAATAATAAACACATTTGAGAATATAACCAAAACATATTGAAGCTAGTAATTTCTACTTGCTCTCTTTGTGTGCATGGGTGTCTATTAATGTGGACTTTGATCCAGATTCAGATATGTTGTAATCACCAACACAAGCTAGGGATTCAGGTGCTCTTTTCCTCCAAATATATTTGCTCTGGTGTGCACAACTGTTTATTTCCACAGGAGCAGCTCACAGCATGGGATTTTGTATGTGGTATGGGAATTGGGTACCAGTGAATCAGGGCTAATCAGGTACTGTTAGGCTGATATTCTCACAAAGGTGAAATTAATTTTCTATCCCAAAATTGGTGCAGAAGACCTCCTTGCATGACCCAGGAACAAGATACCTGAATTTTAGTTTTTCTTCTCACTGAGAGAAGGCAGAAGAGATGATTTCTGGTGGAATATGGGGCGCTTCAGTGTTTAAATCTGATAGTCCCCATCAAATCTCACTGTGACCTGCAGTGCATTGCTTTATTTTATCAGCTCTTTTATTTGTGAAGCTGGCTTTCAAATAATTGCTATCTTACCTCAAACATGTATCCTTGGGAAGAATTAGCTCACATTTGTAAAGCAATTTGAGGAAGAAAAGTGATGTTTTATTGCTACTTATCATTAATATGTTTTTATTGCTGTATCATTTTCTGTAATGACTCCCTACAAGCCAAATGGCTTACTGAATAAATGAAAAACGGTCCATCTAGAACCAGACAAGCTGCTCAGTCCGTATGTTTAAAATACACCACTGATGGGCTGTGGAATTAATGTACTGAATTTTAGGTTTTGTTAGTGGAGGTTTTGGTAGAGAAGAATTTCTCCCCTGGTTGTTACAAAGCAGAACAAACCAAAACATTTCATGCCCATGAGGGGCTGAAATAATTTTTTTTAATACACTTTAGGACAGGAAAGAGTGAGATTTGTGAGAAACATTAAGAAGCACTAGTATAAGTGAATGAGAATAGAGTGTTTTGTCCAGTGTCAGACCTCCGTTCCAGCACTCGTATCATATGTACTGTCCCTCTCTTTGTTCTTGTGCCCACACCGAATGGCAGACTAGATCTGCCCAGCCAGAAGCAGCGGCCAGCTGGTCTTTGTGAAGCTATTTGACTACACTCCATTACTAAACCTGAATATGCCAAATCACCATCATTATGAAGAATCTACTCTCTTTTAATTTCTCTGAATGTAAAACCTAAGGCATTAGGGGAAAGATTAAAAAAATAAAATATCTAGGCAGAGGTTAACACAAGCCTTGGTGGTGCGGTCCCTCTGGCAAGTTGGTTTGCATACATGCTGGGGACACCTGAAGAAGAAGCTGCAATGTGCATTTCTGCGTGGCAGGCAGACAGAGAGAGCTGCCTCCTCTTCAGAGTATTGATAGGGTTGTCCTCAACTACCATGTATGGACAGATTGTAGCTCAGTCTCTCACTTAACAAGACCAGTGCATCTCTGGATGGATTTTTTGTTGTTCATTTAATTCTCTTTCTTGGTGTGCTTCACCAATAGGCTCATTTTTCCTGCAGGTGTCCATCCTTCTGTTCCACAGCAGATAGGATAAGAAGGACCTTAATTATAGGATCAGTGAGGCAATGTCCTGTTAGATGTTACTAAATTAGATTATAACTCTTTGCATTGGGTCTTGGGCATTGCCCAGCATGTAAGAGATTTGGGTAAAACTCAGCTTATTGAAAAGAAAGAGAATTCCCCCCAAAACTGAGGTGCCCTTGCAGAACCACTTCACTACTCTGCAGAGTGAAGAGGCAAAACCTACTGTATCAGGAGAGGTGCTGGAGCTGAGTAAGACTACCCGATCTGCTCCACGTATAACAACCAGCACAACTAAGAAAGAGCGATGGGTGATAGCTGTAGGCGAATCTCTTCTGAGAGGTACGGAGGCAACCCATTTGCCGGCCTGATGCACTCTCTAGGGAGGTGTGCTGCTTGCCGAGGACTTGTATCAGGGATGTAACTGGGAGACTACCAAACCTTGTGCAGTCCTCAGACTATTATCCACTGCTGCTGTTCCCTGTGGGCACCAGTGATGCATCTGGGAGCAGCCTGAAGACTATCAAGAAAGGTTATAAAGCCCTGGGAGCTGGGGTCAGGGGCTCTGGAGCACAGGTAGTTTTTTCATCAATCTTCCTAGTCAAAGGGAAGGGGGTGGGTGGATAGGACCAGATGAATCTGGCAAATCAACACCTGGCTACAGGACTGGTGCCAC
>VYXH01008542.1:0-94529 GCA_013397275.1 Burhinus bistriatus
AGACCTTATCACTCTTTATAGCTCCCTGAAAGGAGCTTGTAATGAGGTGGGTGTAGGTCTCTTCTCCCAAGTAACAAGCAATAGGATGAGAGCAAACAGCCTCAAGTTGCGCCAGGGGAGGTTTAGATTGGATATTAGGAAAAATTTCTTCACCGAAAGGGTTGTCAAGCATGGGAACAGGCTTCCTAGGGAAGTGGTTGAGTCACCGTCCCTGGAGATATTTAAAAGACATGTAGATATGGTGCTTAGGGACATGGTTTAGAGGTGGATTGGCAGTGCTAGGTTAACTTGATGATCTTAAAGGTCTTTTCCAACCTAAATGATTCTATGAAACCTTTTCTTTCCATCTATATTTATTCAGCTGTCAGCAGGCCGAATTTTGTGTGTATATCTTTAATTGCCGCTCCATGCAGATGTCTGTCCTTGCATGGAGTAGCAGGTTTATGCACATGTAGTAAAATGTTCTTAAGCAGATCCCAATTAGCATTTATATTTTCTGTTTAATTTTTGTCTCTGATTTGGCTGAGAGCTAAATTTGATGCTAGAAGTGGCCCTTTTAAAAACTGTCTGTACCTTTTTCTTTTAACACATAATGAATGTAATCAAGCTGTCATTTCTTAATTTTTGTTATTTCTGAACTTAAATCACTCATTTTTACTTCTGAACTCTTCAGCTTTGCCTTAACAAAACCTACTTCATAATTTTCCCCGAAAGCATGTAATGCTTTTGGTTTTGAAACAGTAATTTATATTTTTAGAAATTATAGGAATGTGATACTGACATGGTATCTCTGAAAACTATCACATGGGTAGCAATGCTGCTCAATATACAAAGATTTTTATGGACCCTGCTTCCTGGGTCATTTTGGTGGCTTATACGCAATATCTGCTAATACTGATTTTACTCCCTAAATATTAGTTAAAGCATCTATCTGTTAGCACTGGAGGTTGTTTATTTCCAGGCAGCAAACAACTTCACAAATAGAAGCTTTGAAATATCACTTGTCCTTTCTTAACAGCAAGTAGTCAGCAGTTTTTGCATTCAAATCATACGATGTTTTCTACTTTCCACCAAGTTTCAGTAAAACTTGCCAAATTATATTTATGCTCATAAATAAACAATTCTGATTGCTCTGATTTGTTTCAAAGACTATTGACATTGATGTGAAGGTTGATACTAAAACCACCTAGAGAAAAGGTAAATGCTTTAAAATGAGAGTTCTCACTTGTTTTGTATTACTGTGGGCTAGCCAAAAGTATTTCCATCTGTAGCTGTTGCAGGAGGATTCGAGCATGTGTTCTGACATTGATAGAATTCTTCTCTAGACCATGCAGAAAATAGGCTCAAGTTTCCAGCTTTTTGATTGCTTTGGTTTTTTAAGAGCTAACCTGAATGAGTGTCTGTGATATGTTACTGACATTGTTTACTTTTAATGATCATCATTTGCGTGTTGAAATTTATGTTGGGAGCTCTTTATCTGACCTTCTAGGTCCAGAAGGACTTGGTTTCACTGTGGTTACCAGAGACTCTTCAGTACATGGTCCTGGTCCGATTTTTGTGAAGAATATTTTACCAAAAGGTGCAGCAGTAAAAGATGGTCGTTTGCAGTCAGGAGACAGAATCCTGGAGGTTAGGATAAACATCCATTGTATTTGCATTGCTGAGTATTGATCACTGGTTTTGGCATAATTATTTTATTTTCTTATATACACTAAAATTCTTGACCTTGGTTTAAAAAAAAACCAACAAAGTCTCATGGCTTTTGTTTGGCAACAAGTATTTTACACCACGGTTTGGAAAAAGGTGCTTTTCACAAGGGTCCATGGGATGTTTGAACAAGGGGGATCTGATAACAACTTGGTTCTTAAAGCAGATAAATTTATCAGTTTAGAAGCAAAACATGTTTTGCCTCTTCAGCCGTGTCCAAAAATCTCTGATTAATATCGAGATGGTTAAGTGCGCATTTTAAAGCAATTTTGCTCAAATTGGTCTGTTGAAAATTTTCAGATATCTTGTGACTTACAGTGTCTAATGGGTTATTTCTACTTACTAACCTCAAAAAGCTCTTAAGGTAAACAGTTTAAATAATACTTAGGTCTTGTTTTTATACTTTTCATCTTCAAAGTGCTTTACAAACTAATTAAGCCTCACAAACCCCCTGCAAGGTGGTTAAGTACTACAGACCTGCTTTAACAGATGGTGAAAATAAGGGAAAAAAGGTTAAGTGATTTGTGCAGGGCTAGAGAGGGAGACAGTGTGGGAGCTGTTGCTAATTCTTCTTTGCTCTCAGTCACTGGCTGACACCTGTGTTAGGTGAGGTAAAAATGAGAAAAGACAGTTGTACTCACAGATATGACATCCTCTATTCTTTTGTGTCTGGTAGGTGAATGGACGGGACATCACTGGCAGGACCCAGGAAGAGCTTGTAGCTATGCTGAGGAGCACAAAGCAAGGAGAAACTGTCTGTCTGATTGTGGCTCGTCAGGAGGAGGCCTTTCTACCTCGAGAGCTGGTAAACTTGTTTTGCCCTGAAGAGTGACATTGAAACAATTCCATGTTTTAAAACTAGCTCAAGAAATAGAAATGAACTGTTGTTGGCTGAGATAGCCAACAAAGGGTATCTATATAAAGCTTGTGTTTGAGAAGTATTTATACTTACATTTGATTTTGATGGATATTTGATTTTATCTACTTTAGATACTATTCCACACAATCTGATTTTTCATCCCAAAAGTGACATCGTAAGCATAACTTACAAGGGAATACTGCAAATGAATCTTGCAACTGTGAGGTCAAGCATGACTGAAAATAGATTATTGTCTTTCAGAAAAGCAACAAACTTTAAACCAGAGATTTAAAGTGCATGTAATGAGTCCTGCAGCTTACCAGTAACAAACTAGTGAGGGTGGCCGCCCCCCGGGAAATGCATCTCCTAAGCCAGGTGCCAAACTGCGGAAGTGGTGAGGGATAGAATTCCACTGCACTCCTCACAAATTTCGGAAGCAAGCTTTTCCTTGGCTACTAGTCTTTGACTTAATAGGCTTTTGCATATCTGATTTTGTTCTATCTCAGGTGCTAAATTTTCACTTTTTTTTTTAAACACTGGCATGAAACTGTGTTCTCTTTTTCTCTCACATAGGCAGAGGAGAACTACATCAGTGTAAAAGTACTATCTGATACATACTTGTTCCCCCTCAAAGAAGGTCATCTCTTTGGTTGTCTCTTCCTTATCTTGATTGATGGCTATACTTGACCTTTCATTAAGAAGTTCTCAGGATAAGGGAAGGACAGTATTTCCTGGTTTTGTCTCACTTTATCTCCTTTAAAGAACACTAACCGCCTTCATTCTTTTCTTGAGATACCAATTTCTTGCTTTTCCTTTTGCTTTAGACTGTTAGGAGGATCTTCTACAGAAATCCTCCATTATGTTTCCTCACAAAGCATTGCTGACCATTTTCGTCTTGTTTCCTTGTTACCAGTTGGACCTTGTTGAGGTAAGGGTACCTGTTGGCTATGTCTCGATTAGAAGCTGGAGGGGAGTTCAGATTCTCTCATATGAGCCTTTCCTCTTGTGCCACTGATGCCCGCTTTTTCCTGTAGTAGAGCAATTGTGAAGCATCCTAACAAAACTATTTTTGTTTTTGTTTTCTTTTTTTATTGTGTAATCTTCCAGGAATATAATGGCAGAATATTTTCAGCCCTGTAATTGGGCATTCGTTTTCAATGATTCCCAAAGCACCATGGTCATTGTAATGCTCTGTTTAGTAAGCCCTGAGCTGTAGAGTCAGTGTCTGTGTGGACTGGAGGGAAATTTCTGACTCTGAAAGTACTGAGTTATCTGTTATATTTAGGACTTCTTTTCTTGCACCAGCTCCTCTAAATAAGACCTAATTTTTTGAAAAGGCTACCCATCAACAGTTTTTTCTTGTGGGTTTTTTAAGTTATAAAACACATTACTTGGAAAATGTACCTTTAACAAAAGTATGTATTCTTCTTTTCTGTCTCCTGTTCCCCCAATATTATTCATTGTTCTGTATTGTCATAGTACAAATTGCCTTGGAAATCACTGTAACAGTGTGTAGGTATAAAAGACTGGAAGAATCTAAAAGCTATTTATAATTTTTCCCTGCCACAATTGCCTGCTATTAAATTCCAGCCCCTAAAGCAAGGATTAACTACCTTTCAAAAGGTGGCTTACTTATGACTGGCATGATTGAAATCCAGAAACTAGCCACATTTGTCCTGCTGGCTTGACCTTCGCTTAGATTGCTTTCTCTGTGAAAGAATGATGCACAAGCGATGGCCCTCGCCGTAACAGTGATGATATGTGAATTCTAATACTGTTCTGTGTTTCTTGTTATCCCAATCAAGTACAATATAACACAAATGTGTGTTACTGAAATACCTTAGATAATTTTATGGAACCAGCCCTCCTAAATTAAAAAGCCTTTCAGCAACATCTGTTTGGTAGCTCACAGCAGAAGTGTGGGTTACTGTACCACTAAGCTACCAGATGTTGATACTAACGTGATGCTTGTTAGAATTCATGAGATGCCTGAGAATAGTCTCAGCAAAGATTAAAAAAAAAATAAATTAAAATTGGTTTAGCTTTTTTGTTTGTTTTTAGCTTTAGCCATGGTATTACACTGGACTAATCCTCTGCTACCTGAAAAGTTACAGTGCTGTTTTGATCAAAGAGGAGAAAAAAGCCAGCACTTTAAATGTTTGGTTTTGGAAGGAAAGGCGGTGGATAATCCAGTATTTTTCAAGGACAGCTGTAACTGAATGATCTGACTATGTAACATGCATGCAGAGTTTACCTAAATACTTGGGGGTTTTGTTAATGCCTGGCAATAATAGGGTAATTGCTTTATATCAGACTTGTTCTTGATTTGAGCAGTTCTCCAGGGTCTGTAATCTGAGAAGTTGTTTTCTTTAGATTCCCTATAACCTGTTGAAAGGAAAAGGAGAAGGACCGCCTAGAAAACATGCTGACTCCCCACAGCTTCCTGTGGCAAAGATGCCTGTGGAAGTTGGGGACTCACGAGAGACCGTGCGTAAAACCACTTTCATGCATGTTGCTCCACTAGAACTGCGTTCCTACATTGATTTCTGCAGAGAATTTGATAGCTGCACGGGCACAAAGCAAATAATGTCACAAAGTAACAGTGGGTGGCATTTGGTTGTGTGCATCTGTAATAATATAATTTTACTTTACTTTGTAACAAAGATGCCATTTGGAGAAAGCGTGGTCTAATGAATATTTTCTCTTCAGTAAGCTAGATGGGAGCAGGGTTGGGGGTTTTGTTACTGTGATCTACGCTGATGAACTGCTAGCAAGTAGAAAAATACATTCAGAGTAGCAAACCTTTACCACACCAGTCAAGCGAGAGGTGTGATGTGGGTGAGGATGAATCAGCATTGCAAACAGGCGTGATTAAATCATAGGGAATTGGGGCTTCAGTTACACTGGCCCATGCAACATCTGAGGGTTGTACAGTTACATTGTTTGCACGTAATGAGGGAATAAAATAGAAAACCCAACCTTTGTAGTGTTGTTACAGCTTTAAAAAAAGAAAAAGAAGATCTAATGAGATTATTTTTTTTATTGAAGCAGATCAGTGAAGTTGAATTTGGACCAACCACGGGCTGTCCTCCTTATTATCCAGTTAGCCAAATGTTCTCAGTAATTCATGCCAGCTGTTGACAATGTAGCAGCTGAGTAAGGAGCTGATTCCAAAACTCAGGGGAAGATCTTCATTCACTTAATTACCACAATCTACAGAGTGGCCAGTGATTAGTGCATTCTTTAAGGTGCATTTGGGTTTTAAACTGTGTAACACTGATTGTTTTCTAAAGGATGATGAATCTTACACAAAGAAACTGGCTTAACTGAACAGGTTTGGATTTTCCAGCTCTTATCAAAGTAAATGGAATACATATCAGACTGTGGCTATCACTCTGTTGTGTTTTGAAAATACAATGTTTTGATCATGTGTATTTGTTGCATTTTGTTTTTTTCTCCAGGGAAAATGTGTGATCTGAAGGTTCCATTTCTTTTAATAATGATATAAAGATCACTTACTCCCCCTTCTCTTTCTTTATCCCTGTGTTGGTATAACAAGCAAAGCTACTTGAATGAGAACAACTCTGGTGTAACCCGTTCTGCGCCATGACCCTATGCAATTCTTTATTCTTGTTATTTTTCATGAGCCTTCAGGGTAGTGGATACGATGCACATAAGCAAAGGAACGTGCCTGTTCTGCAATTGACAGAAATAATATAACATGGAAATATTTCAATGCATTTTCTTTAAGTTAGAGCACATACATGGTGTCAGTTTTGCATATGTTTTATTTTTTGTTTTAGGCATAGCTTTGACTTACTGGTTTCAACTGTAATCGCTATTTCTATGGTTTCTTGGCATATTCACTGATCCCTGAAGAATGGAGTATGAAAGGGAACAAACCAGCATTTTTACAACAAAAGTTAAAAGAGCAACAATGTATATAATGTAGTAGTTGATATTTAACTCTGAGTCTTTTTTTACACATGTACTGTACCAGGATAGAATGAAGCAGGATGAGTGGCAATTAAGCGTTTTTTCTGCTTACCATGTGATTAACTTTTATGTTTCAGTCTTCCCCTAGTTAATTCTTTCTACTACCTTGAACTTCTATGCCTGAAGGAGAACTTGTCTGCCTGAAGTGTTGTCCTTTTTGTCTTTAATATTCAAAGCTTAATTTTTATTACTTCCTTTTAATTGTTTCTTGCCTTTTTATGTACAGGAAATAATAGGTGAAAATTCAACCTAGACTTAATCATTTTTACACCTGTTTTTGTAGGTCAAACCAGTGATTGTATTGCTCAATTAACCAGAAATGGTCAAATAATTTCAGTGAGAAAGTGATTTCAGCAAGTACCAATTCTCTGTTGTGTTATCTCTATTCAAAGGGAGAAGAATCTGATAGGAAAAAAAAAAGTCAATATACATATACTGGATTTTAATAACATACACAAGATTCAGTGCTTGAATTGTTCTGCATAATGAAGAGAAGGCTACTGTGAATACACATAGCACCTTTCATAACTTGATAAACTATGTAGATTTTAGAAAGTCCTGGTTTTTTTCCAAAAACTTTTGAAAGCAAGCATTTAATTTTCGGCCTGTAGATTCTCTTTATCTAGAATAGTTGAGAAATGAGTGTAGGTTGTGTCTACACAAATGTATCTTTTTAGAGTGAAAACATTGTGTAGCACAGCCCCTCAAAGATTCTTAGCTTGCATTATGTATTTCAGAAGATGGTTACTCGTTCATTATAGCTTAGAGTACTGGAAACGATGCACTGATGTTTGTTGATCAGTTATGGTGCTCGTTATGAAAGTCAGTAAGACATCACTAGTTGGAAGGAATGTGGCAGTCTTTCCTGTCACAGTGAACAGCAGGTGTGGCAAAAAGTATCCCTTTATTTACCCCGGGTTTTTGTGGGATTCCCTAACTTACTAAGGGGAAATAAATTGCTTGAATAATTCATTAAAAAGTGGTTGGGTTTTTTTTATTTAAACTACATCCAACGATTTTGCAATGGCAGAATGAGCTCTCATATGCTGTGACGTGCCAGTATACCAATCAACATAGCAAATATGTTTACTGTGCTTTTCCATGTGATGGTGGAAGTCACCCTTTTCAAGACTGCAGAGACCTTACTGCATCTGGTCCTCTATTGCTTTTGCTTTCAAGCCCGTCAAAGTGTTATGATCCAGCCATGATCTGTCTTTCAGATCCTACTCTTCCTATTTTCCAGCAAATATGAGGAACCTTAAAAGGGTGGTCTGAAAGCTCTGGTATTGCACTCATTGCATGCAAGAACCTCTGACGGTGCTCTGCCTGCTGGTAAAGAAAAAGTTAACAGTGGAGACAAGTAAGGAGAGAAAAGCATAATGTTACTCATACCATGAGATACTATATATGCTTACAGGTTTACTGCTCAAACCGCCTAAATTGAGGAAACCCTACCTCAGAACATTGGGAAATGAAAAATGTTTACTTGATAGCATCAGTCTCAGTTCTGGTGTTGTCCAAAATTGTTTGGCAGCCCAGTTTAATCTGTGAAATCAGAAGTACGTATAAATCAGAATAGAGGCATATAAAATCTGACTTTTATCAGAAATTGAGTCTACATACATTTTTAGATGCATTTATCCAGATTTACAGTATTTGTGTTTAATAAAACCAAAGTATTTGGGCAATTGTTAAGTCTTACTGGCAACTGTAGTACCTTGCCATTTACAAGGGTTACCAGATTTATTCCGTATACCATATGAAAAATTTTAAGTTTCTCTGCCTTAGAATATTTGAAAAAAGTTTTCCTAGGCTGACTTAATGTAAAATGTGGTGTTTGAAGTAGACATAAAAGAATTATACGCTGCTTATTGCTTTGTTTACTGTCCCTTTAAAACAGTAACCGGTAAATGGAGTAAAGAGTTGGATTTGTACATCACAGTGTTGTGACCTGTTTGTGCAGAATATATTCTGAAAGAATACAGTAACAGCAATCCTAAATTTACCCTGAAAATACCATGCAGTCTTCCATCTTCATGAGTGATAAAATTTTAGGATCTAAGTGGCAAGGTATATTAACTGCATAAGGCTCCAGCTCCGTAGGGTGCTTAAGCACATGGCTAACCCCATACGTGGGATGAAAATAGGTACTTTCACAGTGGGGCATACCTTGATTTGAGGACTGAACTAGTTAATTTTTCTCCCTCGGTTTCCTACAGTTATGTCACTTAAAAGGTTAAGTGAGACTGCATTTTTAAAATTCGAAGAGCAATGCCACACTGAATTGCAAAACTCTTTTGCAAGGACAAATCATTTCCTTGGGTAAAGCTTGCTATGGGATCTCAAATAGGCATGTCAAGCAAACTGGAGAATCTCCATTTTTGAACCACCTTGTGGCATCGAATAGTAAACTGTGAAATGTGATGTATCAGCCTTGGGTGAAGAGCTGAATCTAGTTTTGTCAGTTTTCAAAGCTATAATTCTGGAGACTCTATGTAATTCAAACCAGAACCATTCTATCTAATATGACACAAATTTGTAGTGTACTGGGTTAATGTAAAAAGTATCTGTATGGATTTGCTGTTGGCTTTTTTTGTCTTAGCAGAGTGTGCCATTACTGACCATTTAGTTTTTATTGCAGTACGGAATACGGATGATTTTAAAGAAGCCAATATGAAAGAATCTGTCAGAAATGCTAAAGATGAATACATGCAGCAATGACTTCAGTTATTTATTAGATTGTGACAAGATTACAGTAGTGCATTACCTTCAAGTATTATTTTCAACAGCATTACTGCATATCTGTTGCAAAATAGCATAGATTTTATAGTGAGTGAATGAGCTGTCAGCAAAGTATTTCTTAATTGTGGCTAAGCTCTGGGAAAGAGCATAGAGAATAGTGCAAATAAGGAGGTATCTTCTTTTCAAGCTTTTCTGCTAAATAATAGTTATGTGGTGCCACAATTTAAATGCTGCTCTTTAACTTTTAGAGGTTTTTTTCAGAAAATAATTGCAAAAGCATGTAAATGTCTTATTTCCTTCATAAGCCTTTGAAAATAACCCTCCTGGGTCTCTTGCCTTTTGCTCTTGGCTCTGAATGGCCCTCCAGGGAGTCGGCATCTCTTATCAGAAATGAGCAGCCAGGCAAGGGGCAGCCAGCATATTGAGAGACCATAACAGTGTGTTGGTCAAGGGCACCAGACAGGTACTGAAAGGTCTCTTGTTGTGTTAAACAAATGCTATTTCCTTCCTGCCTTAAGTGGGAGCTGATTTTTTTTTTTTTTTTTTTTTTAAGCTTCTCTTTTGGCAAAAGAACAATAGGGATAAATATGGCAACCTTTCCAGTGAGAGATATGCATTAGATTATCATAAATCCACAGATCAAAAGTGCCGTGGTCAATGAGAACAGGCGTTGTAAGATTAAATAAAAGGACTAATTGAAAGTGGTGTCCCATGGTAGACAGAGGATTTACACAATATTGAGTAGATATAACCATGGACTAAGTAGAAAGAGGAAGAATACAATGCACAGCACTTTTTTAAAAGGTTACAATTCTGTTTGTACTGGTGACTGAGCAGGTTTTGTGTTGTGGGAATAAGGGAACGGTAAAGGTATATTCTATCTATTTTTTCAAATACTGAGAATTTGTTGGTGAGACTTAATTACATACCGGTAAAATTTTAGGTTGTTTTAAGAATCCTTTATTATGGCCTTTTAATTGAGAAATCAGAGACCTGAGGTATAGATGTGCTTCTAAAAATTAAATAAGATCATTGGCAGAACATCAATTAAACAAATGTATCCTGAGACTCTTAGATAAAGGTTTTCAATCTGCATTGCTGAATGTTATTTAGTACATATTATTAGGGCTTTCTGCTCTCAAATCTAGCAAACTCTGTATTCTCTCACCTTCGTATAAACTCTTCTGAACAACTCTGTCTGGTTTGTGGTGATTGAGTAAACAACAGAATTGATTTTACTGAAGTTCCATAGGGGTATCTTGGTAGATTAAAACATGCCTGTCCTGATTTCCCTTGTGAGGGATGGCACCTGTTTGGGTGTTTGCTCCGTCCTGTTTAGTAGCTGAGTCTGGACAGCAAGTGGAAAGATTGGCTCTTAGACTTCCTCTGCCTGCTGCGCTCTGGTCCAGGAGAAGCTGCCTGGAGGAAGAGAGGAGGTTGTTGTCTTCCCCAAGCAGCTGAGAGTGCTGGATGGTGCAACCTAAGGGAAACTTTGCAGCAGGAGTTGAGGCTGGCAGACCCCTATAAATAATAGGGAACAAACATGAGCAGGTTGCAGAGGGAACTGGGAAGAGAGATGTGCGTATCTAGAGGGGACTCTTCAGAGCTTGTTGCAGCTGAGGAAGCCATTGAAAGCTGACAGGCTAAGATTTAGCAAAGCTGAAGGAAGGACCTGCCCAGCAAGGACAAAGTGAGCAGTGGCAAGGACAAAGTGAAGTGAGCAGTGGAGATTGATTTCCTCACCCCCCCACCTCACCCCTACCCCCCAAGTTTTTTTTATTTTTTAACTTTAACCTGTTTTGCTGTTAAGTATGTTTTATTAATACTTAAGACTTTAAAATCCCTTTGGCTGTCTTCAGTGTATGCATCTTAAAGGAAAAGTGCAGGCCAGGCCGTCTCAAAGCTCTTGCCATCTTGAGGTCTCATCACTTGGCTATCTGGACTTTGATTCATGTGAAGATTTCTCGTTTATCATAGTACCACTGAGTTACTTACCTATGTCTGCAGTAGGGAAGAACTTCAGTGACAGACTATCGTTTAATTCCTGAAGTGCTGAGGTGTGATACATTTGTCATGGAAAATACATGATGTGATTATTGACTGGGTAATTTATAACATTAAACTGTAAGTTTTTCCTGGGCTACAAACATATTTGTGTTGCAGCTCATTTCATTCATTCTCAGTTTGAGTGAATTCAGATTCTAGGATGATCTTGAGGGAAGAAGTATTTCTAATAGAATTCAACGTTTAGTGCATTGGAGAGGAATTCCTTTACCAGACCATAATTAAGCTGATGGTGGTTGCTCTATTGTAAAGTATTGATGTCTTGGGATAATGTTTTAGCAAAGTTAGGGAAATAGGAAGTAGGAAATCAGTAGGAGTCCAGCTCTGTGAGTCACTAGCAGCATTTAATATTCATACCTGCATATTCTAGGAACAGGGACCATCACTCATGAAATTAGTTGCCCAAACGAAGCAGTTAATTGATGAGCTGTTAACTTAAGGATGGCTGGAGGTCTTTTTGGTCATCAGTTAAAAGGCGTTCTTTGGGAAGAGCACTATCATCAGGATGATAGTTTGAAACCATTTAGCGAGTATAGGATGAAGTCAAGCTTCTAGGTTCTGTTCACCCGTTTTATTTCTCTGCTGTTTTTCCTCATTTCTGCGGCTTCTCACATTCTCCCAGAAAGAAAAGTTTTAAATCTTTTATTTGCATGAAAGAATCTTGATGTTATAGACTGACTACCAGGCATTTGCTATCAGATGCCATACGAGTAGCGAATGAAGATTTTAAGGGAATAAAGACAGAGTTTACTTGGTCTTACAATGAATTCGTCATTGATTTGTAGATGTACATCTTCTTTCCAGTTACCCATCCCTGTGAAATCATTGAAATGTCATTCACCTTCCCTCATGGGTAACAAATTTTTGATAGTACTGTTAAACAAAGTTCAGCATTATTTTTCAGTCAATTTTTGCTGAATCTTAGCGTAAGGCTGAATATAAATAACGAAAAGGAGAGATTTTTAAGATAATTAGACTATGTTGAACAAGAAACACTTGCAAAGAACTTTAAGGAAGATTAGAAAGTTCTCCATTAATAGGTAAAAGCAGCTCTTTTTAAAAACTTAAATTAAATTTACTAAATTATCTGTTTCCCAGAGACTTGTAGCAAGGAAAACGGTAGTCAAATGTTATGGATACCAGATTAGGTACTAAGGAAAGCAGAGGAAATGAAATATTGACAAAAGTTTACTGTACTTCTCTAGTGTCCTTCTGAATACATCTTAATGTGTGATAGATAACACATCCAGGCATGCAGACAGTGATCTAGTAGGTTACTTAATGAGAGCTAATGCACAGCATAGTTATGTTGAAGGAAGTTGGGAAATATTATAGAACACTGAACAACTCCATTACTTTTTTTTTATTACTCTGCTTTTAGCAATTTATTTGTATCAGAATCTAAAGACAGACTAAGTTAACTGAAAAACTATGTGCAATACCGTTAGCTTAGTAAGTTTATAATGGGAGAGTTCTAGTGATCACCTAGTAAGTCTTTTTTCCCCAGATATCGAGGGCAAAAGCTTTCTTTGAGACTCACCAACATTTCCTTGCCTGCTATTTAAGTGAGATACTTCTTATGTCAAAAATCGCCTGCAAAGAAAAAGGGGGAAAATGCTACCACAAAGTGTTTTGAAGACTATTATTATGTCCCCTTTTGGGCTTACACACACACACACACCCCCCAAGGTTGTTAGATTGTTCTCCTCTGGAATCCATGCAGCTTGTTTCTTGAAGCCTAGGGCTGAGCACAATGCTACTATGGAGCCTGTGCCCATGCTGCAGAGAAGGGGACAGCGTCCTGCCTCCTACAGCCACCACTGCTCCCAGCACTGCTGAGGCTTTGGGCATGGCGAGGGGGCTGCAGCCTTGTCATCCGTGTCACGGGTGGGTCAGAGACAAGAGCAGTAGTACAAAAGAGAATGGTATTGATTAAAGCGCTTGACTCAAATTCAAGCAGACTCATCTGCCTAGTTTATTTTCATATATTGGCTTGAGGGACATGTTTAGATCCTGTTGTCTTTGGTTTTTTACAAGTTTGTGTTAAATGCATGAAGTCCTTAGCCTGAAATTAATGTACATCTTGGAGCTTAAAGTGAAACAGGTAAGATGCTCCTGAGAAAGAAGCTAACAAAATATATTTTTTTTTTCTTGACAAAAATACTGTACCACCTTTTCCTTGAAAGTTTTGGGGTTTTTTTTGCAGAATAATAGCCTTTGTGCCAGGGCTTACCTTCAGTCATCCCCATTAAAAATTGATATGAATGTGACCAAATTCAGTTTTATATGAAGTCCAAGTTCATCTGGAGGTAACATTATAAAGCAATTTGTGACTGCATGTGCACTGGGAGCTTCTATGTCCTGTGGTAACAACCCCCTCACTGCTTTACTCATCATATTGGGAAAGACAAAAACCACAGTATTGACATACAGAAGGGGCAAGAGTCTGGTGCAGGTGTCGTGGATTAAAGTGGAAGAATGGTAGCAGCACGCAGGAACTGCTTCCCTGGAGGACTAGGAAAGTAATACAAAATAGACTGTCCTGAAGGGCTGCAGAAGACATCACATGTCTGGGACCCTGAGAAAAATGTCTCCTGTCCAAATCTGGACAGGATGTGCCATTTGAGTAGAGTTCTGATCTAAGAGTTCTGAATCGGCAGATGAGAATATGTGCATTTTGAAAAGCAAAAGATTGGGCAGAAAATTTTTCTTCTAAAACCTTGATAAAGTTAAATGCAAAGTGCTGATGTTAGAAGGCCAGTAATAGTGGGGTTTTTTTCCTTACACTGGTTCTTTTGAAGGAAGTCAGAGCAGGAGTGTTTACAAATTATCATTCTGTATTGTTGTCGTTTGGGACCAGGACAATTGTTCACAGTACTAAGTTTGAATTTGTAAGATTTGGGGGATTACCTTCAGGATGTCTCTATATCCACAGCTAAGAAATAAAAGTTACAGATTTGTAACTGAGAATTGTCTACTTCTGGTGAGCAAAGACAAAAGCACAAATGAGTAACATAGGTACTAGAGACTAGTGCTGGCATCTAGACAATTGGCAGTCTTGGTGCTATGTCATTTTTATATTTGGCATTTAGGCAAATTGTGTTGACTTATTATCGTGTAGTTACATTCCAGGAAGAATTTGAGCACGGTGCCTATCGGGATTGAGGTTTATAGTCTCATCTTTCTGGCTCACTTGATTCCTCTCTAGCCCGTAGCTGCTTCTCATCAGTCAAAGGGCATCTGAAATAAATGAAAGTATGCCTAGTGGTTACTGTTTCTAATTCTTTGTTGCTTCAGGATGTTAATTTCTGCTCTTAGTTCTGTGATCTTACTTCTTGTTGATCAGACAGCATAATAGATTTATATATAGGACTACTCTGGCTGCTGAGAAAACATCTGTAGTGCTGGCACCTTTGTTGACAATTGCGTCAATACTGTATGTACTGCAGCTTAGGCCCTGGAAATGATCCTTTATTAGGTAAAAGGAGGGTTGGCCCAGCTACTAGACTCCGCCTTGCATGTGGCCTCTACTTGATAATTTAACATAAGACTTTGACACCCTTGAAAGCTGCCTACAGTAATTTTTTTCAACTTGTTCTTGTCTGTGTATTTCCTTTTCATAGTTTTTTTCCTTTTAATTTTTAAACACTACCATTAGAAAGAATAGAAAACATCCAAATGACAAGAAACATAAACTAATTAATTGTCTAGAGTTATATGGAGAAGGAAGAATGGAATAGAATCGGATGTGATGCACAAGGTCTTTTCCACTAATACCTTCCGTGAACACTTTACTCCATAGCAGATCTCCTGCTTTTAAAAAAAAAAAAAAAGCAAACAACCCCCCCCCCCCCAACTTATAACCCTACAAAACTGGAGATATGGTATACAGTAAAAGAAAGTTCCTTCTGATCTTCTACAGCTACAGATACTTGACTTGGCAGTCTTGTAAATAACAATCTAATCTCGGAAAAATCTTGGGATCAACCCGTACCGGAAGGAAAAATACCCCAAACCTCTATGGAATAAAAGTATGTACAAAGGGAGTTAGTGCAGAATAAGTTACTGCATTTTCAATTCTCACTGTCACTTTTGTTACACCAGCTTCCCTCTGTAGACAGGTTTAAGGGAAGGATAATTTTTTAAGGATGAAACTCAATTTTCAGAGAGGAATGGGATTTAACAGTACAGCAATCGTTACAGTTTGTGAGCTACATGTAAAGATGTTGAGAGTTTTATGGCTTACATTTTTAATGCAGCTGTGTTTAAAATGTCTTTTATTTTCTGCTGCAACATCAGTTTTATATCATGTGGAACTAAGCTACTTTACCTTCTATTTAGGCATATTCCTAGGTATCATTAAAAAATAACATTTTTAAGCCAGATCATGTAAGAAGATGTCAGCTAAATGCATTGTTGGTTTTAAGGCTGCTTCTTCAAGCTATTTTCTGGAAAAGACGACTATTTCTTGTCATATGAACCTATGGATCCAACTAGTTTATGCGTTGTCTCTGCCCCCTTTTCACCCATGTTTTCATCCTTGTTTTCTCCAACAGAAAGGAGAGCCAAACTGCAGTATTCTTTCTCCAGAAACCACAGAGCAGCTGACCTTTGAGATTCCTCTGAATGATTCTGGCTCCGCTGGACTTGGTGTGAGCTTAAAAGGCAATAAATCTCGTGAGACTGGAGCTGATCTTGGGATTTTCATCAAATCCGTTATTCACGGAGGTGCTGCTTTTAAGGTATGGAAGAAACACATCAGATGATGACTGTGTTAGAATTCTGATGTTTCTATGTTGAGTACTGAATCTCACTTGATAAGTGTTCTAGGAACAGATGCCTTTTTGTCACTCATTCCTTTAGATGAACTGCAAATCTACTGATGTTTTGTCCCAAGATTCTGGTGTCACATATGGTAGGGTTTGCCACAAAAAAAGTGAATTGGTGGAAACCTTGGCGGGCATTTGGATGCTGCAGGAAATGAGGAAGTGGGGAAGGATAAGTTTGTGTGGGTACAAGGAGAGGCTGCCTCTCAGCTGCCCCACAGCCCACAGAAGTGCATGGTAAAGTTTGCGTGCTGCTCAACTCGGTGACAGAGAAGTTAGATACCTGCATTTATTGTCCATCTGCACTGCTTTTGGGCCTCATGAAGTGATACAGGCAGATCCATAAAAAACAATCAGAAGACAAACTTCTATACAAAAATTAGAAATTGATAATTTTGTGAGGTTAAGGATTATGTGTTTAATTTATGCTGTAAACAGAAAGCTAGCTCATAGTTTTATTTCTTTTTTTTATCCAAAATATTTTTTACCATTGTAGTAAAAAATGCGACTTGGCTGAGCCTGGCGTCAGTTGTGCCGTTACCAGT
The DNA here is from genome assembly GCA_013397275.1 of Burhinus bistriatus. Taxonomy (NCBI): domain Eukaryota; kingdom Metazoa; phylum Chordata; class Aves; order Charadriiformes; family Burhinidae; genus Burhinus; species Burhinus bistriatus. The sequence goes on from VYXH01008542.1 coordinate 16,740, forward strand.
TGTTCCTGAGGTGGATTGAATTGATAATATTAAATTGGTAAATGACAGTATTATGAGTTGTTCTGCTCCCTCTAAGGACTATACAAGGACTGTTGTATATTTTTATGACTAAAAAGTATTTGAATTAGTTTTTTTATCTTTAGGAAATCTGTTGACTGCATTTTTTCCCCAAATCAAACGTGAAAAAGGTAACTTTCTTGAAATTAGAAGCAAAAGTCTTAATCTTTCAGGGCTAGTATGTTTAACTGTTGTGCATCCATAATGTGATGTTTTTCTCTTGTGTTATCTCAGTAATTCCTCATAGTTCTCTTTTCTGTAAAAATACCTTTTAATTCAGTGTATGTAAATTCCTCTACTGACATTGGCCTGCTGAGTAAGGCAATTCACAGCATTAAAACTTTCATGATCATTTATTTGCAGCAGCTGGTAACTAGCAATAATCAAGGATTTAGCTTTGATGTGAATGTTTACTACTTGCCTGCTTCTATTATTTACCTATCCTAGTCCTGGAGTTATTTCAAAGCTCGGATCGTCTCAAGTATAACAGCCTGGTAAATGCAGTTCAGAACACTGTCCACAGTTAACTCGGGGCTAAATGACAAGTGAGTAACCTCATCTACTTGGTGTATATCAGAAATGAGTTAAGGCACAATTGGCCAAATTAGGGCTTGATAAACTCCGTTCATGTGCATGTCTGCTACAGAGTACGACTCATTTTACTGTGAAAATGAGACTGCCCTCCATGCTTTGCCAGCTCTGTGTTCCCTGAGTAATTGTCCACACCAGCTGCAGTGACAGTGTATGTTGCCACGAATAAGCTCATTGTTTTGAATAGCAAAGCTTGTGGAGCCCTTTTCCAGCAGCATTAGTGGGCTGGCTACCTGACTTGTCACATCATAGACACATAAGACAACCCTTTCTAGCTCTGTACGTTTACCACTCTCTATTCTCCCGTAGTTACTCACTCCAGAGCAGTTGATTTTGGCTTGAGGGGTCTGCAGGCTAATAAAGCAGGACTTCTGTGCTCACACCTACGTAAACGGGCAACTGGCACAGTTAGACACCATGACTGGAGGGTTATTTTGTCTTGTGATAAAACCTGTGGTCCTGTGACCTATCCTCTATTCTACCTTATTATAACCCTTGCACCAATTAGAAGTGTGTTGTAATAGCTCTGAGTGTAGGCTCCAGGGGGAATGAGATAGTAGCTGAGGTTCTAGCTTCAACCAAAACTGTTCAGAGAATCTTTCCTATGTGTTTTATACAAGTTCTCACAGAATGCAGTTGTTTTGGCAACGTCTTAAGAACCGCAGTTTACCGTTGCATATGCATGGAGAACAGCTGTCTTTCTCCTGTCTAATGACCTTTATATAGAACAAAACATAATCAGTGGGTACCAAGAATTAATAAAATTTCTTGCATCAAGTTAGAAAGTGTGCACATATTTGTGCATAAATATTTAAAGATGTCCTTATTGTCCATATTTTAAATGTCTTCTTGTAGCAAGTTTTTAATAAAGTCTTTCTTTCCAGCTGGTAGTTGTCCAGAGCATTTTCCCATGCTGTTCATTGTAACTTTCTGAAACTGAGTATTATGGATTTAGACATGTGCATTTGCTTTTCAGCGTACAAAGTTTTCTTGGGAAACTTTCACAGGAGGAAATCATAACGCTCACTGACATGAGAAGTCTCTCACTATTTCTCACTTCCACATTTAGAGTTTAAAATTTGTTCTGATTTTCTGATATCATGCTAATATAAGGGGGGAACTTTATCCCCTTGTCTATAAAGTCATCACTTGTCTTCAAAAGAAGACGTGTAATACATTGAACTTCAACACATTTGTTTCACTGGTGAAGTAAATGCTCTGTCCTAATGCTGTATAAAGGTTTTGATACATTAAATTTCTTTCACCAGTGTGTGTGTTAGAATGAAGAGTTGCGTATGAGATGCAGACAATTTTGATAGGTTACTGTTGTCCATTATTGGTCTGAACAAAAGGTCTGAAGAGAGGCCAACATTTTTTAGTGTTCTTTTCAAAACGTTAACATATTAATGTGGTGCTGATGTGTTAGTGGCATTGCAAAGCACATTAAGAGACTTGTAAAAAAACATAAGGCAAAATTGAAGTCTTTAATTCCATACTTTATGATTTTTTTGTCCTAGCTAAAGATTTTAGAAAATATCAATGCATCTTGCGTCATATATGCTACAGTAAGACCCAGTGCCTATTTACTGCTCTTGCTACAAAACCAAATGGAATAAAAATGCCTTAATGTTCTTAGTTGGTATTCTAACACTGTATCCTGCAGGAATAAAAACAGTTACTTTTGCTGATTGAACCATTATGTCTCTTCTTAACCTCCTTTTGTAATTTTTGAAGCGTCTGTTTTTATCATCCCTAAGATAAAGAGGTTACCAGAATGTTTGATATGTGTAATTATGCAGAGCCTTTCATGTGAGGAAAACTAACATTTGACTGAGTTTAAATGCATCATCTTTCCCTATAACTTTAGGGGTTTCAGCCTTGTTCATCTCAAGACATCTTGTCTTTTCACTTGTGATGCATTCCTGATGATCAGGTACTTGCTGTCTACTGCAGCTGAAATGCAGCAGAGCCATTATTAGAAATAGTGGAATACTTTCTATGTGTGCATTTGTTCAAATCAAACATGGTGTCACTTGAAGCTCCTTGGGGCTTCTGAGTGCCGTTGCACTAAACATTGCTTGTTGTGTGCAGTGGATGAGGAAATTGGATGATTCCAATGAATACCATCAAGGAATTCCTTCTGGGAGAAACATCCTTGATGCGATAAGGGAAATAACTAGGTATGCTTTGATTAAAAACACAAGGCCATGAAGAACATGGCATTATATCTCCCTGCTCTACTGCAAAAAGCATGAGAGTCTTGTGACTGACTGTCTGAATATGGTAGCCATGTGGTGGTAGGTTCTACTCCTTGCTGTGAGTCTCTGTAAAAAAGCCCAATGTTTTTTGAATAAGCAAGTAACAGTAACTTCACCCTTTATTAGAAGAGCTCCCTTGCAGTTTCAGAGATGGCATTTGAAAACTGTTTTGCTGAAATGCCAAATGTTATTTTTCTACTTGGAAGCCACAAAAAACCCTACCTTTCAGAGATGAAAGAAAAAAACGTGTTAAAACAACATTTAGCTTGTTTTGAGCCAAGCAGATTGTCTTGCAGTTCAGGCTTCTAAACCAGGCCATAACACCAGTGATGTGAAAGTCTGTGTTTGGAAACTTTTGAGATATTGGGATTTTTTTTTTTTCAGTCTTTATAATAGCAAGAGGTTTTTTTCTCTGAAATAACTTCTACCTGACCACGTGTGAAAACAGTGTTCACCTGTCTTCCAGACTACCTTGTACAGGTGACGTAGTGAGTGTAGTTGATCAGCATTTATAAAGCACGCACACCTTTTTTCTCTCATTAGAGTTGAAGTGTTGAATTTAAGTTGAATTTTGCATTTAAGTGGAGCATGTAACAGAGTGGGAAGAAGGGACACGCATCAAAAGAAGTTATTTAAGAACTGACATTATTAAAATATAAAGAAATAAATAGAAAGTCTCATACAAAAGTATTGCAAAGCAATTAAAAATTGGGCCAATTCAGAGCTTTCTGAGGCTGCAGTGATTTGTTTAAAAATGTGTTGTGTTCAGGACAGTTGCATAGTCAACAGGTGTAGTCATGACAAAATGCATTTGACAATATATTTGTATATACTTTAGTAAGAAGCTTTAATGGATATTTATACATGGATGCTTATCCATAGAAAGGAAAAAAAAGTAATCCAAGAACTTGTGGGACCATGACAGGAGGACATGAGGACCCGTAAAATTTTCAAAGTCTTACAGAAACTCACCAAGAAAAAAAAAAAGCAAACCAACTTTTTTTCTTCAGACTCCTGTTGCCGTGAATGGCTCCATTTCAGCAAATGTTCACAGAACACAAAGGAATTGCAACATGTGCAAATAATAAAATACTCTGTTCAACAATGTTAACTCTTCTCTCTCTAAACTTTAACATGCATAATGGCATAATTTTGTATGTAGAGAAAGGGTAGGGTTAACCTGTTGACTTTGGCTGTATGTAAATTTATGTTGGCATGAAATATTCAGCAAAGAGGTGGAAGAGATTTCAGTATCTTTTCCAAATGGGATTGCTGTTTCTTATCCTCCATTCCCATACACTCCCCAGAAAAGTTTTATTTCTCTTCATTTTCCTTCACTGAGTGACTCATATCCCAATTCTGTCTTTCCATCTTCTTGTCCCTCCCAGTTTATTTTGGATTCCAGTATATGATCTTCTTCAGCTCCGTGGCTATTCATACTCTGCTGTGCTAGTGATGTACCCAGTTCCAACAAAAATAACACTTAAGAAGGCTGGGTTTGTCACAGCTACTGTAACTCACTTGAGCACAAATGACTTAGATTTGACAGCAATATCTGAATAGTTAGTTGAACATCGTAGTGATAGAAAAAATATGTATTGAAAAGTATATGTATTTTGGATTACTCAGATGCATGAAATATGTAAACAGTTCGGACGAGTGCCTTGTAAAGAGTATGTAATGAGCCTATGAATGAATCAGATTCATTTTAACCAAGCAATGTATTTCTATGCAAGTTCTTTCCCTGCTATTCTTTCTTCACTGCCCTTCTATATTGGATGTCTTCAGTTTCTTACTCTTTCCCTTCCTCCTTTGAGGTCTGATGCCAACCTGATAATTGTGAACTTGACAAGCTTTAATAGAAACTCCTGTCTCTTAATTAAATAGACCTTATTTTCTTATTAAAGAGACAAAAGTCCATGGCACATGCTTTTATGAAAAGAAATAAATCACAGATAATAATGACAACAGCAATAGGACTCGTAAATCACAAAATAGCAGTGTCCACAATTTTATTACTCCCACAAATGTCAGTTAACCTTGGCAATGAAATGGAATGACTTTTTTCAAAGCATAGGCTACTTGATATGACTCAACCTAATTTTGATTTTGGCAGCAGGTTTGGATGTTACAACACATGGATGGCATTAATTAAAATAAAGATGCTTAAGTCCTAATGACCATTCTGAATTGAGAACACTACCCCATATGGTGGCATGGTAATGGTGACAAGATAGACACTAGTGAGACTATAAGACAAAATTTTCAGAGCTGTTTCTCACCAGACCCTAATAGCAGATAATAATGTACGGAAATACATTGCAGTACTCCTTCACAGTTGCGCTGCAGACACTAGCAACTATGGCGTGGGTCCTTTTAACTAACCAAAAGCTCCTTTTCCTGTTTTCTTGTTAGAACGGGTACAAATTAGATTGTACATGCAAGAAAACCAGCAGCGTGTGTATGCACTTTTATGTTTGTAATTGCCCTATGAACTCTTCCCAAAATGTAGTAAATGGAGGGAAAAAATGGTCAATTAATGGACACAAAGGTTTTTCTTTTTAAAGACCTGGTACTATGCAGTCTCTCGTTTCTTAAATTTTAGAAAGCAATGTCTGATTGTCTGCATCTTGTTCTCGTGTATGTAGCACCTCTGCCTAATATTTCTATATTTAAAAAAAAAATATTTTTTTTTGTTTTTTGCGTGTAGGATGGTCGTTTGCGAGTAAATGATCAGCTTGTTGCAGTAAATGGGGAGTCACTTCTGGGCAAGTCAAATCATGAAGCTATGGAAACACTGAGGCGCTCCATGTCCATGGAGGGGAACATTCGTGGGAGGATCCAGCTGGTAGTTCTCCGGAGACTAGAGGTGCAGATAGAGGTGAAGCAGTAAATGCATTTATTAGATAAATGTCTTTCCAGTCCCAGTGTTTTTGCATACAAGAGATGATGGCTAAAGTCTTGGTCAAAGGGAGCTCCTCCTGGCAGAATGAATTCTTGACTTCCTGGAGTCAGGATGCACAGAGTGTTTCTGGTTGATATCTCCTGGTCTTTCTCTTCCTGTTGAGGCCAGGCTATAAAAGTTGCCTCTTATTTTAATTTGACAAGTATTAGAAGAAAAGCAAATGTGGTCCCAAAAAGGGTTAATTTAGGATTAATGTGTTGATGTAGTTTTGACTGTTTGCTACCTCCTCAAGGCAAATAGCTGGGATACAGATGATTTGAATTCTTCTGATTTCCTTTGTTGTCATGATCAGTGACCTTAATGTCTTAGTGTGATCTGGATTTTACTTCACTCTTGCTTTTTCATTTTCATTAGTATTTTAATTCTCTTCACTGTGTTTGTGTGTGTTCGTGGGTATGTATATTCTTCTAGTCCTGTCCTGTCTATCCCCTTTACTTTTGACCTTCAAGGAATTAATATTTTACTTTCCCTGGTTAGATGAAGGCCACCCCTTCAGGATGGGTTTCTGAGTTGATTAATATAAAACTTGCTTAAGTAAGGTAACAAAATAAGAGAAGAGAGAAATTTTATGGTTATGTCTTCTAGACCTCATATAAATTGATGTTTGTCAATTGCCTCTTATTTTGAAAGGGACTGGTTTTATGATCTCTCTTGCATGCACATATGCATCCTTCACCTTTACATAGCCAATATGTCTGTATGTATACTAGCTGCCCTTACTACTCACTCCAGTTTTAATTTTGACCCTTGAGTAAGTATTTTAGTAGTTTTTCAACATCTGTACATTTCCTTAAAATAAAAATACATGCAAGTGGATTTGTGGCATAAAAGGTTGTAATAAATCCCATTATAGAATTCCAAGAGACTATTTCAAGCTTCTTATTTAATAAGCACTGCTGGAACATTTTAAGATGTTAAGAACAATCATGTTTGTGGGTGTATTTGTGTAAAATATCAAAGGGGGGGAAAGAATACAGGTATGTTTTTGTATAATTAACTCGATATTTTCCTGATATTTTTTTATTTGATCTACTACCATCATTGATTGATTGAGAAATAGATTTAGAAGTATATTACTTTCTGAACATTATGCACTGACTTTGTTGGGAGGACACTTTGCAAAAGCCTCACTGATGTCAATCGTGCCAGGAAAATACAAAAAAATATTCATTAGCAATTCTGGAATATGTTAGAGGAAAACTTATTTTTGCTTTCTTTTGCTATGTGACACAGCGTTATGCTGTAAGGAAGAATTATAGCGTATATGTTATATTTATTGTGCGCTCTCGCGACATAGGAAAGATAGCTCACCTTCAAATAAAGCTCACTCCTGCAAGTTTTCTTCATTTAACAAAAGCCAGAATTATTTTAAAAACTTCCAATCATACATCAGATTGACCTAATAAAAGCATGAGTCTGCTTTTTGGAGTTAAGTGTATAGTTTTATATATTATCCGGATGTATGAAAGAGGTAAATAATCGTGACTCATGCCCTATGAAGAATGCATAATGAGGTCTTGATTGAATCAAATTCATTTTAGACAGGAATTAATTTTATAGGGTAGTCTTTAGGTTCAATTGTAATTCCATTTGAGTCTGGAGACCATAGCAGAAATGGGTTGTTGCCCATTCTTTCCTTTCCTCGAAACAGCTTCGTGAGTACTGCATCTCAGCTTGGTAGAAGGAGAATACATTTAGAAACGCATTATTGTTCTTATTGGTCAGGACACTAATGGAGGTCTTCCATGGCAGCTATGTTTTATAAGCTGAATACTGTAATTAGGCTGGTTACTGACCAGTTGTTGGGATATTGATTGTGTCATTTATCAAAGAGCTGGAAAAGCAGATTTGTTGTTGCTGTTAATTTAAGGCTCCCTATCCCACTGGGTGCAAGTCTGCAGTGTAGTAGTAGTAGTTTGGATGTTGCAAGGCTTAATTTAGCTAGCAGTATCCATGAGAAAGTAATAAATGTAGACCTCATGACGTAAGGAATCTTATGTAAACTAAAGAATTTCCGGTAGCAAGAAGAAACATAGTTGTCAGTGGCTGTGTGGTGTGTGTATTTCTGTACAGAGCTTCAAAATAGCCTTTTCAAATGGCTTATGCTGAACTGAGAAGGAGGAGAGAATGTTGCATGTGTTACCTGTCCACTGAGCCTACATTTGTAGCCATATTGTCACCATGAGCGTCCCAGCATTGATTTGTTTTCTGAGGTGCATTTTTTACTGTATTTTTTTTAATTGTCGTTATTCTATCATTATTTTTGTTATTTTATTATTTTACTTTTTTATTATTATTGTTATTATTATTAAGCTGGAAAGGCAGGTTGCAAGGTGATGTAACGTGCTGTCCTTTCTTACGCTTTGGTTTGTGGTCAATCGCTTGCCAGTGCATTAAACGTCTTGCATCATTTTACAAAGAAATTATATAGGTTAGATACGTGCATTTCTTTTGTAGTTGTGACTAAGAAATTTAAGGAATGATATATTTAGTGTAACGTTTGCTGGCATAGTGAACGTGCACTTTAAAAATAGAAGCCAGTTGGAGGCCTCTTCAAAAAACAGATATAGAATCACAGAAACTATAAAGGTTATTTTGAAAACTAGCCATAATATTCCCCTGTGTGGGTTTTCTGTTTTCCCTGAATAACAAGTACAGAAACGTCTCTCTGGGTCTGTCCCAGTTTTAGAAACTGTGATTATTTTTTTTTCCCCCTTTTTTCTTTGGAGCAACTGCTCAGGAGAATAAATTAGGCGATATGGCATGTATGGTGGGGGGGAAATGTTGCAAAAGAAAAGCTGACTAGAGGTGTGACAGGAGTTTGTTTAGCTGCTAGCCAGAAGACCTGCGCTTGGGAGTTTGGTGTAACTCCTTACTTGCAAAACTGCGCTAGTGTGTGATCATCAGAACATATGCACTCAGTCTCTGAGAGAAGGGAACCAGCTGGCTGGCAGAAAAATACCATTGGCATTGCCCGTGTTCTTGTGTTGACAATGTCACAAGCTGCCCTCCCAGATGGAGAATTTGAATGAAGCCAGTTGTGGGTCATAAAAAAAACCAGTCTTCATTTTTGTGCATCGTTTTTAATGATTGTTATTGCTTAGATATTGTCTTATTTCATGGTCAGCAAAAGCAGATAGTCATTTTGAAGATATCTTTCGAGTTTCTCATTTGAAAGGAAGCAACATACAGTGAACATTACATTATACTTTTAGGCACTGTCTGTAGTGATGGCTGATCTTCTACATTGTTGAACATTTAATTCTTTTGTTACAATGTGTGATTCTGGTTTTCCCTTAGGAACGCTCTGACCAGGGAGTCTTTCAAAAATCAGCCTTTGACGGGAGTCATAACTTTGCACCTGCCTCCCGACGCAATGATTCTATGATTCAGCAATTTGTAACATGCAGCGCTCAGGAAAGACTAAAAGGTAATCTCCAGATATCCTTCTCTTTGCTAAAACAAAGTGCTTTGTGTTTTTGTTTTTTGAAATCCACAGCCGCTAGAAAAGCAGTTAATTAGAGTAAGTGCACACTATGTTACTTTGAGGCTTGAAGATCCAGCGAGGGTGGGAGAGCTGACTCAGAAGTTGTGAATTAGATTCCTGGCACAAATTCCAGTTTAAGTAACAGTTTCTAGCGCGCTGCCCCAACACGTAAGGTTGGATAAAAAACAAATGATGAGTGCAAAATATATGTTGTCAAAATGTTTATTTTCTATATATCTTTAATGAGTGCAATGATTTTTGCCTTGAATTCTTAGATTATGTCCCAAGTTATTATAAGCTAAATGAATTTATTCAAAAGCATGATATTCATAAAGCACACTTGTTTATTTTAGACTTTAAGGTAAAATTTGTTCAAAGGTTAGAAACATTCCCTTAATTTACAAATTGGAATTACATTGACAAACTCATTAAAAAAATTAGGTAGACGTGTACATTGTACAAAGAAAATCTACATGTATGAGCATATGCAAGCATCTAAGTAAGAGCTATTAAGATCACTTATTTTCCTATCTTCTTTCATTTCTGATGGCATACTGTACTATCTGTCCAATTTGCACCTGATTCAGCAAGATACTAGTTATTTGAAAAGTTGTAAGTGTTTGAGATGGTCTTGACCCCTGTCCTTTTGAGTGTGCTCTTGTCCTTCAAGCCAAGCACATACTTAAATACCTTCCAGTAGGAAAAAAAATTTCTTTGATGTAGTTGAATTATGCATCATTTTTCCCACTTTCCTAGGCAACTGTGGAATCTGGGTGGCCTGTAAAAAGTAGTTTCATAGGCTGCTGTGATGACTTAGTTGGGGTACTTTTAACCAAAACCAAAGAGCGCATATCCGTAAAGCTCAAGAGAAACTCCCATATAATTTAGGGGTAAATAATTTGTATTGGCTTTAATATTTTGACAATGTGACTCCAGGCAAATAGATATAGACTCAAATATTCAAAATATTCAAAGATCTACCACATATTTCTCTTATATGGAATTTACACTGATTCTGTAGTTACAGGAGAAAAGGATCATCCTTGGAGCTAACCTGCCCTGTAGAGTTAGCCATTGCCAAAGGATGAGAAAGCAGCAAAAAACCTTTAAACGCTTCCTTAAAAAACATATAAGCAACTGCTAGGGAGCCATTGATACAGGTGAATGGCAACAGGTAACTTGTCACTTAAATAGAGTTCAAAACAAAATATGTGGAAGAGCCGTACTTTCAGATAACGATTCTCCAGCTGTGGTCTAAAAATCAGGATGGCTGGTTTGCAGCTCATTCATAAAATCATTTTCAATAGACATCTTTTTAGTTAAAGAATAATGATAAGAAGGCATTATAGCAAAAAAATGTGGAAAGGGTGCTCTGGAGTGCTGCTGAGGGCTCTTGCAAGGGATGGTTTGGCATGGCTGCGAAGCCACGGCCTGGGAGCAGGTTGGAATTGGAGTCAGTGGACAACAGAAGACAGTGTTTTGAGCACTTACTAAGAAGTATCATTGTGTTGCGATTTCTGCTGAAGATTTAGCATTTGATGAGTAAAATTTAAGTGATATTAATGGAGAACTGCACAGGCACTTTGAGCAGCAGGGTGTTTGCAGTAGGGCTCTGATCTGAAATTTTCGTGGTGAAAGACACTGTGGGCTTACCGTAGTCCTGCACGTTGTAGAAATCTTTCTCTAATTTTGAAGTCATAGTATTAATTATTATTGAGCTAATACTCATTCTACTTTCTGCATGAGCTTGTCATTTATTTCCAGTCATTGGTTCAAAGATTTTTTTGCATTGTTTCTTACAAAGTTTTGTCCTCAGTCTTTCAAGGCATCTGTAAAGGCAAAACATTACGCCTATGCACAGCCCTCATTTAACGCAGTTAAGAACTTTAGTTTTGTTTGTCTGTTTAAGGACGTGAGTCACAGACATGGTGAGCCTTCTTGCGACAGGCAGGAACAGTCCCTTGTACATTCTTATGGTGTACTATCCAGATCTTGTATGTACAAGTATAGCTGGTACATTTAACAAAAAAGAATAAGAGATAGAAGAGATTTTTTAACATAATACAGGATCTAATGTAAGAATTTAATGACAGGAGCTGTATTACGTTTAATAAAATGTCACTTTCTCAATTAATGTTTTCTAATACATTATTTCCAGTATCATTCACTGCTCCTACCAATAAAATTCATAGAAAAGCTCCGCAAAAATACACTCAAGCTTGGCCTGTTGATAGTGCTGTCTGTTTTAAGAGTCTTTTTTATTATACATGAGCAAGAAAAACTAATGTCTGGGGAAAAGTGGTTATAGCCAAAACATTACATTTTGTCTTGCCGGCGGATATTTAAATAAAGGGGGAGGGGATACTGATCCAATATTGAAATGCCAGTGTTTGTTCTATTTTTGCGTGAATAATACTTGCTGCCTTCAGGTCCTCACTTCTTTTGCTGCCAAGCTGTTGCACAGATTCAGTGTTTTTTAGAACAACCTCTTTGAGAATTGATAGTTCAGTGCCAGCAGCTTTACATTTCTAGTGTTGAAAGATTACTGGAATGTGTTTCATTAGAGGTTCTTATATATAACCCTACATTATAAATGGTTATGGGGAAATGCTGTCATCTCTCTGGTTAACTAGTAGAATAATCATAAACTCTCTCTACTACCGTAGACTGCTGAGTCTCCATGGTTGTACAAGCACCTCTGTTTTCATACAGGTGTGGTAATGTCAAGATAGAAAATTAAGTTAAATTTAAAATTAATGTTTAAATTTTGCTTGTAAACGTTACATGTATCTTATAGACAGACTCAATTATTTACTCTCCTAAACTGTTTAATATCTGAGAATTCAGTACATTTTTTTAGTGGCTTAGCTGTCCCTCTGGTCTCTCTGGATCTGTTAAGATCATTTCCTGAGGTCTTGAACATGGAGCCAGTGACTGCTTCTTAGGTTAAATTCTCTCACTCTTTTGCTCCTGCTCCCATTTTGCTGGGAGCTGTAGTCCCTTGTGATCATTTCTTATTCTCTCTGGAAGTCTGACATTTTTCTGTATGTACCATTTGTGTACTGCAAGAAAAATGCCAGTGGTAACCCATCACCAAAGAGCCTTTGTGAAATGGCGTATCAATTACCGTGAATCAAAGTTAATATAACTACATGATATGCTCAATCTCTCCAGCTATGGCTGTCAGAGGCTGCTTAGAGAGGGTAAGGCAGAGTGTAGGGTGTGATATGAATTTTATATTATTTTTTAATTTTCTTTTCTTCCATCAGGCATCTGTTTCCTACTTTGGATAATCAGTGGTTGAGGGCCTTCCTAAATCAGAGGTTCTGTCTGGACCATTGTGCCATTGATACCTCTCTAACTTTTAATCCATTTCTTAGTATTTTTTAAAAATTTGATTCCCAAAACATCTTCATGGGAATGAGTTCCAGGATTTAATGGCACAGGGAAAAATACTATTTTGTGTTTATCCTGAGTGTGCTACTTGATAGTTACACTGAGTGCCTTCTAGTTACTGTGTATAAGACCATCAGTGAGAGCTTCCTTTTCACCTTATGCATAGCTTTTATAATTTCATAGACTCTTCTTGTATCCCCTTTTATTGCTTCTTATCCTAAACCAAAGAATCCTAGTCTGTGTTCCTTGTAGGAATGTTTCTACATGTGTCCATCTACCCTTGCCACCTTTTCAATATGTTTCTGAATTATATTACATTCTTTTTCAGATAGGAAGAATGAAACCTTAGATGCTATTTAAAAACTAGTCACACCATTAACTCTGAGTTCTAGATGGAGTGTTTGGACTTTTCTTAAGGCTCTGAATGACTGTTTCCTTTTGACTTCACGAAGCATACGTTCAAAGAACTATCCAGTGCACTTCAGTTGTATTGTTCCTGAGTGGTAATTGCTAAAGTAATAGCCTTTGTGTATGTGTCAAGAGTTTTCCCCTACTCCCGTGTGTATCACTTTGCAGTCACTGACAGGGAATTTCAACTGCATTTCCTACTTACTTAATATCCTGCAATCTTTTTGCATAGTCTGCTTATTTTTGGTAGTTTTGAATGTTATTATGTGAGTGAATTTTTTTCATCTTCTGATTCATCTTTCAAATCATTTAATTACATTGAACAGTATGAGTTTCCCTTTGTTCTAAATTCTTTCTACTGTGAGAACTTGCCTTTTACTCCTCATCTCTGTTTCCTGTCCTTAAATGGCAACCTGAAAGAATGTGATCATAATGCAAGAAGCCAGTGTGCACGTATGTTAGGTAGCATACCTGTTTTCTGCGTCAGACTGGCAATCGTTATTTTTAAGGTCTCGTTAGAACTTTTCTCCTCATCTGCTCACCCTCACTTTCTTCTGGTGACATTCTCACTTTTCCTGAGATAGAGGGTTTGAACTATTTGTTACCTCTCTGATCATTAGGAGACTATCCAGTCAATAGGAGTTTTATAGGATTCTTCAGCTAATAGTGTGATTTTGTTTGTTTCCTTTTAGGGAACTGTCTCGGTGCTCTTATCTAATAAACATAATCTATTGCTGTCTGCCTTGATCCCCTCCTTGTAAACCCTTTTTCTCTCACGTTAGTTTAGTACTTTCACGCAGGATTGTGCAAAAAGACTAGCAACATTCAATGCAACAGAACAGCTCACATGAGTGTGGTATGTCAATATTGTTAAATTGCTTATCTGCCAGTGAAACCTAAGAATTATTAAGTGCCCGTATTTTCTGTTAAGTTTTGGAGGGGTGACGACATTTCTACATTAAAAAATGTAGAGCTTTTTAGAAGATTGGACCTTTAGATTGAGAGGTGAATTTACAGGACAATAATGAACTGGCCTACAGCAGGCACAGCAGTCGTGTTAAATACTGCAGGTATGTAAGTGTTGTTGCTTAGCAAACGACTGAAAGGTTTAATTGAGTAGTTCATGTTTTTCCTGGTCCAAAGTAGTTTTCTGGTGTGAGCTGAATGCCTTTTGTAAAGGTAAAGAAGGTATTACCATAATGGTAGGAAAATGAAGACTGTCATTCAGAAACGCCTCTTTCTTCTCTTGCCATGGGATAACAGAAATTTTTCTTCTCCTGAACTCTTTGCTGAGAATGTGGCTCTCTTCTGTACATGAAAGGTGGTAAGTGCTCCCCATCAAAGGGAATGAAAGCATGAACCTACAGTTAGAATGCAGCTATGTAGAAGTGAAAATCCATTAAAATCGAGTAAAGCAATTTGTGCCTTGTGCTCAACTTCACTATAAGCATAAAGTTTCCCTATATTTATCTTGAATTATGCATATGCAAATCTGAAAATCAGCCCTTCAGGAAATCCCAAGGGGTATATTTTCTGCTTGGTGTGATTTTAATTCTAGTTTAGTTAGTTCAGGGATTTGAATAATTTGTGACTCACTTCAGCATTGCTTGAGGCCTTCCAGTCCAGTCATTGATCAATGAACTCGTGTAATGTACTTGTATCTGCAGCTTATTTAACCCCTTTTTAAATTTTATTTCAGAGTTGCCAGTGTCTGATCGTGGCAATGGAGAAAACGAAACCCCTCCACCTCTCCCACCACATCCCAGTGAGGATCTGCTGAATGAGGATTATAATCATAGGTTGGACATTGGCTATTCTTAATAGTTATAGCCCTAATTGCTCATTAGTGGTTGTGACAGTAGTTTTAATTGATTTTAAAATAACTTTTATTTTGTAAAAATTTGTACCACTGTTTTTAGTCTCCTGGATGGTCCTTTAATATAAGCTGGGGATGTTATTTTAGCATTTAGTACGTTGTTCATAAACTGCAGTACACCTGCAACCCATGATACATGGATCGCAATACCAAGCATGTGTTCAGTAAAACAAAAAGAATCCCATCACATAATCCCAATTTTAAAAAAAAAAGTTAATTTAAAACTATACCAGTGGGTGCTATGTGTAGATGCAACGCCTGAAGTATTTTAAAGCTTTGTAGGAAACTGAATCTTCTTATGCAGCACGTCAGCCAAAGACATTCTTGAGGTTACAAAATGAAGCTTCAGTAAGTTTGAACATTTAAATGTGTAGGGGAAAAATTAATGGACACTTAACCAGTTGTAAATGCATTGGGTAGATTTTTCAGATGTTTCAAGAATACCTTTTGTAAAGGCTGGTGTGCTTGATGGCAGCTACAAGCTTTAATTTCCTTAGTAAATACAGAAATCTGGAAGTGCAGAAAAAAGTGTACCCATGTTGGACTTTGGGATGGCATTTTTTTTGTCTGTCTCAAGTAGCACAGGATTCAAATCAAAGCATCGTTTCAGTCTCTTGGACTTCTGATGCTGAAAATTCAATGTTGACCTCTGTTTACTCATTTTGTGTGTATTCGGGTTTGGTATTCATGCAACTGTTTTATAGTAGTGATATTAGGGAGGTATGTGTTTCAACTAAAAACTTAGCCATACT
Source organism: Burhinus bistriatus (assembly GCA_013397275.1). NCBI lineage: Eukaryota > Metazoa > Chordata > Aves > Charadriiformes > Burhinidae > Burhinus > Burhinus bistriatus. The sequence goes on from VYXH01008542.1 coordinate 32,530, forward strand.
TCTGTCCTCGTGTGCATGGATGTGATTGAAAACTACCCTTTAAATGACTGGTTGCATGTAGTATTGAAGAGTAGATATATTTTATTATGGATACCTTGAATTCTTCGTACAATGAAGACTCTTGTAACTATTTTCTTTTTGCTAACATAGAGTAATTTCACTAGAGTAATTTCATAATTTCTGATCTCACAGGCGGGTATGTATGACATCGTAAACAAACAAAAGTCTACATAGGCTAATGGAACTCTACATTAAATTCTCAACTGCAGTTGTTTGCTAAAATCTGTTTCAAATTTTTCAATAAGCTGGGAGCAAAACCATTCTCTTAAATGATAATGATGTATTAAAATGATGATGAATTTACGGGCCCTTTCTCCAACCCTGACTTTTCTCAAGTGTTGTATTGGTTTTCCTTTTGGAACTTAAGTTCTGTTGAAATTGAATTGCTGTGTCAAGTCACGCTGATTTCACTGAAATTGCATTTCAGCAAAAAAATGGGGAAAGTGTTTTGACACTGTAAAACCAAACCTTTTGATGGAACAGTTTGGAAAGAAATGTTTTTTATTTTGGAACTGCTTTTTGGTTTTAGAATATTTAAGAAATACATATTTGTGTTTCTAATTGAAAGATTTCGGATGCATTGCCGTGAGGTATTTTTACTCCTCATAAGTGAAAGTTACTTTGAGTTTCACTCAGGTGGAATGGTGAAATGTTTAGATATTTGCCTAACTTGAAGTAAAATAATTAAAAAACAAAACAAACCCCCCCCAAGCCAAGCCATGATACCTTGAAATTCTTCAGTGTTATGACACTGTCCATAAGACCTCCAAGCTCCAGCCTCTGCAGAAGTGGTGCAAGGCTATAAAATAACTTTTTATTAGCAGAGGAAGTAGAATTGAGCCTCGTACATTGACAGTATTTTTCCAAGTTTCTGTAGCATGTTATTTGGAAATGCAGTGGTTAAACAGAACTAGCAAGATGCAAAGGGGGAAAAAAAAAGGCAAAAAAAAAAAGCAGGTACTGTTATGTTCCTCTTGTCTTCTGCTAAATAAAATATGAATTGTTTAAAAGCAATTATCACTAAGCACATTTATATTTGCATCCATGATAAAAAAACCAGTGATTGGAGGTGTTAAGTCTCAGAAGAGAAAGTTGAGGATCTATAACTGATTTTAAAATGCATGGCTATAAGCAACTGGAGGATGAAACACATGTATATTTGTGCATGCTTTAATTAGTTCACTTGTGTTTTGAACTTGTGCCTAACTATTTTACATGTCTGTTTTGTTTGGGGTTTTTTTCCTGCAGCCCCATCATAAATTCAGCGGTGCATTTACCAGATCAGCACATCAACTTCAGATCTTTGACACCAGCCAAGCAGTCTGAATCAATTAATCTGAAAGCCTCAAAAAGCATGGATCTGGGTAAGAAGGGGCGGGGTGACATATGGGTCAGCTTTTTAGCCTTAGCCCATCTGCACCATCTCTGTTTCTTGCTTTTTTTTCTTGAACACAAACATCAGGGAGTAAGTTCTGCAGGGGAGCTGCAGTGACGGGGACAATGGTCTGTCTCCTGTAGCATCTAACTGCAAGTACCCTTTTTATTGAAGCTGAAAAAAGGTTGGTTTTTTGGGTTTTTTTTTCTCTTAAAGGCCATTGTATCCACTGTATGGAAATCTTAGCTGAGGAAAAGAGGGAGCATTTGTAGAAATAAGCAGAAAGAATTGCTGTACAAGTTTTATATGTCTAAAAAATATAGCAAAACAGCAATAACAAATGTCATTTTCATAGAGAATATAAATAATTGCAAGACTACACTGGACAAAGGCTAACTTCCCTAAGACAAGTTGTATATTTCTTCATTGACAATGACAAACACAGGCAATCAAAGTGTTGCAGTAGATCTTTATAAATGCTTGAAGAGTGGTAAGGTTATGGTCCTCTACCCATCAACGCTGTGCAGAAAATCTTGCAGGGTGGGTGATGCAGAAAGTAAATGGTTCTTTCAATACTGGGAAAGCGTTTGCGGGTGGAAGATTGAAGGCTTATTGCAGCTGAAAACCGAGTCATGTTTTAATGAGAATTCAAGGAAAAATTCCCAAAGTTCTTCAGCCTCAAAGAAAACCAAATAAGCTTTTCTTTTTCCTTGTAATTCTTCTCTTTGGCACTCATTCTTTATCTGTTTATTTCAAATTCAAGTGTTGATGGAGTAAATTTGAGACCTACCACTAGGATGTCTTTAATCATAGATTTGTGTGTTTTGTTGGATCAGATTTTGTACACCATTAAAAGAAAATTATTACTTTCGTATATAGTTTCAAGGTAGCTTTTTGGTTGTGCTGATTTTTTTTTTTTCCCTGAAATGCTCTAGGTTAGTCTTAGTTTTTGTATTGTTGATTTTTATTGCCATCTTAATGTGACGTAAAATGTGTGTATTTCTCTAATGGAGAGTAAGGAAAGTCAAACAGTTATTAATACAGGATAAGAATGAATAAGAATTCATTTAGGGGAGTTCTTAAGGCAGAATTTTAAAGCTACAGCATGACCAGACCAGAAATGAGTCATTTTGCAGTTCTATTCCACCATTTTGACGAAAAGTAATGCATTAGATGATCTTTTGTTTGAAGAATGGAAATGCTCCTCAACAAGGGAATGAGTTTACAGACTTGAGTCAAAACATATATTGTATGTAGTCTATTAGCAAATACAGTATTCAGCTTTACTGAATCTTCTTTTAGAAAGGTTTACTTGCAGCTCCCGCAGAAGTCACTAGAAAGAATGCTCACAAGCACCAATGTAAAATTAGGCAATGGGAGTGCGCTTGAGAGCATATTCAGAACTACCAGGTAACTTGTACTCGCTTTGGTCCTGGTCTGCATTCATTTATATTGTGAGATTCAAATTCATATAAGCAATCTGCTCTTGACATCCACACACAATGCTTCGAGAATGTATGAGTCACTAAATTGTAGTGGTTAAAAACTGAAATAAAATTGGGTGCAAATATGAGGATGTCTTTAAGATCTTTCAAAAATTGTTGCTCGTAGAAGGTAGCTGTTGAAAATGCCCCTTCTGCTATGAAAGTAAAAACCAAAAGGGATAATAATCAGTCTGATTGGAGGCACTAGTGTTTTATCCTTCTTGTATATGGTGATGTGAAGGTAAATCTATTACCTGAGATAATAATTTAAAGAACTGTAAGGACTATGAAAGAACTGCACCTATCCTGTGTTATATAAATAACAATAGATGAAGTAAAAGTGCTTGCATGTAGCTTGGCAAATAAAGAAACTGAGGAAGATGAAAGCTAGGACTTCTTGCAGTTGTTCTGTAGCAAGCAGTGAAATACCATGTTCAATTTTCCACCTTTTGAAAGATTTTTAAGCAGAAGCTTCTGTCTGGAAGGGTAAAAAGAAAAGAAACATGAAGATCTTAAATGAAGTAACGGCAATATAAAATGCTTCTAATGCAAATAAAATCCCAATAATTTGGTATATAAACCTGCGCTTCCAAATAGAGCGTTCATATAATGCGCACTCCAAAATGGATTTTGGGGGAAGGAAGTTATTTCTTAGTTTGTTTTTATATTTTGCTCATCACTTCACTGCAGTCATGACCCGTAGTAACTTCTCATCCCAACATGTAGCTGTGTACGCATTATTGATTTCAGTGCATTGTTTGCCACAGTCAAATAAGAGATGGGAAGCGCTGCTGTCTTCATCTTCAGACCCAGAGTTGAGGTTTTGAGAAAGATTTGTTCAGCACCACGGAGGAGCTATGCAACAGATTTGATAACAAAGAGGGGGTGTCCCCTATCTGAAAACATTTGTGAAATGGCTAGGCCCTCTTTTTCCAAGCAGTCATGGGATGCTGCCCAGTTATTACTTTTCTTTTGTTCTCAAGTTTTGTTAATTCCTTCCAAAATAGATCTAACATGATGAACAGAAAAATCACAGGACTAGAGACCAGGAGAAGAGCTCTGAGACCTTACAAAATGTGACTTAGATGCAGTTTCTTTCCTTTTAAACCAAGTTGTCTCAGAATCAGGTGCCTCTGCAGATCTGGGAAGACATAACCAACCTTTCAGGTTACAAGGTCCAGAAATCACCTGGATGTCTCTAGACCAGAAGAACGTCATTAACTCAGTAGACAACAGAATTGGTGTAATACAGGGCATAAATGTGAAATCTGTACTGCTACTCAGTTAGGAAACATTCTACTTTATCTTGAAACCTGTATAGTGCATCCATTGCCTAGTTATAAGATTACAAAGGCATGAATTACATAATAGCATCACCATCAGAAGGCTCATCAAAGGCAGATAACAGAAAATTTTAAACACAAGAGACCTGAGAATCCAGATGTTGCTACGGATTGGGAACCTTATGAGTAAACAGTAAATTTATTAAAATAGGGAGCTAATGAAATTGTATGGTAAGGGTCTTTCTGGCTTTGAGGGTTGTTGTGTACGCAAGAAGCAAATCTGATAAGTAAGACTAGTCTATAACTACATAGATTCACAATGGAAACCCATTTAACATTGATGTTTCTCTTTTCAGTTTTATATAGTTTAGGCCCAGAAACCTTTGAGTGCTTAATCTGTTTTCCAGTCTTATCTATTTACAAAATAACGGTTACTATAATTATAAATTCATATCCTCAGTGAATAATATCAGGAAATAAAGGTGGGTCATTAAAAAGTGTTCAGTACTGCTAACATGTTGCATCAATTTGTCATTGTCACTCTCCAGAGCAAATCTTGCAATGAAAAGAACTTGGCGCATGCAGCAAAAGCTGTAGGTTACTTGCCAGTAGGGCAGATGTGGTTTAGTTTATTGACTCTTGGTGCATTTCTGTATTGTAGATTGGACAGCTGGACAGGAGCAGAAGGCATGAACCACTGCCACCTGGTTGTTTAGGCAGGGCTCTATGCTGTCATGCGCATGCCATGAGTTGTATGAACTGACACGGGTCTTAACTGTTAAATTCACAAATAGCATGAATCCAAAAGTAGCATTGTCTGGAAGTGGTGTATTTGAAGAACTCAAGTTATTTGCAGATGAGTTAGTTTTTGCTTGAATCTACTTTAAAATATAAAATAAAATCAGTGGCATGTGTGAGTTACAGAATTACTGTTGTAGAAATTAAAAATAAAAATGCAAAAAGGCAAGTACTGTGATAACTTCTTTGGTTTTGCAGGCACGAGCAGGACCTTGCCTAATATGTACAGGCATCCTTGCGCAAAGTGTATAGAGGCAGGGTTACTGGTTCCCTGCTTTAACATCCATCATTTACACAGTGGTCAAACGCTTCTCAAAATTTACAGCTTCATTCAGAGTAATAGGGTACAGATTAGTTCCATATCAGCTATAATATCCATATTATAGTTCCATATCAGTCCTAATGTTCTTCCCTGCTGCTGTGTTGAGATAATGACAGCACTTTCTGGATCACTGGTAGAGTTCATATCCTGTGTCTTCTGGTATATCTTTTCTTTGCCTTGTCTACTTTTATTTTGAACTGGTGGTGACAAAAGAGCACGGCCACCCCTTTCCTTCTACTGATCCTGGCACCTGACACGTCCGCTCAGTTACAGAATTTTTTTGTTGTGGATGATGGTGTTTGAATATGTCAGCAAAGAGAAGATTCTCCTTATACTGTGATTTCAGGAATTTGTGCAGGACCAACCGAAGTCTGACTTGGAGTGCGTGCCTGTACTTGATAGATTTAGACTGCATGCCAAGTTTGGACTTGTGCTTATAGCATAGTGTTAAAAATAAGCAAAACAAATCCAGAAATGCTAGAAACAAATGTAGCGTCCCTTCCCGCTTAAGTGGTACACTTTTTTTGAAACTTAATGGCAGATTGAAAATGAAGCAGAAATGAATGATTTCTATACAAGTCATTGGAAGGATGATTTTCCCTTTCCTTTAACAATCTTCGATACACACACATTTTCCCATACATTACCACAGTTGTCTAGAGAAGAATTTCTGTATAGTAATTCATCAAAATCCATTTTCAGTAGTGTTTTTTCTTTCTTTTAGCTGTATTAAAAAGGTAATTTTTGTGGAGAATGAATGGCAATATGGAGGGTTTTTTTAATGTTGTATTGGAAGGTGAAAATCGGTATGCTCTAAGAAGAAGAAAGCAAAGAAGGTGTTTTATTATTTATCTCCAACACCCTTATTTTCCATAAATCTTTATGCATGGGAGTGATTTAGGCTATGCATAAATGTACTGTAAAAACTACAGTCATGGGAATTGTATTCAAACACATGAAAGTGTGGCTTGTTTTAACCTGAAGCAACATGAAATTGAATTATGTGAGTATATAGTGATTTTTTTGTGTATCAATTCAGGCAGAGTACTGTGTTATATTTGAGGATGTTGGTATAATAACCCATGACCACTATCCCAAGGTACTGCTCAACTCCCCCTTCCTTTCCCCATAAAAAGCAAAAACCCGTAGATCTTAACTGATTAAACTCTACAGCCGTGGAAATGTCCTTTACTTGATTTTAAATGTGAGTGAAATATTATTTGCTGAAACATCATTAGACATGCACAGAGTCCCTTAACCTTAGGGCATATTTATATCGGCCAACTGGTTTATGTATTTAGGAATAATTAGCAAGTGAATGTGCAAGATGTAAGATGTGGACTATTCTGCAAGGAAGCCAGTATTTAACAAAGTGCTAGTTGCTTTGTTAGTGAAGTGATACATTTGATTACAGTTCATACTTCTAAAACACCTCGAAACAAAGCAAAACCAGTGTTACACATCCAGAAGGATGTGGAAAATGCAATCAGGATGCTACAAGTTCTTAGCTACTTCGTGGTTTGCTCTAAAACAGATTGTTCTTACTCTGAGTGTAATTTTGGATATTGAAATAAATATGTCAAAACGTAACCAAATGAGGACCAGGCAGAGCTTAATGGACACTACTTTTCAATTTAAACAATGTTTTGATTGAGATACAATTAAAAGAATACATTTTGGGAGGTCCTTAGTGAGAGTTATTATATTACTGGGACAAAAAGTTGTTTGGTATTTTAAAATCATCATTTTGTTAACCATGTCGTATGTCTGGAATACACTTGTCGGGTTGCTTTGGGTTGAAACCAACTTCAGAACTGCATTTAGGAGCCAGTTAAGCTCATTAGAACATTAATGAGGAAATGGGGAAGAGGATGGGTCAGAGTTCTAACAGACTTTTCAATGTTACTGGCTTATACCAGTAATTTAACGAATCATCTCTTGAAGAGAAAACTATTCAAAAACAAAAATGTCATAGGTTTAGGAAAAACTATATTGCTTATGGCCGTGATTTGTCTTTGGAATCAAGGGCCAAGAGAGATTTTTAAATTATTCTAGTTTATGTCATGAGTAACTTCCTAGTACTGTCAGATCAGATGTATATTTTCTGAGGCTACTCTGCAGAATAAATTTTTAGAAATGAACGCGACATAGTTTTCTCAGTTTAAATGACTTTCAAATTTCTGTTTGCAAGATCTATAAGTAGGGAATGAAACAAAATCATTTATTAAGTGATAGGACACTGTGAATTGAATTGAAATGAGACTGAAATTAGGTTTATTCTGTATGAAAGGAAAGGCTTTTAACAAGGTCAATTCCGTTACTCAGTTTTACACCAAAACTGCATTGATGCAGTTGAGGGGAAGGTGTGCTGTGGCATAAAGGCAGAAGTGGGCAGGAGGGAATATCAACTGGTTTTGTAGAAAATCTTCTAAGATTCAAGGAAGCTTTCTGTGGAGCAGACTGGGACCATTGTATAAGCTGTGATGGTGATAAGAGCTGAGAAAATGGTAACGCATGGTTGAGGTGGTAGTTTCTTACGCTGCTTTAGTGTAAGTTTGAAGTGAGTTGAACTGTTAATGCACTTATGTTATTAAAGTGTTAGGGGGAGAAAGCAGCAATTAAGTTAATGTATAGCTACTATGAGAAAGAAAGTACAGATGATAATGAAGTAACTTTTAAGAACAATTTGTTATAAATCTGTTCCCCACACTTTGTCTTAAATCTGTTCCTTATCAATGTTTTCAACCAGTGAATGACAGATTAGGTTAGCAATTTGTGGTTTAACCCTTGGAGTTTGGAAGAAGTGTTAAAACGTGGGAGATGTGTAGTGGGGGAGTTGGATCAGTTTTAGCCGAGTACAATTTCTCTGTAACAGGGGTGAGAGAGGATTAGAGAAGACAACAAAAGCGTAAAAGAAGCTGTGATGGCCTCAATTAGCAGTGTAACCTTCAAGAATGAGTAGTAGTTGTGCCACTAGAAGAAAGTGAAGAAATTTATATCACGCTGGCAGGGAAATTGTAAAACAATGTTATTTTCTGCCAGGAGAAAATAGTCCATTTTAAGGTAAATGTGTCCAGTGGACAGCATCAGCTGTACTGCTGGTTCTTCAACAACAAATACTAGTAATAGGGAATTCCGTTCTCATGTGCTGATACATGAGATGTATCCCTTGGGGACCTTCTCTGAATACAGTTGAATTGAAGTATTAAATCAGTTCTAACAAAATTGTTCTGAAAAATCTAATTAGAGAAAACCTTGTACAGGTGAGAAAAAGAATCCAGAATCTTGGTTTGGATGTGATTTATTCCTGTCTTTGAATGTACTGAACACGGCACCCAAATGTTGTGTTCGATGCCATTTTGGAAAAGGTTTACCTTTTTTACCGCATAAGTATAATTTATCCTTGGCCCTTGTGCAAGCTTTTTTCTTGCTTGGTTTTTTGCTTGCTTTTCAACATTGAAGTGAACAGGAATCTACCAAGGACTCATAATCCTTCAAGAATGAGTAGCTGGAGGGTAACCAGGTGACCCCAGAACAGGAGAGACGGGACCCTTATGAGAAGTTTCACTGTCACTAAAGGGAGGAGGAGGGGGAGTTACTGAAGGAAAATATTTTAAGACAGTGCAAGTTTAGCCTTTCTAATACACACATTTTATTGCTCCTGTAGATTCTATTATAAAAGCCTGTGGTCTTTGTACGTAGTACTACAGGACAAACTTAGAATAGCAAGCAGCATTTTCTAAGTGATGGTTGTGAGCCATCATTTGACACAATTTCTCCGAGTGATTTATGCCGCTCCTAGATGGGGAAATGCTTCACCAAGAAAATAAAAATGGCAGGAGAATTATGTCATTGGCACTATCATTGACTAAAATTAATTGATGATGCAGTGCCTTCATTATGATGAAAGGGCTGGGTAAGAATACAGTTCATCACAAAAAACAGTGACCAGTTTGTAGTTTTGCTTTATTTTCATGTGTTTATACCATAGAAACTGATGGATTCTAAAAAGCATGGAAGTATCATTTATATGTGGTTTGGGAATACAGCCCTTGGTAATTGATTAACGTATAATAAGAAATTTTGTATTGGGCTTCCTATAGAGTAATAAAGGTATCAGGAAGTTTGTTTTCTAGGAAATTCTTTGATGTTTCAGTCTCTCATTGCTATTTCTTGTTGATTGTAATTTTAATGCTAGCTTGCTTCTTTTCTGAGTGCAGAACTGCAGCTGATCTTCAAAGGTACGTGTCAGTTTGTCCAGCAGAAATACGAGTAACTTTCACATGTTTAGCAGATTTTAAGTAGCTCTTAGTCAATGTTGCAGATCCTTCAGAAAAGAGGCACAAAGTTGAATGGTAGTAAGCTGTATCTTGTGAATAGTAATAACTCCTTGTTTTGGGGAAAAATAGTATAATGGTAAAGTGATTGAACTGGGCAAACAGACAGAAACTGGTTATCACATTTGGCAGCAGTATTGATTTGTGCTTCTCTGAACCATAGTTGGGAAGTAGTTTGTTGACCTTTAAGTATTTCGGACTGTATCTTCGTGCAAACTTTGAGGCAGTAAAGAAGGCTTGTTGTGTACGAAACCATTGAAAATCACGCAATTCAAATAAAATGGCTATCTTGGTTATCTTGAGTAGGGTACAGAAATGGCAATCAAAAGATCATGTAGAAGGACATGGATGCATTGTTGGGTGCTTTTTGCTGAACAATGCTACTTACTTTCTTAAAGCAAAACAGCACTGTAGAATATTACCACAGGAAATCCTAATACATCTGATTATTCATGGCATAGAGGGTTGGGGATTTTTTTATCATTTATTGTGGTTGGTGGCATAGTTTAAAAAAGAGAAGTATAGGTTTTTTGCTATCAGCTGGAAAGACTTGTTTGTTTTAGTAATATCCCATCTTTCATAGTTTGTGGTCTTGCTAGTCCCCTACATTTCCATGCTTCTATTAAATAGCTGTAGAACTTCTGTCGCTTTTATTTCAGCAATTACTTTGAGTACTGACAATGAATACGTAACCGGCTTCTGTGGTGAAACTGCAGTTCCTAAATTATACATGTTACTTTAAAACAGCTAGCATGTTTTATACTGACAAACATTAAAAACTTTATGAACTACCATCCCCTTCCAGGCGTTCCAGGGGACTTTTCAAAATGTGAAGTATTGGTTTGATTTACAAGTTAAGGAGAAGTTTCTTCTTGTTTGTGAAGATATTTACTCCCTTGCATTGATCCTTCCTAGATTTTTGTTTGAGTTTTGTGTTTACAGTCCCCAAATTAGGTCATTTCATTTTTAAAAAATGTTTTGCATTTAACAGTTGTAGCTCAAGAATATATAGTGTTTCTAGTGTCCTCATAAAAATAATTACAGTTGAAATTTTGTTATAAATGTTTTCCTGATATATTCCAGTCTGGCACTGCACATTCCCAAGTGTGGTCCTCTTGAGCTGAAATTTTTCATAGTTAGTTGTAATGTAATTACTCTTTGATGTTGCAATATAAAAATAATTAGAATTACTTTTTACTTGAGAGGTAAGAGTAGGCAGTATTTTTTTCCCCTGTTCAAAATCTTTCAGGTGCCTTTCTGCAAAGACAGGCCAGCACTAGTAGAATCTTAGAAAAAAAATTTCCACTTAGCTTCTGCTTTTTTCAAAAGCCAAGGAAGATAGCCAGAGAAATACTATTTTTGTCATAACTGAATGATTGCATGAATTTTTAACATCATGCAGAGCAGTGTTTTCAAATGCTCTTTTGTGGACCAGGACATCTTATAAACTTCCTAAATTAAATCTTTGGTTACAAAGTTTTTATCTCGCATTAGCCTTTCCCTTCTTTTCTGTCATCTTCTCCTTGCTCCCAGAGGAAACAAAGGAAGGAATGGGATTCTCATCCAACGGACTTGTCTGTGCCACTCCTGTTCAGTCTAATGAAAGATGGCAAACCTAGAAGTCATTGCCTAAGCATAATATCCCATGAAATGAAAATTACCTTGTGGAGGGGCACACATTTTTTGCTCAAACGTTCATATAAAACTTTAATTTTTGCATTTCCCAATTTTTGTGCGTGTGTGCTTAAACTCATAATGCTAACCTTGTATTCTGGTAAGATTGTTTTTCATTTTCTAATCATTTTATTCTTCCTTTTTTCCCCTCCAGTATTAAAATCTAATTTTTGTATTTGAAGTTGGTGTGTAAAGTATGATTAAGTTAAATGGATTTATCCCTTTTAATAATGTAAAACTTAGTTTCAGGCAAACCAAGTCACCAGCATAGTTTTTAAAAAATGCTGTGAACCTTGGTATCTATTTTTTTTAAAGCTCCTATGTACTGTAACATAACCTACTCTAAGTAATTATCATATATTATAGTGGTTGCCATTAGTGACTGCTATAATTAAGGTTGCAAATCAGTTTCCATTATGATCCCTTGTTTTCACACAATCATAACTTGTCAAAACACTAACCTTTGGGACTAAAGTTTTGCATGGTTGTTCTGCTTAGAGATAAATTCGGGGGGAGGGAGGAGGAAAAGGAGTTTGATGTATCCTGATAGCAAATCCTTGTCTGGTCATTTTACACTATAGGACCAAAATGCATAGCAAGGAGGTAAGTAGTTATTTCCAGGGACTAGAAAAAGCTAGAGGAAAGGTTAAAGGACAAGGAGTACAGAAGTTCCTTGAATTTTGGTTGCACTTCTGATTTTGACTAGCCCCGCTGCTATTTTGTTTTGCAGCATCTCTGCGCAATGCCACATGCAGTATTAGTCTTACTTTATTAGCATCTACGTCCCACAACAAAACTATGCTATGTCAATTTTACTGATAATCGGATGGCAATCAGATTACAAAGGTGTAGAAGAGGTACAATGGTCAGTTGTGGGTTCATGATGCCAGTTGTGAATCCCAGTCCTGAATCTGGTGTTGGTTTTTGGGGGGAAAGCTTCCCTAAAAGTGAAGTGGGGAGGCAATATAAGAAAAAACTTACTGGGATTATTTTTGCAGTAGTAGCTTCTAAATGTCACTAACTACTGCACTGGTCTTTCCTGGGTAGAAAATAGCACATTCCTGTATCATTGCAGATAACCCTGTATGTAAACTTTTTACGGTGACCGCTATGCAAAGCTGATGTAAGAGTTCTCATTTGTAGTATTTTTGGTATGACTTGACGATTTATTTTATCATATAAAGAGATCACATTTTAAGACATAATATAAGGGAGTGTTTGGGCAGGCAGGGTTGAAGGATAAGCTTTCAACCCTAACATTCATTTCCTGTGCATGTTTTATCATCCCTAACGTTACATTAGCACCATTTCTTTGCAAAGAATTCATTTTAAGAAGTGGTGATTGGTTCTTCCCCTCAGTCCTCTGGGAGAGTGTTTTAATTAGTTTCTTGAGATATATGATAATAAACTGAATTACAGTTACTGAGGAAAAATTACAATTTTTGTTACATTCAGAATTTGCTCCTCCACGAGTCTGTCTGCAAACTGTTGCTGCCGTAAACATATTTCTTTGTAAGATGTTGTGAAATACTACAAAGGTATGGTTTACAGATAAAATACATCATAACACAGAAAAAAGCATAAGCCTTCCAAAAGATCAGTTTTTGGGAGACCTCATTGTCTGCAGAGGGTCCTGTGAGTCAGTGAAGTGTCTTGCAGATGGGAAAGTTTCCACAACTAGATTCTTTTGACCAATTGAGGTTTTTGGTCTGAAAATGTTGCAACTCTCCTATGCCCTGTGATTTGTCTGGCAAGATGAGTTACTTACAAATGCAATTGCTCGTCTGACAACTCAGTTTTGAGCGTGTAAATGCTGAGGTCCTGATCTGTAACCCACAAGGACTGTTGGTAGTCCTTTTACTGGTTTCAGTGGGCTTTCATTCAGATATTGGGACTTCGAAGCACGCTGGGTGGATTAGGTAAAAGAAGGCTTTTTACAAATTATTATAATTTAAAGATTCAGGTTACTATGTGTCAGAAATAATTTGACAGTTTCAAAGGCTTGTGAATTTGAATAAGTTTCTGATCTTCATGTCTTTTCTTTTATTCCTCCAGTGGCAGATGAAAGCAAAGTTGGTTTGTTGGCCGGACACAAGTCGGGTAAGCTGTTCCCCTATTTTGGAGGAAAAGTCAGCAACTTGCAAGTAGTACGGGCAGTAAATGAAATCAGCTTAGAGAAACTGCAGTGACTAAGAGAGTTTCAAATTAAGGCATTACTTTGTATGCACTGACTCCAGGTTGTACAATGATGAATTAGGGGTTGTTCTTTGCCAGGCAGTGTATGTAGCTGAGTCATTTGCAGGAAGAGCTGTAACTTTTTTTTCAGTGCAGGTGGTGTAAACTGAAAAAGATGCCCTTTCAAATAAGGGCAAGTGCAACGTATCTTGTGGAGTGTGGAGACTTCAACAATATGTATTTTGAAAAATATAAATATCTATTGCTTTTTCTCTTTGCTATGCGTTCCACTTCCATTACGAGGAATATTGAAGATAACGCTAAAAAAAATTCTACAGATTAAAAAAAGAATATCAAAGCTTTTCCTTTCATTGTGCTTGTGCAGTAGGAATAATTTATTTTTTCTTAAACTTTTCAGGCCATAGTAAGAAAAAAAATTAGTCCATAGTGCTGTCATTACTGTATCTACTTATTAAATAAGTCACACAAACCACACCATGGTACTGTACAACTTGCAGTTCTTGTATTATAAGAACTTTGGAGGAAATGCCACATAAGATTGTAATTTTTCATAAGCCATGGATAAGGTGGCATAAGAAACCTTAAACTGTCTAGAAAACTTGAGTTATTCAGCAGTCTCTTCTGATGTCAGAAAACTCTGAAGTTTCAGGCTGCCTCTTTGTAGCATGATTGCACATTGCCTTTTTCCACTCCTTTGGTAGAACTAAAAAGCTGAATTCATGTAAAGGCGAGCCAACTATGAGATTCCTGATTGTTTATGGTATCCCTTCTCTGTGCAACTGGGTGTCCTTCTTTAGTTCACTAGTGTGGATTTTCCTTATCTGAAGACCTTTTCCTGAACTTCGTAGACAAATTCTTTTTAAATTTTTCTGGCACCTTTCCTAAGTCTGTGAACTTCTTGGATTCTTTTCTGAATCAAGGGGTAGTTCATATGTCTTGTAACATTATCATTCCTGGGGAGAAAGAATTCTTTCAACTTTTTGTTTTGGGAATGTGAAAGCTTCAAAGAAATGATCTTGTCAACTTGAAGAAGCTACGGGTGTTGCCCTTGAGTTTTTTCCTGTGCCGAAAAATGACTACAAACATTGCAACATCATGCAGTTTTCGAAAGATCAGTGGGATTCACTGCTATCAAAGAATATTGGAAGGAAACCTGGTGAGATCATAACTCTTTGGCAATCTGTTGTTATAGGTATGTTAAGCTTTATAATATCACTTTTAGCAGCATTTGATCTTTCTTCTGCACACTTTTCCAGATTCTTGAAAACCATGGCTTTGAAAATTTTTCTATTTGAAGACACCTACAAATTTTATATGAAAATGTGGACCCATGCTTATTGAACTTTGACTTGTTTACTTGACATATCCTTCGTAGACCTCTTGCATATACCCAAGATCTTTTTTCCTGGACTAAAATCAGTGGTCAACAGACCACCTAAGGGGATAGATACAAAGATCCTACAGGTTGTTTCTTTTTTTCCTCTTCAGAATAAAAGGAAGTAGCTAACTTCTGAGAAGGTTGGCATGTAAATGATTTTTCTTGGTTCTGTCCACTTTAAATACTGTTCAATTACTGTTGAAAAATGTTTCTCCCCTCTCTCTGTTCCACTTCCTAACCCTTCACAAAGAGAAATCAAGCAGCAGTTTCAGTTTTCTCGTGGTTCCATTCAAATATTTATTTCTAAGGTTTGTTCAAGAACATGGCATTCTTTTTCTCTGGTCCCTTTATACTGTATGCTTTTTGGAATTATTTATCATATATGCATCTTGCTGGCATTCAGTCACATCACAGATCTCTTGTTTTAACATCGTTCATTGTGCTGCCTTCCTTACAGGTACCTTTTTTAAGAACACGCTAAGGGAGACATTGCAGCTTCTTGTGCTGGGAGCAAAACACCGTTATGTTCTCATTACAGAACGAAGAGTTTCCATCCTATTCTAGACTTCAGGAAATTAAACATATTTCTCTACAGAATTAATTATCACCTACTAACAATCAATGCAATTATCCCTTCTCTCCTTCAACGTGACTTGTTCTATGAAATACACAGTTGAGTAATTCTCTCTAGGGAAATATCCTTTCTATTCCTTCTGGGGCAGTGGCTCTTCAGGCGTTTAGTCTCAGCTTTTGGCACAGCTACTGTATCCCTAGCATATTACATGTTGCTGAGCAGCAGTAGGAGTTAGTAGCATGTATTCATTTCAAAAAGCTTTATCACAATTCTGCAGAAGACCAAGGCATTAGAAGGATCTGTAGCTGTAGCCCCATCTTTCTGTCTTTTTATATATTGCACCCACAAACAGCAGTTCCTTTTCTTTTTTTTTCTTCTCCTTAAAGAGCAGGTTTGATTTTTAGAAGCACATCTGGACAGATCGTGAGCTTATAAGCATGTTCTGTGGGAAGATGGCTGGAGACTTGTTCCTGTATTTCACCCTCACAGAAATGCATCTGTGAATTCTGGTTCTTGTAGCTGGCCTGTCCTTCATCTTGCTGGGTGGAAGATTCCTGCAGTGCTTACAGGTGTTCTTAGTGTTGCAAATGTTTTCTGCAATTGGCAAAAGCACTGGAGTGCTGTATTGATACAGCCTACTCGGCCCATTCTGGAAAAGACCATATTTCATTGTGTGTGTGTGTGTGTGTGTAAGGCATCTTCTCTGAATCCTCTAAGGAGGATTTTGTCCTCTGTAAGCTCTGTGTGTGCTCAGCAACGGTGTGTCCGCATTCCCTAAACTCAATTCCAGCAATGAGAATGAGAAGTAGGCAAGTGGTGCCTCTATTGTAAAGCAGAGAAAATCCCTGAAAATTCACAGAGATGAAGAGTCAGCAAACTTTAGCTCAGTTTTTCATGAACGCTTAGATTTTTAGAAAAGACATTTATAAGGAAGGGCAAGACTTGTAGATCAAATATAACGTGATTTATATCAAATACTGAAATCAAGTACTGAATTCTTCACAGCTATTTTTATTTTTTCTGAAATTCTTTTTTTATGTTCTGATTTACTGCTTAGCACGCTTTTAGTATGTATTGACTGTCTGCTGTGAGGTCTCTGCTGACATAGCTCTTTCAGATGATGCAGTGCTGGAGGAAAGCTGATGAGTCTGTCTTTATGAGCTCTGACATATTAATTAGCAAAATGGGCAAAAAAGCTTTCCTATTTTTATTTTAATGTCACTAGACCATGCTTTTGGCTGGGGTTATGTTTCGAGACAAGATGAGTTGAAGATCTTATTTTCTTGCTGGCTGCTATATGAGGAGCCTGTGACTGGGCTATGGATTAGTAGTGGCAAGATTGAATGATACAGGGGTAGCCCTGTTACCAAGCTGAATTTGAATTAATGCTATATGGCAAGACATAGGGTTAGGACCTGAGTAGGAGAAGGCCCATTGGGATAGTTTGAAGGATGCAGCTGGTCAAGTTCTGCCCCTTTGTCATGGTTTGGACCGGAGTGGCCACTGAAACCAGGACACCCATACTGTTAATTTTGCTGACAGTGCAATTACCAGGTTACTGTTCAGCCTGTGAGTAGGATTAGTGTTCTGGGAAAGAAGGCTTGAAGAGGTAGATGTACAGCTAAACCCTGCAAGGTCAGGGCTTTGATGAGGCCTGAGTGCCGACATGTCTGGTGGACCTTCGTGCATGGGTAAACTAGGAATTTAAAAGGAGTAAACTTCGAGTTGTGGTTAAACTAGGATTCAGATTGGGACTGGAGATAGATTGGAATAAGGTAGGTTAAAGGTCTTGATGTATCTCTGCATCCTTTAATGCCAGGATGTATTCTTCATTAAATAAATTTTACTGAGGTTTCATATGGCTAGGATGGAGATTAAGATTATGGTTTAGGACACAGGAGTGGTTGAAAAGTTAGGCTTATTGGGAGATTTTATATGACCCACTGGAATAGGGTATGGAAAGTGCAACAGACTAAGATCTGTCATTACCTTGAGGAGAGGCTCTCCAGCCTATTGTGAAAGCCATGGTTGCATTGGTAGGTGAAATAAGTCTATGAGATGCTAAGGCTGCATCTATACAAGTGTAAGCTGAATGTCCCCTTTGGCTTTAAAGTTGAGCAGCGCAGGATGATTCCCATTTGTGCTCTGACCCTCTATTGTAAGATGGCTACAGGTTGCCTCTGGAAGCTGTGCCTGGTAACTCCTGAACCATTTCTAGGAAGTGTTTGTAAGAGCAGAAGAGCTGTTATAACACTTACAGTGTAGATGATTACATTCTAGTAAACTCAGGTTGCCCAGCCACTGCTAAATTTGCAAATATAAACATAAACTATGATTTTAAGAACTCCAGCTTAGTTTTTTACCACGATGAAGTAGGACCTGGTGCAGGGTCAAAATAGGGTCTGGTGCAGGCAGAATCCAGCATGTTACAATTTGTTTTGGTAAAAGTGTGAATAATGGCTAGGCTAAGCTTATTGATGCAATTTGAGTTCAGACTTGGAAGGGCAGACAAAACTGGAGAGCATTTCTCTTTTTTTTTTTTTTTTTTTTTTTAATTGGGGGTCGTGCAAAGGTTGAGCTATTGGAACACCAGCGAAATCCAGTGGTTTATGCATGCTTATATAGCACAAAAGGCTTTCTTGTAATCAAGGACTTTGTTGGGGATTAATGGTGGGGTTAGGAAGGACTACAGAAAGCTTAGTGGATGCTGCTGGGCTTGTTTGAGAATGAGACCAGTGCCATTGTCGCAAGCGTGGCTTCTGTTTTGCTTTGTAGGTAACATAGTTATGTCGAAGGGGTGCGTAGGGAAGTGGTGTTCTCCTCTCCTCAAGTCAGGTCTCATAATTTTATTAAACAAGCCTTCTTGCTGCTGTAGATGTTATTAAATCTGAGGTTTTCAAAGGGGGCATTGGGTTTAGTACTGAGTTCATAAGGATTTATATAGTAACTAGATCCACAGTCGAAAAGACTCAGGTAAATGGCTGAGCTGCCTGGCATATGCAAGTGAAGTGCCTGTCCAAACAAGGACCTTGCCACTATCTAACTGAAAGCATGTGGCATATAGAATCTGACACTTGTCTTTGCATTTGTGAGAGAAGAAAAAGGTTGATCTTAGTTCATTTTATTTCTCTGATAATAAGAGTATAGTACTTGGCTGTGTCAGTCATTCTTACAAGTGTGAAGAGGAATTGCCTCCTTTGCAGACTGCAGTATACCTTAGCAATACCAATGTAGCCTAACCTAACTTGTATATCTTGGCTTGGGTACCGGAAGCAAGCAAACTCTGGCAGCACTGGAAGCTGTGCAATGTGATTTTTCCCTTAATTCAGCCAGTGTGGTGCTTGGTGCTATTTCAGTTTGACACAAAAACAAATGCAAGTAGCTTTCTATGATGCTTCAGTACACCTTATTACCCATAACCCATGCCTCTTTAAGCTTTCAATCGTTTAAGCTATGGGTTAAGTTTGATGCTTTATTGCTGAGAATATTTTTGCAAGATTTTCATGCTTTTTCTGTTACCTTCACTTTGGGTTTCTCTCCCTGGATGATTCTTTTCTCGTGGTGGTGTTATTAATAGTGTTGTTGTTACTATTAGCAACTTTAATTCTCCAAGCTAAGTGTTCCTTTGACCACAGAGTTCCAAATAAATTGCTGTCACCTGAGAATCTGTATTGACTCATGCAGCCAAGAAACAAAAAATAAGATTCATTTTTCCTGCTGGTCACTTACGGAGTTAATGTTTTCTTCTATACTTATGTTTGGTGAGGTCTAAAGTGCAAGATGTTACATTGAATCTATTATATTGTTGGGGTTTATAAAGATTTCTAGTCCAAAAGTTAAAATGCTGAGCTTTCATTGAATCTCTGCCTACTCTTGGTTTTTTCCTATCTTCAAACACAGCTTGTCTGGTGAAACCAGGATGATACGTTAGTTTACTTAGTACTCTATGCCAGTATGGCTGTACTACCCTTTTTTTAGCGGACTTCATTTTTTAAGGTTTGTTGGGGTTTTTTTGATATGTATAATGATTTCCATGTTATAGATTGTTCTAACCACCTACATTGGTTAAAGCTGTGAGTGGTGGTGGCGCTTGTTTAACACTGCCTAGTTGCACAGGAACCAAAACTATGCTGTGACCAAGCCTATGGGACAGGACAGCACAATATTGAACTGCTGGGCTGCAAGATTTTTCCGTGTCTTAATGATCAAAGTCTGTAGGAATAAATCTCAAGCCTCCAACTTTCATGAGCTGACTCTTAAGAATTAGTGTTGAGAAAAATGCTCTTTTAATTTCATCTAGTACTTAGAATGCTAAATATAAAGTATGATTGTTTAGTTGGAAAAACTTCCATTTATCTGTTGGAACTTCATGTATTTTAACCTATCAGAAATAGGAAAGTGTATTGAAACAAGATGAAAACAAAATTAGAACTCTTGTCAAGTTCTAATTTATTTGTTTTTGAGCAAGAGAAGCCCAAACTGGACTTTCCAGATATTGCTTATTTTTAAGAGGCTATTAAAAATGGGACAGATACAGTAATCTCTCTCTTCCACCCCAGCTCCCCTTCACCCCCCAAAATTGTATGTATTTCTGCATGAGAAGTTTGAGTTTTCACTGACTCAGGAAATGGAAGGCTAGACACTTATCAGTTCCCGTGCTTCAAACAATTATTCTAAATTAACAGAACTTGTTGTATTGTTGAATTAGAGTGAAAAACTGTTTGTTGGTCAAAATCCCTTCTAAATGCCAGACTGGCAGTCCTTATGGTCTCCCTTGCCTGCCAGGCCTATGTGGCTGGTAAACAGCTCTCCCGGATAACCTATTTAGATAGTTCTTCTCTATGGAGGGAAACAAGCTCTCATTTTTACTCTGAGAAGAATCATTGTGTGCCCCACCAGCTGTAACTATTCCTTTGACAGCTTTCTTTTCTTGTTTTTGAAGACTTTATTAGCTGTGTGATGATGATTGTTGTGACCCCTTTTTTGTTAGGTCCTGAGAAAGTCATCTGTTGATAAAAATCCCTCACTTGAGGGTGCAGTTTGATGTTACAATGTTGATCTAAAAGCTTGCTGCTGCCGAAAGAGGCAGTCTTAGTCACCATTACCTCCTACCCACAGCTGCCTGGTTCCCATTACTTCTTTTATTCCAGTCCCACAGCTTAGCTGGTGAGATGGTTAAGAGAGCTAAACTAGCCAAAAACTGAAACAAGAAAGACAGAAGTGAATAGTGCTGGTCTTATCTCCTTGAACCACTCATTCAAGAGGGACAAGCTTGCATGCCAGTAGAAGGGAAACTTGGCAAGTGGATGGACGTGAAAACTGTGGCTTTCAGAGGCAGCTGTCTATTAAATCACCTTATCTGCCATGTCAAACCATATCTTTGTTAAAGTTAAATGCCAAACTTACATTGATTTTTCTTTTTTTTTCCTCCCCCCCCGGCTGTTTTACTTGTCATGCATAAAATTACTTTCCCAGTGGCAGGAGCAGGGAATAAAAAATGGCAGTAAACCTCTGAAAACTGAAGAAGAGCATCCCTACTGTCTCATCCTTGAATTGCAAGAATCTTCTCTTAAATCACTTATTCACTTTGATTTTATGAATTCTTTGTGTGATGTGGCTGACTCTTAGTGTGCATTGTATTAAGATATGGCAGAGCAGTGCCCATTGATCTTTCTTTGAACTACAGTCATTAAAGTGAATAGATCTGATCTGCTGAGAACAATAACAAACTTGCAGGAGAAACCTGTTTCCCTCAATGTTCTTGTGTGAGGTTTAGGATCTAGAGCAGAGCTGAATGTAGACCAACTGCAGCATGGATGCAAATTCAAGGATCTGTGATTGAGGTTTTATAACACAGCATAGCTGATTTAATGTTTTCCTGTCTCCTGAAGAGGATCCCATGATACCCTTGTATTCATAAATGCCAACCCACATGTTTCTGCCCCTTTCTCTCTATGCCAGCATTATTATTCTTATAATTATGTGATGAGCTGTTGTGGGGAACTAACCTAGCAAAAAAAAGATAATTCTACAAAAAAAAGAATAGTATTCTGGTTTAGCCAAGGGAGCAAGAAAAAGGAAGTTCAGGAGAAAAGAAGAATGATTTTGTGACTGACAGTTTTTGATCCTGGGATCAGCCTGAGCTGAAGGAAGTTGACTGGGGTGGAGGGGGTAGAGAGACACATCTGAGGAAGAAAGCATGGATGAAAGAAGATGTGCAGATCTTCAGAGATGTCTTTGTGCTGAAAGAAAGGAAGTGGGGGAGCAAGTTTGAGTATTTCTTGTCCTGAAGACTAAACTGACAGTGTATTTCTGAGAGGTTTGTTTAATGGTCAGTGAAACTTGGTTTTGTGTATTTTTGACTGTGTGATGTTACTTGCTGTTAAAGGGCTGTGGCTGTCTTTTAGCTTTGTTCGGGCTGGTCCTGTCCTAAGGAGTGAGAGAAGACTGAGCAGTCCTTGGGAGCAGCTGAGTCTGACAAGCAGGGAGAAGCTTTCGTACATGCCAAATGGAGCGAACAGGCAACTCAGACGGAAAGGAGGACAATTTTCCTTAAGAACTGCAGGGACTGGATAGGGTTTCGTTCAATACAGTTGATCATAGAAAGCTGCTGAACCAGAGAACAAATGACCCTGTAAAAACCTAAGTTGAGCAGAAGCTTTTATTTCACTCTGTCTCACCCAGCAAATGTGAATTTTCTGTACTATGAAAGGGTAGTAAAACAACCTTAGTTTCAAGAGCAAAGCCCTTTCCATGTTCCCACTTTAAGAACAAAAGTGCATGTACATCTACCCAAAAGTCCTGAACAGCTTGGACTTCTCTATGAAGGAAGCTTGTGCCCTAAAAGTGTACCGAAGATAGATATTTCCATTTGACCCCCATGAAAGGAAACTTGAGCGTTTCTCCAGATAGGAACTATACAGAGCGCTCCTGTGAATGCATAGCAAGGGAAATGGCTGCTAAAGCTGTGACATTGTTTATTAGAGCAAGATGCTGGAGAGTGATTCTGCGTGTCAGGAATGCCTCATTTTTATGTGTGGGTAAACTTGGAGTGGAAAGTCTGCATGGCAGTAATGATGGTCTTTTCTCAGAGGAGAAGGCCTGGTCTGGCAGATACTCAAACTACAGTCTTCAAAAATAAACAATAGAAGTGAAAGATTTACTTCTTTTCCATCACATCTCAGCGATATGGGAATTATGCATTACCCAGTATGAATTGTTGGCATCCAGGGATTGCAAACCAAAACCTTTTTTCCTTGGGGAGTATTCTTCACTCCAGGAGCAGAGAAGGGGACAGGAACTTTGTTTAACGTGACCTGGGAAATTTCACGCGCAGCCGTTACCCAATGTTACAGCTCCCTTATGATACAGAAGTAGGAGAAGTGACTAGAAAGACAAAAAATCCAACACACAAGAATTATTTCCAGCCAAGATACTCATACATTCATATTTCTTCTACCTCCTTTTTTTCCTCTTTAATTTCCTGAAGTGATTCTGGGCATATTGTTATATTAACTGAGGCTTGGGGCGGTGGGGGGTGTTTTGATGTTCACACTTCATAGCTGCTGTTTCTCCCCCTGGTCAGTATTGCTGAATATTGTTTTGTGCAGAATTTGGTGAGGCAAGTCAAGAGAGTATTAAAAAAACCCAGAATGTTTAAGTAGTATGAAATGAAATAAAGTGCAGACTTTTAATAGTTGTAATGACTGCATCCACTAGTAAGGCCTGCTAGTATTTGAAGTAAGTGATCATCTTTCTCTGGTAAATACATTGTCAGCTTGCAGTGGACTGAAGGGGAGGCATGCCTGCAGACATCTATATCTGCTGCAAGCTGAAATACTCTGTATAGTAAATGGTGCAGTGCTGGCATGAGTTATCAGTTGTAGGCTGTTTGGGGCATGCATTCACTTCCTGAGACCTGGTGATACTTTTCCCTGTGACTGTCTGTGCTGAGCCTGCCACATTTCTTGTCTTTGCTGAAAGTTTCTGCTTCGAGTTGGAGCTTCCTGCTACCTCGTATTCCAGGTTGTCTCTGACATGAGGGTAGGAGAGCTTGTAAATATGGTGGATGTGTCTATATGAGGAGTGCTATATCAGGCAGAAATAAAGCTTTCTCTGAAAGCAGAAGCAGTGTAACTGTGTTAGTGCAGAATTTCACACAGGATAATAGATACTGCAGTTCTGTAGGAGCGGTTATTAGGACTTGAGATCTTGGCATCTCTGGATCCTGGAATATCGTACCCAGTAAGAATCATCACTAAATTTGAAGTGAAAAATGTTAACCAACACGAAAGCTGGCATTAACCCTAATCAAAGAATAAGAAACAATGTTTGAAGAATGTAAAGAATCTGGTATGCTTTTTTATTGAAACTGTGGAGATTCAAAGTAAGGCACAGCAGCCAGCAAAACAAGTTTAATGTTTAAAAGCCTGGGGACCTCTTGCTGTATGTTGATCTTTAAATCGGAGAGCCTCTTTAGTGATGGTGCCCAAACAGATGGCTCTTGAAAGTGCCTGCATGACCGATAGTAAGCTGGTTTCCTTCATGGAACTCTCCCCTTGGCCCTAAGAAGAAAGCTGAAAACAGGAACTGGATCCATCGGGTCCCTGCATTTCTAGGGCCTTGTAAGGCTCTTCAGTCGGCAGCCCTTTAGCTGGTGACAGCCAGACTGCATCCATCTCAGAAAACAAAATGAATTGCCTCAGACTGCATCTTCTGTAAGTGAGGAGAAAGTGCCCATGTGAGTCTGAAGCCCCTGGGTAACATTTACCACTCTCTGCGGTTAGAGCTGGAGTCACAGCCTTCCTGCCAGTCTTTTCTCTGACTAGTGGTTTCGTATTCCTTCAAGCAGTGGCTGCACATTTTTCAAACTTTGTGGTGAATGATCTGCAGATGTTCAGGAAAGACCTTCAGAGTACTAGGTACTGAAAAGTTGGCTGTGATCAGTGTTGGCATCTACTGTGGTTCTTTCAGTTGCTTGTGACCAAAGAGACCAACAGCCACTACCGAATGCCTCATTTTATTAATCCTTTCCCTCCAGGAGCTGGGTTTTTGCTGGGCATAATATTCAGTGCTGGCGGTGGCTATCCTGAAGTCGTTGGTGCCAAGGAGTTAATGAATTTGGAAGACTTCCCAGATAATACATCTGGCCCTCTAACTTACATTTTGGAATATGGAGTATGAGACATAGAAAGAAGAGCACTGAACTAAATGAGCTACTGGCTGAAGAGGGGAAGGGGACACTTTTATTTTTTTTTAAACTAATTGTCTGAAAGTTAAAAATTATGTAGCCCGACAGAAGAATTAACTGTTGTGGGTTTGTTTGGGTTTTTTATTTGTTTGTCTTTGGTTTTGTGGTGGTGTTTTTAAATTTTGTAATACCGTGTATTTGCCAGTTACATTACCATCTGAGGCTTGAATATAGGCAGGGAAGCATTTATAATTCTCCACTTTGAATGATTCTTCTCCTTCATTTTTTATTTTGAAGTCCCATCATGTTGCCATGTCAATAAGAAGGATTTTGAAGGTAGCTACCAGTAATTGATATTTCTAGTCCAGCTCACTTCTGGAATAGTATCTTGTACAGTGTTTGCCTTCCGTAACATTTGCAATAAGGTTTTATTATATAAAATGGGTTGCTGGCGCTATTTATTAATACACATCTTTGCGTAATAAAAGCTGTGCAGAGCAATACAGTTCAGAAATTAACTCTGAAAGAAAGAATTACATTGCTATTTGTATGTCTCATGAAACAGCATTATTTTTAGTGAGTCTTTCAATACAGCAATGCTACTTAGCACTTACCTACACAGCACTCCAAAAGTACCCAGAATATCATCCATAATTAAGTGTCCCACTGAAATGCTTTTTTCTGACCTAAGAGCAGAGTGGGAGAGTTTTTCTGTACATACAGTGGCAACCCAAATGAAAAGCATTTCATAGAAGAGTAGAAAACACTTCCTTGAGTTACCATCGACTACCAGCAGGTACTTTTCTCCTACCTCGGGCAATGGCACCATGCTGCCCTTTCAAAACATATCAGCTTCTCTACTGTTTACCCTTTTTTCTGCCTAATGTCTTGATAGTCTGGATAGGTGAAATTTGTCATTGGCTGTAATTTAGTCTTGCATGGGTTGATGTAGTTTCCAAGCATTTACTTTTTGTCTAAAAGTAATAAGCATAATTATTGATATCTTAATCCTATGAGTGCACAAAAAATTCCTGTTGACATAAGACTTATGTTTCTTTGAGTTTTTTTAAAGAAACTGAAATGCTGATTTTTTTTTTTCCCCCACATAGTCTGACACCTATACTCAGTCTACTATATATCTGATTCCTGCCCCTTTAGTTCTTCACCTTCTGTTGTAAAAATCTTTTCTTTAATCCTTCCCTCCTCTTCAAGCTTTCTGAAAAGAAACCTTTGTGGATTGGATATCTGTCTGGGAGGAGAGCAAATCTGTGACCTGATACTTCACCTCCAGATGTTCAAGGACATTAGCAGACTTAGCACAGTTGTATCTACATAACCTTTGCTTCACTGAGTTCATTTGGCCATTTTGGTACTAGTTCGTGCAAAGCCTTCTGCCTACTGTTGCGCTTGTGGTTCTCCTCTTGTCACCGTGGTGAGGAGAGCATGCAGGGCATAGTCAGGTCCTGGGGACAGTTGCTTGCACAGCATGTTTCAGCATTAGTGGGTTTTTTCAGGGAGACCATGTCCCTCTCCTGTTCTCTTGCTCACTTGCTTTGCTCCTAAGGGAGTAGGAAAGAGACATTCTGTCTAGTGTGAATAGTGGGCTTGGGGTAAAGCAGCGAATTCACTGGAGAGAGGCAGACCCTAATTCTACAATTTGCCCAATTTCAGAATGCCATATAGGAGGAAGACCCTGACTCTGCCACACTGAAAGCTTGAAGAGGGATCAGTTCCCTTCCCGTACTATGGTCAGGACCTGGCAAATGGAGGGACAAATGGAGCAGAGCTAGAACTTGGCGCTAGAAGTTTGCTTCCATTACTGAAGGGTGATTGCACTTACAAAGGCTGCAAACAAAAACCTCAGTTAACTTCCTGTGGCAGTTTTCAAGCATCTCTGTGCAGTAGGACCAGAACAGAGGATCTGGCATTGATTTGTTTGGGTTTTTCATGTAATTACAATTTTTGTTGCTATCTGCAGTTGGCATAAGTTTCTGTATTCAAAAAAGGGGGGTTGGTTTTTTTGCTTGCCAGTTGTAGTACTGCTGTTAACAAACAGAGATGTTATAAAAGAGAAATCCAATATAGTGTAGTTGTTCAGATGCCTCTATTTTTTTTTATTGCTTTATAATCTGCTCAGATGTTTAATTCTGAAAACAAAATGACAAAATTGTTTGATCGAAGCTTCTAGAGTTTAATTCTTTTCTAAAAAAATAGCACACTGGTTTTAATTTTAAAGGTACAAAAAAGAATGAGTATTACATTCAGGACTGAATTTTGTCAGCCGTTGCATCAAATAACTCACTGGTTATTACTGAAATGTACATCACAAAATAGCTACAAAGAATAATTCTCAGTCTGAGTTTATATTAAAAGAGCAAATACATTAAAAGAAAAAGAAAACATACAGGAGAAGAATTATTTCTTACAATCATTCTTTTTCTGCCATCCTGAAGAAAATATTGGTAAATCATTAAGTCTCAGGAAAACCCTTTGGTCTCTTTTACTCATGATTTGCTTTTTCTTTTCTCTTTTTGTGTATAGGGTATGGGTGTAGTGTGCAGTAGTCACTGTGTTATCACCTGTTAAGTGTCATGCGTGACACATCCCATTACAGATTCTGTGAAATCGGAGCTGTTTGAAGTAAAACTTTCCATTCAAGTGTCAGTAGAAGCGTAGGTTTTATTTGCTTTTTTTTTGATAGAGGTTGTTCTTTTACTGTCTTGTAAAATAACTCTGACACTTCTTTTTATTTAGGAGTGGAAAAGGTAAGAATATATGGCTAGAGGCTGGGAAGATGGCAAGCTAGTTGGGGGGAAGGAGGGAGCTAGAAAAGGACGCTGGGGATGGGGGGAAAATGAGGGACTGGGTATGTGGCTAGGTAAGAAGGTGCAGCGTGGGAAAGAGTGGCATTAACTGAGGGAGAGGGGGAGACTAGCTTGTGCTGATCTAGGACGGTGGTGGATCCAGAAACCACATGGGAAAGCACAATGGCAGCCAGCACTGCAGTAAAAACAACTCTGCTTTTCTTTAAAACAAACAAAACTAAACAAACTAAAAAAAAAAACACCACCAAAACCCCACACCTAGGAAACTGTATATACAAACTCTATTAAAAGAATATTGAGTTTGAAGGTTTAAGGTGTCTGAAGTTGGAAACACCAGCTGTAAGGATGCCTGCAAAGACAACTCGGACCCTTTAGACTTTAATTTCAGAGCAGAAGAGGGAGCTGCTTAAGGGTAACGAAGGCTGTCGCGTAAGGCCCAGCCCTCACCTCATTTATTGTTGAAGTTGTAAGATGTGTAGCTGTTTGGCATATTCTTGTTGGAGGGTGTGATGTTAGTGGTGTAGATGATCTCAGGGAAGAAGAAACTTTTCTGCTGTTTTCTAGCCATTAAATGGTACTTGAATTATTTTCTAGCTGTGCCTGTACCCCGGAATTGCTGGGGACGGGGAGATGTCTTTAAACCGCACGCAATGAGGTAGTGTGTTCACCTTGGTGGTGCCTGACCTGTGTGTGTGCTGATTTGCAGAAGTGCTCAATGTATTCAGGCTGCAAGCAAAGTGGGTGGCAATAGTGCTGTGAGCGCAGGAAATGGTAGATATTAAGTGTTTGGAAGAGGGAGTGGAGGGCAGGGGAATCAGGTCTTGAAAATCTTAAAATGGGAATCTAAATTGATCTTCATCCTTCTGTTTCAGTTCCTTTTCTCTGAGATACAGATTTCTCACACTTCTCTTACATGCACATTTCTCTTAAAATGACATCATTAATGTTTATTAAAAAACTTAATACTTTAGAAAGTGTTTCAGAGAAATATGCATGAAGAACTGTTTAATGCTGATGTCAGAGCAGATATTAAAGTGTGTGTTGAATAAGAAAGGGGGGTAATTGCTGTACATGTGGAAGAAAATATTTTTAGATCTTTCCTGAAAGAAAGAAGCTGGAGTTTTGTAAATAAAATTGTCATAATGTATTTGGGACATAACGTGAAAGTCTATTACAATGAGCGCATAGAGAGAGATCAGTTAATGATGGATATCTCTGCTGTGGCGTTCTCCAAGCCTAAGCGCTTTACTTTGCAATGTTAATAGTACTCTTTTAAGGTCATTTTTTGTATATAATTTTAATACACAGTCTGTTGCTTTAACCACTTTCATGAAAATTTCATGAGCCTTTTCAGAAAATCAGACAGGAAAATGCAAATAAATAATGCCTTTTATTTAGTATGTAGTAGATACAGTATTAGTGTATGTGTAAACAAATAAAAATGTTTCTTTATTAATATAGCAAACTATGTAGAAAAATCCTGCTGTACTCTATAAACCACATATGCTTTAAAGAATCACTTTGACTTCAAGTAGCTAGGGCTAGGCCTAAACCTCTGGATTTGGAACGATACAGAGTGATAGTATAAAAAGGTGAAGTGTCTTAGCTATTGTAAGTAAAATGGGGGGTTATGAGTTATGGGGCACAAGATTTAAGCTGAAATCTTAAAGCATTCATTTTCCAGGAGAAATAATATTTTATAAAATCCGATCCCTTTATAGACTCTCTGCTTGCCTAGTTTCCCTTTTCGTTTTCTACCCTTCTTCCCGTCATGGAAGAGCCCACAGGTAATCTTTTAAAATTCTGACCTGAGCACTCACCAGGCAGCACAGTGGTATGTGTCTGTGATTAGCTTACCTGTCTTTTATACTGTTCTTCACCCTGCAAGACGCCGAAGCAACAGAGAAAGTACGTACAGGTAGTGAATGTTATTGGTGACAAGAGATGTGGATATGTACTTGATTGCTTCAAGCCAAAAGAACATGTTCGCTTAACTTCTGTTTGATGAGAAAAACCCCAGTTTCCTGGCACTGTGTATGCAGATCAACACAACTCTTTCCATGTGTTTTGGGGTTGTTGGTTGTTTTTGGTTTGGGGTTTTTTTTAGGGGATTCTTGGCTAAGTTCTGACACCCTTTTGTGTGTTTAGTACTTCATTTCAACTGGAGATGCAAGAATTTTCTGATACTCACCTAGATTAAAAGAAACAGTAAAATGATCAAATGTAGAGCAAAGTCTGCTCTTGTTCATTTTGAGCAGTTACTTACCTTGCAGGTAGTCCTGCTCATTTCAGTGTTGCTCAAACTTTAGCGACAATAAATGTTTCTGCAACAGTTACTCCCTTCAGACCAACAAGACTTGGCATTAAAAGCTCTACCTCTTTCCCTCTGTCTTGTTGCAGCAAATACTTTATGATCCAAACTGAAAGAAGGGAACCTAGACGTTTTTAAGAAAGTTTTTATAGCTAAAGATGCAGAGCCAGTAATTCTTCTCCCAGTTTAATGGTAAGTTACACTTACAGTGTATGAAGAGTCTTCACTTGCACTGTAATTTGCATTAGCAGAACAGAGTGCCCATTTTATTAGTGATTTTTAGAAAATGGAAAGCAGGAATGACTGCTTCAGTGAATAAAATCAACAAACAACAAGAACACCAGCAATGTTAGAACAACTGATACTGAAATATGCTTTTGCAATTTGAGCTTTCATGTGTTTGTTATCTTTGGTAGGGAATTGTTCTTAAACTTCAAATAGAATTTCTTAGTACCTTCGTATAAATCAATTGCTTGTAGTTTTCAGTTAAGGAGTTTAATTGCTTAATCAGGCTAAGAAAACCTAGTGATTAAAATTTAACAGTCATATGATATCAGGCAGTATCAATATTAGTTCTTACTCAAGGTAGCTGTTTTAGATCAAACTGAATGAACTAGAAGGTAGTATGTTTGTAATGTGCTTTAGCATACAGGAATATCATTTAAGTCTTCTCTAAGAGTTAAGAGCACAGACATTGAAGAATGACAGAGTCAGCAATAAGACTGTTTTAAAGCTGTCACAAAATACCAACTCAAAATCAGACGGCTTCTGCACTAAACAGATTTAAGGGTTGCTGGAGTTTTTTATAATTTATTTGGAGAAAAATTAACCCATTCTGTGAGCAGCACCTAAGCCAGAAGGGACTATTCTGTCAGAACTGACCTGAAGCGCACAAATAGCAAAAACAGTTTAAGAGAACGTCAGGAAATTCTGTGCTCAGCTCTTTTATATTGCTGTTCAGAAGGAGGGAACCAATAATATCATCTTTAAAAGGTGAGGAAGGAACTTGTTATTAGCTCTGTTACGGGCTGATGCTTGCAACATTCATTTGAAATACTGTACTTATCTTAACAATTCAGGTTCAATCTGAATGTGAAATCTTAGTAAATTAATATTGTGCCAAAACATCTGTTTTTTCTGTTTAAAATAGAAAACATCTGAGGCATAGGAGCATAAAGGGAATGTAGCAAGAGATGAACTGTACTTTACAAAGTGTTGACAAATCGTAAATAAATCACTGCAGAAACAGACATCTATAGTCTTGCCGCTCAAAAGAGAGCTAGTATTGCAGAAATACAGGTAGGCTTGATCAAAATTAGAGGTACTGAATATTATTCTGGTTTGAGTTGGTATAACACCAAGTGCAGTGAGGTTTTGGCCCATGATTAGAGAGGTGCTGTGTGCTTTCATAATGCAAGTAATGAAGAATTGATTGGAACAGGAAGCAGTATCATCTGTGTATTTGGGTTTGGTTTTTTGTTTGTTTTTCTGGACAGCTTTCATCTGTAACACATCCCAAGAAGATAACAGTGGTCATACTGGATCAGACAAAAAGTCTATAGCCCATGTTCTCTTTCTGATACCACCAACTGCTAATGCCTAACAAGAAACACAACGATATGACAAGTTACGTTATTATTTATTTCTCCAAGAGCTCTCCTTGCCTTCAGATATTCAGACTTGAAGACTGAAGGCAAGAATAGTTTCTATTTAGCTGCTAATCTTCAATAGATTTTGCTTCTCTTGAGTTTTCTTGCTTCCCTGTGAACACGTGTAAACTCTTAGTATCCACAACAAAAAAAAAAAAAAAAGATTCACATAAATGTTTATCAGGGTTGTTGCTGTGAAGAGAAATTATGATTGATTACCTATTACTTTCTTTTTCTGTTACAGCAAGATATGAACCCAACTAGTAGCTTCCTGCTCCTTCCTGTGGGAATGCTTTTTCGCAGGGGGGCCAATTAAGCATATGGTAGAAGAACCATTACATTTTTTATTTTAATAACATTAACCTCAGTGTTTCAAAATCTGATTTTAGTTTTCTGCTCTGAAGTAAATTCCTTAGTATGTATCACTATCCAATATGAGGATTGACATACTCATTAAAGGTTGAGGGAAGAAGCTGCCAAGCAGCTCTGATTAACTGTGTGATAATATGCGCAAAGTTGTACAAATTATATAAATATTGAAGTAATTGATTGCCATAAGTCTATACCCAACCACAGTATGGCTCGGTTTGCATTATCTTCTTGAGGAAATGGAATAGCATGCATTTCACAGGTTAACCAAATTTCCCTCTTAATGCAGAGAAAATACTGGTCCACAGTCAGAAAAGACTAAAGGTGGCAAAAATATTTCACAAAAAATAGGATACAGGGTAGAATACAGATGCAGGTGCTCACTGTTGATACAGAAGAAACAAAAAGTTAATATAATCGTATAGATGCTAAAAGTTTTTTATGCAAGGTAATCATTGAACTGAGAGCTATTTTCTTATACAGGTGGTCAACCTGAAAAAGTTAAACTGAAGCAGTAGCCACTGTAAAAAGGCAAAATAAGATGTGCTGATATTGGTAGAAAAATCTGGCAGAACTACTTAATGTCCTTGAAACTGCTCAAAATGATTGTGCGCATTTGTTCTTAATGTTTATGAGACTGGCTTTTATTGTAGTTGAAGCAAAAGCTTTTAATTTCAAGGATATTAGTGGTACTCATTAGTTAGTTTTAAGAATCTACTGACGGGCTAGTAACAAGTAGTAGTATCTAATTTTTAAATTCTCATAGCATTTATAAATGCAGCTGATTGCAAAGAATGAAGTTTTATACCTTTATGTTGTATGACTATGTCAAATATGTCTGCCTTCATGTGTAAGTAAACTGTGTGTTTATGGACAATATCTGGATTTTGAGGGCAAAGAGAGATCGATGTGCTATCCTTTTAGTATTGAATTAGCCAAATATAAAATTCACAATGAGATTACTAGAAAGGAAGACATTTATTGTTGCCAACGATTCAGTGTTAAATGGCAGTATGTCATTTGCAATATCACATTAGAATTTGAAAATTTTATACCTGCTGACTCTCAAATTAGTATAACAGAAAAGGGTTAACAAAAATACGTTTTGTTTTTATTTATTTGTGATGTATACTTGACAACATTTCTTTGTACACAGATTTATTTGCTGGTTGGTTGGTGATCAACAGTAACTTCTGCTTTGCACATTAATATAACTACTTTGTCTTCATGAGGATGTTCTGGATAAAGGTCAGGCCCTACTAAAGCTGCTGTGAGTCTCAAGCGAAACCAAAGCTGCAGACTAGTATTTCAGAAGTTAGTGTTGTCCAGCATATTTTGGATGGATTCCATCAATCTTGACCAAAGAAACAGCAAAGCATCAGCAGAGGGGGAAACCATTACTTAAAATAAGAAAAGGAACGAATTGAAACACGCTACTTGGAAAGTGTTCTTTTAAAAATATGTAAAGACTTGTTAATTTTTTTAAAATGCCATAGAACTAGAAAAAGAACACAGAATTTGCTGTAACATAGATAGGTGACTTCCAAAATTTTTTCTTATCTGGACTGCACTACCACAGACACACACAAGAGAAAAAATAACCCAGGGAAAACACTCCCAGCAGCCTACTCTTGTGAGCTGCAGTTAGCAGAGGTGCTCTTGCCTCAGAAAATTCACATGATGTAGTGCTTAAAGCATGATGTAATATTTCAAAACTACTGATAATCTATGATGATGCATCTTTGTGCTGCTTATACTTCTAAAGCCATTACTTCTTTCCAGACCTTTGATTCCTTGAATAAGTAAAGACAGAGCTTTCAAAGAGTAAACAGGTTCCAAATGAAAGGTATATAAACACCTTCATTTCTTCTCACTCCTTTATCAGGACTACGGGGCAACTGAAGACGGCTCACTGGGTTGCTAAAATAATAAAGAGCTTTTTTTAACCACTACTTTGAATCCACCACAGGCTGAACTTATTAATATTTGACGCTCATGCTGTAACTTATGTAAAATGAGTTAATGTTGTCTGACTCTCTGTGGGCAGGTATGTGTAATGCCAAAGTATGGTGCCAGGAGAGTACAAAGATCAGAAGACACCTACTCAGCTGCTATAAGCTGGCAGACACTGGAAAAGTGTTAATTTACTCCAGCTGAGGATTTGGGCCCCAGGCTTGAACCAGGTTGGAAATGAACCTGCCTGTTTCAGTTCTAGAGTCCCTGTCAATTTGAGCACACTTAGGCTTTGATCTTAGAGTAGGACTCCTGAAAGTTGCAGTTGCTATCAATTGTGTAGGACCCTGTTCGAGGCAAAGATTGCAGTTCACTATTAATTTAGGATATTTCATTATACTGATGTATTTTGATTGGATTGCTGTCTATTTGGATTAGCTGCCTGTTCCTGTAGAGCAGTTGCCTTTGTAATATCAGATTTTTGAAATTTCATGCAAGGATCCAACCACCAAGTAGCTGAGGTTTTGCACCTGATCCATGGTACTGTCACAGTTTTCTGATACAGTTGGTTGAAAGGCTGATTAGTCAAGTGCATCCTGATCTACTCGTAGCTAGACTCTGGTTCATCCTTCAAGAGTATATGGAGTCACTGAGCAGAATCATGTGTTTTCCAATAATACTGAGTCCCAGCTTAGAGGAAACCTTTCTTTTTCTAAGATAAGCCATCTTGAACTTGTCTGTATTAAAACGTAGTTTGATTGTGCTTAACTTGTACCAAGTTATCTTGGTTGCAGTATCACTGTGGCTGCTGCTTACCATCCTGTTAAACCTGGAGAAATTTGGAACATTTGATCATAGTTTAGGTTAGTGGTTTGACTAACTTCTCCAGAAATGTCCCCATTGGTTGATGAGGGATATCGCCAAGAAGAACTGGAATGACCCTTTCTTCTTTTTTGACCCTACATTTCTGCAGTCTCGTACCATACTATGTTTGGGAGCGTATTTCTATCTACTCTCTACTTACTAGGCAGGTGAAAGGGAAGAAGGTAATGTCATTTGTACATAGGCAAGAAAAATGTATTAAAAAAATCTCAATAAAAGTTTGTATTCATTTGCTACTAAAGTTAAGGTCATATTCTAAGTTATTCCATGCAGCAACTCTATTAACTTTTCTAATTTGCCATTTAAACACATTGTAGCAATACAAAACTGCCTATTGAAAAGTTCCTAAACACATAACTCGGTAATTAATAGAGTAACATCTTTAGGATACTGAAAATTGCTGCAGGGTAAACAAAACTTAGAGATCTGGGGAGGTTCCCTTTTCCAAGGAGGATATTAAAGGTTTGGTGCACATTTGCTAAACATCTAAGAATGTAATGAGTGTTCCAAAAATACAGATTTGCAAAACCAGCTATATTTGAGCTCTCATTCACGTCCTTGCCAGTTTCTTTTTAAAAATAACCTTTTCATTAAAATGACACATCATGACATATCTAGCAAGGGACCTGCAAAGCTCTTAAGGAAGGGTTGGACTATACATGCCCAAACAAATGTAAAGTCTAAAGCGGTAAATCGTATAGACTATGTCTCAGAGTTAACTGATATAACTAAAGTAGTATTTTGACTTTATTTTTAAGCAAGGCTGGGATTGTAATCCAGTTGTGAGTCGTGTCTATTAAAACCCCAGAAGACAGCCAGATGTCATAGGGTGTGAGTCTGTGTCTTTGCACACTACAGAACAGTTTAGCAAAATCCTTGGCTGCAGCTGTTTAGAAGGAAAATTCCTCGCCATCTATTCCAGGGATAACATAATTTTTCTAAGGATTCAGTTTTGTGGAAGAAAGCCTTGAAAATACTTTTCATGTTTTAAGACCTACAAAATAATTGTTCTCAATACTGAAGTCTTTATTTTACTTATGTTCTCTCTGTTCACATGATCTTCTGCCTTCTAGAGTTTCTTATTAAACTTTGCAGCTTATTTAAACACAGGTTGAGGAGCATGTGTGAATATTCCTTTTTAACTTCTGGTGCGTCAGTACACAGGATCATTGTAGTTGCTGAAAATGTGCATGTGGAATATGACTGTATGCTCACATACCTATGGGAATGCATATGTATTTCTGTTCCTGTACTTCAGGCACAAGTTTACAGCCAAGTTTACCCAGATCCAATTAATGCTAGAGGAAATAAATTAAATTTAATTAAATTAAACTTTCCTTCCTTTTAGTCCTTTTGGAGTTATTGGTGAAAGGGGGAAAAAAACGTATTGCCTGGATGGAAGAATGCACTTTCCTGACTCCTCATTTATTCAGATATGGCAAGAGGGAGGTGTATTCTTTGGGGTTTTTTGTTTTTCTAAAAACAATCCTCATCTCTGGAATGATGAGACCAAGCAAAGAAGTTTCAGTACAGAGGGCAGTTTAAGGGGGAAAAGAAAAAAAAAAAAAAAGATAGAAAAAGTTGATGCATGTGAAATAAAGCTAGGGGAAAGAGCAAATATCACTACATCTATGGATTGAGCTATGAGGAATCTATGATAAAATACTGTTATCAAATTTTTAAGCATTGAAATGATCTTTAAAATCTCACTAGGAAATAAAAAGGAACCTTTGCTGAGGACTTGTGCTGAAAACCTATATAATCCTTTCAAATTCAGCAGGGCTTTTGACTCAGAGCTGTGCCACATAACCATTTCTCTTAGTTAATAGTAGGTTTGACAAAATTCTGCATATTCCCATTCAAGAGTTGGATTTTGACATAGACTTTTCAGAACTGCTTCAAGACAAATATTACTAATCTCACAAACAAAGCAATTTCAAAAATATGCATGCCTTTGTGAATGACCTCTGTGTGTGTATATATAGATAGATTGATTACAGGTGTATATGTACCTTTTTTGTGGTTATCTGCTGACAACTTCAAGCAAAATGTGCATTAATTTCTTAAACAGAAAATTAACCTATGCACTTGCTATTTAAATGTGTACAAATAAACAGAAGAAAATAGGTTTTCATAACTTCTGGAAATCAGTCTATAAACTGAACCAAATGTAGATTAGGAGCAAAAGATGTGACTTCACTACTTCTTTTTGTCTGCTTTATTTTAAAGTGCTGTAAGGAACAAGCTGTCTTGCATTTCTATGCTAATAGGACGCGCTAATCACTGTCAAAGGTGATTCTGGTTTTGTTCAGGGTTTATGAATAAAGGGTTATTGTTAGAAATGGCTCATTTACTCTGTATGTGCCTGAGACAGAAAGTCTGAGTCCTCTGAAGCTTTTGTAAATACACGTTGCAGAATCTTCCCAGACTGAGATGTTTGCCCGTTTGGAGTTGGCTAATCCAGAAGTGGTTCCCTGATAAGGTTAATGCCCAGTTAATTGCTCCTAGCCTTGACATACAGTTTAATTGCTACTTGGCCAACATATGTTTGTTGCTTGCTCTGCGTAGAATTCTAGCGGATGTAGCGATGCAAACAACGGACTGGCGGAGGACAAACAAAATAAATACAGTATTTTATGTTCTTTTAATTCAGGGCCAAGTGGATTTGGATGAAGTGTTTATTTAGTTTGCTGGCTGCTTCAGATGCTGTGGCATATTGATTCCTTTTATTACTAGCAGCCATTTAACCTGACCTCTCTCAGATCCAGTATTTTAAAAGCCATAAATTTTAACTTTACTTACGAGCAAGGACTGAAATGCTGTGAAAGCCTTTTTATTAGCAGAGCTTTGCCTCACTCCATGTTCATGTGTCACCCATGGCAACAATATTTAGAGCATCTTAAATTAGAGCGGCTGTTGGGCAGTTTGGTGGTGGGGGTTTAGCAATAAAGAGAGCTCATAAATATCTCAAGCATGTAGGATTCACTGATTAGGGTGTGGGCAGGTGTACAAAAGCAATGCCATTATTAGCAAAATGTATCCTTTTTCCAGGTTATTTTGTTAAAAATCTAGAGTTTTTTTTCCTTAGTCTTAATGTTCACAGATAAGGAAAAGGACACACAAAGGGAGTGTTTTATGTAATTTATTTTTTAATTGCAAGTTAAATTGGTGAAATTGAAATGTATTTTTCTTTGTTGCCGTGGCTTGGCTTTTCTTTTACAATAATCGTCTTCCTTGTTGTCGCAATAGCCTAAATTAATCCCCAAATGACGCTTAAAGCAATCTTTAACATGCAGCTTATATGAGTGTTTGTAAAAATGTATCCAGGCCAAAACTTGATGCATAAAAATGGCATACCCCTTTTTTTAAAGAAAATAATTGTGAATAAAATGATTGATAGGAGAGCATTTCTTTCTACATTCACATGTAAAGAACTCAAAAAAAGCTTTGAATTAGCAAAGAAAACAGAAAGCTTAATATGAACTTTTTGCATCCTTTTAATTTGTTACTTCTGATTTAAATTAGTCATTTTTAAAAATATTATTTCAGGCTTGTTGACTAAGATTGAGTAACAATTCAGCAGCTTATTTCAAAATAGGCTTAAAGCTTAACAAATAGATAGATCATAACCATGAATTTAATGTAAGTATTGGCTTGCTTTCTTCTGTTCTGCTATTGAAGAAGTTTCCTCCTCTGTCCCACAGGTCAAAGGTGAAGTAACACTCTAGATGTTAGCCTCATACCATTCAAAGTGACTTTGTTTAAATATTAGTGCAGGACTCTCACTTCATGTTAAACTTTGGCCTGGAAACAAACATGTTGGTTTAGTTTGAGAAGTGTAATTTATATCAATTAATCTCAGCAGGTGTCATATTTCCCAATCTTTAAAGCTGGATTGAAATGTTTGACCTTATCAGAGGGTGGGTGTTGAAGTAGCAGTAAAGCAATCGTAGGGCACTGGAATTTTTTTACTACTACTCAATTCCAGACTGATCAGTTTACAAGGTGCCTGAAATCACTGGGGAATCATACTTTCTAAAAACTGGACTTTTTCCTGTCTGCATTGCTTTTCCTATAGCTAGCTATTTTCCTATAGCAGGTTTTAACAGCTATTTCTAAAATCAATTTGATATTCATAAATATCCTTGAGAAGCTTTGTAGAAGGTCAGGTAGCTTAATTTATACTGGGCCCCGTTTGAAGGGCAAGAGCTTCAGTTTGTGCTAACTGGAGAGTGAACACTAGCCTGCTGGAGGAGTAGGGGTTCAAACGCCTAGGAAAACTTTTCACTGGGTGCAGAGGCATACTGTGGAATGGAAGGTTATGTGAGAGGTTAAACTTGTGTAACCAAATGAAGAAAACTAATTATTTCAACAGATAACATCAGACGTTCTTTTGTGCAAAGACAGGCTTGGCTGCATTTTGTCCAACGTTCAGCACTAACCTACCAAATGCATGTGCCATTTCCCTGAATGCTTTTGCTTGAACCTCTTTCTTCTTTTGCTCCTAATTCTCAGCTTTAATATTGTTGCACTGTGAAACTTATTAGCGTTTTTGAGATGTTTAATGCTGTACATTTTATTCTTTTTGAAATATTATCATGTTCTTTTGCAGTGTTCTTGTTTGTTAGTGATAAGACTATAGAAAACAGTGACACCAGCATACGTTTCTAAGATGACAGTAGTGCGTTTTCGCCTCTTGCCTAATGTCTGCCTTATTCCAAGCTTTTCCTCTTCAGTTGGCTAAAGCTCAGTGTACCTTCTGGGCTACAAATTGTGAACTGCCATTATTCATAGTTGAAATTGCAGTTTGTGCAAATATGGGCTAAATTGCAATCATTATGTGTAGTAAAATAGATTGAAATATCTGTAAATCTGAAGACTGTAGCTGGCTCCTTTAATCAGAGAACTTGTTAAATTCTCCCATGCTTTGATTTCTCTTTCTTAGAGGTTGGGGGTTTTTTTTGTCAGGTGTGGGTTTCTTCTGTGTTCAGTATTCCTGCTTCTAATGAAGCAGGTATAAAATGAGCAAAATGATACGTGTTGTCTTTAATATGTGAGTGTAAGATGGTGATTTTTCTCTTGCTTTTTATCAAGCCCTGCATAATCTTTTCTATGCTACCTATATAAACTAGTATTGAAGAAAAAGCTACAGTATGATTAAGGTTATTCTACAAAAATGTCCTATTAAAGCTCTTCATTTGAAAATCACAAGCTAAATGATGTAATGAGTTTCAAATTCCTCCTCCCTAAATCATTCTCTGCATTGAATCGATTGATGATTGAGGAAGTATCTGAATATAAAAATGTAATTGAGAGGAAAAAAATCCTTTGCAGTTGGGCATACTGTGAATCTGACCATAAATAAATGAGACTACACTAAACAAAATGGTTCAGAAAGAATTGAACATGAATTAAAGTCACCGTATCATATTGCAACCTTGTGGGTAAGAACCATGTGTGTCTACCTATTCTCTGATGTTTATGCCACATGGAGATTGGTAATAATGACAAATGTTTTATCTTTTGACCTTAAGCTTATTCGAAGAAACACTCACAGTTTTCACTTTATACACCAATTTATTTAGAGCTAAATTTCCAAAAGGAGCTAAGGGGAGAGTAAAGCAGTCAGGTCTTACTGGCTGTCTCTTGCCTTTTGTATCTTTGGACATCTTTCACTTGGGTAACAAAATTGGTTGATTCTCATACAAAAAGTTTCCCTACAGCTGGGGATATATTTTAACTAAATTTTGCTGAGGGTCCTATTTTACCAGCCTGATACCTATATCATTTGATCCTGTACAACAGAAATCCTGCTTTTTCCTTCCTGAACAAAAGTTGGAGCGTTTCTGAAGTCATGCTTGCTATCCTCACCTCTGCAGGGGCAATGTAAGGTTAGCAATACATTAATTTGTGTAAAAAACCCCCAAACATATGTGATCTGTGAATTGACTGTATTTTGAAAATCATGGGAACGTATACGTGTCAAAAGATATTTTAAACATGCCTC
The DNA here is from genome assembly GCA_013397275.1 of Burhinus bistriatus. Taxonomy (NCBI): domain Eukaryota; kingdom Metazoa; phylum Chordata; class Aves; order Charadriiformes; family Burhinidae; genus Burhinus; species Burhinus bistriatus. The sequence continues at coordinate 73,197 of VYXH01008542.1, forward strand.
AATTCCTTTAGAGAATAAATAACTATAGAGTGAGCAGTTACATCAGTTAGGTTGGGGTAGGCCCGAGTTCTGTGAGGCTTAGTTGAGCATCATGAGTGTTACCCAAGGTTTATGTCCCAAGCAGAGCAGGCACTGGGCTGTAGCTGCTTCCTGAGAAGCTGTTGGCAGATCTCACTCCGAGTCCTGCCACAAGGGAAGTCAGCCTTGGTGTTTCATGGCCAAACAGTTTGCTAGCATCCCAGTACCCACAGGGTAGAAGACTCATTGGTTTCATAACCATTTTCTCTTCCCTAGTAACACAGGCACCTCCACCATGTGCAATGCAGCAGGAACCAGGAATGTGTGTGTTAGGGCTCCAGTATATACAGAGCCAGACTATTTATAATCTATTACAACTTTGTGTTTATTCTAGTTTCTCAGTCTCAGTGACACTTTCCCTTGGTTTTTTCTTCATAACTGTTTTTTATCTCACTATATCTTTCAAAATGTAAATAGTAAATTAGTCTAGCTCACACAAATATGTTCCTCTAAATATTATCCTTTAGGTATATTCATACAGTTTCCGTTTTCAACAAGACTCATTATCTAAAAAGTAAAATTAGTGATAAATATTAGAATGTTTACTGTTTAGGGTGTCTTAGGAGTTTTATTTCATTTAGAGTGGCAGTGATTCATGGCTTCTCTTCAATTCCACTCTCTCTGCACGTGCCTTTGGGGTGGCTTGCATTGCCCACAACGCTGTGTCATTTTTTTCCCTTTGATTTTCGTGACCAATATCTTGCTTTTGGCATGTTTCCTTCTGCTGGGCTATAAAAAAAGAAAGGAATGTGCAGATGTGGGAAAAAGAGAAGCCTGGAAATATCTGAAACTAATAATAATAGTAATAAAAGACCAGAAAGCAGGTTTGCTTTTACTAGTACATTAAGAAAAAAAAAAATCTGTGGTAGCCTTGTTGGCATTGAGCAGAAAATTAAGGTATGTGTAATACCATCTTTCAGTTAAAGGATGATCAGTTAGAGGTATCATCTAGGAACCGGCAACGTGGTTTCAGCCAGTCGTAGGCAGATGCTGACGTCAGTTGTTGTCTTGTCTCATTAATTCAGTAGAGAGGCATAAAGTAAGTCACCATTTATAAAAGAAATAAAGTGGATGCTTCAGTTGACTTTTTATCATTGTACTACAAGAAGCATTAAAATGAGGGGTCAAGAATTTGAAATCCATAAAAAGAAACATTTTTACACACTTAACAATTATATTTCTCATTGCCAAAGTATGTTTTTGTATTCAAAATCTGGATAGGGCTAGATATGTACACACACACATACGTACACCACACACCCCCAGAACTGCCTGTTAATAACTTGTAAAAGATGAGAGGGGTTTTTTTGTTGTTTATTTGTCGGTTTGGGGTTTTTTTTACCCCTGAGGAAAAATGCATGTTTTCAGGCTTACAGCAGTCCTAAAGGTCTGCAGAAATGGGAAAAGGTACTGGGGGGGACAGGGAAGGGAAATTTCCCTAGCTGGGATCTGGTACTTGTTGGTTACGGAGCCTTGTGCATTTTTCTGTAAAGCATCCAGTAATAGATGCTGGCTGTGAAAGCAGGGGGACTGGTCTCCCTGCTTAGGGAAACTCCTCAGCTCCTGTATCTTTAGTTGTGCACTAGTATGTGATTGCTGCAGCCTTACAATGAAAGAAAAAAGGAATAAAAGCTGAATTGCAAAAATATGAAGTTCTTATCGAAAACCCTGGTGAGAATGTCCAAGGATGGAAACTCCTCGACTGAATGTTCCCCTTCTTAATGAGGTTGCATTGCTACTACTGTCATCAATAAGAAAAAATTCAGTTATTTTTCAGCTGGGTTCAGATGTTTCTTCACGGGTGGGATTTCTCACTATTGTGAGAAAATGCTAATGTTGCCAGTGAAATTGCAGACAAAATTATTACAGTCTTAGAAAGGGGCAGCTAAATGCTTAATACTAATCTCTGACTAAAGGTTCTCAGTAAGTTTTTGAATAAATGAGGACACCTTTTAAATGGTAGAACATAGAAAGATCACAGATGAAATTTAACTTTCTTTGCCAGTTAGGGAGAAATACAGTTAATCTTTGCCATTTTATACTGTCCTTTAAGGTAACACATTATTTGATGATGTTAGGCAATGAAGTGTCCATAAGCCAATTCTATTTCTTTTGGAGGCATTAGGAAAAAAGTTCATTTTTCCAAGGTGTTCTGAATTTACTTGGTAGCTAAAGAGTACTCAATTTCATTTCTTTTTTCCTCTTTTTAGTAGCAAACTGAAAATACATGAAAATCACTGTAAATGTTCTCTCTAAAATATCAAAAACCAGGAAGTTATTGCTAGTTATTACTAAAATTAATTCCTCGGGGGGACTTTCACGTTAGGACAAAATAACAAAATAACGACTGTTTATAGAGAAAGAAACACACTTTGCAACTCTGAGTTTCCCATACAATTGGTTAAGGCAAGTATTGGACAAAGAACCTTCCCTTGGTGACTCTGACTGAACGAGATAGTATGTGACCAGGTGCCGAAAAACTCTGTCACGGTGTGCACAGGGCAAACTGCAGCGAGGCTGCAGACAGCTCGCTTTCTGGGGCATGGAACGTTTGAGTGTGTCGCTCCAAATCTTAGGTGTTGGCTTAGATTTTCTTAGGAATGGCCTTCATACGTTCAGAGTAGTCTTCCAGTCCGAGTAATTGGCTTTGCTTTATAGAAGGTAGGCTCTAACCAGCATTTAACCTGAGAGTTTTTTTTTTCCAGGTAGTACAGCTTAAGGCACTAATTTAATGTAGTACAGCTTGTACTGGGGTGTGTATATAAACACCTTTGCGCTGGCTTTTGACAGCTATTTCAGGTAGCTGCAGCAGCCTGGAAATCAGCATTGGCTGCACAGCCTCCCCGAGCCGTGGCTGCCAGCTGATCCCCACATCCGAGTGGTGGCCCTTGGCAGCAACCGCACTGTCCGCTTCCTTGCAGGTGCCGTAGTCGCTGTTACACTGTTCCCCAGTGGGTACCACTCCTCGGAGGCTCGGCAGGGGTTGGGCTGGGTGCCTTCTGCCCGCAGCGGTGGGAGCCATCGCCCCTGGTAGGCCTTCACCCCGGCAACCCTGAGCGTCGGCCTGTGCCCCAGCCTGGCCGAGAGCTGCGGCTTCCCTGGGCCGCTGCAGCCCTGCCGCGCTCTGCCAGATTTATCACGGTGCTGCCCTCTCTTCTGCGAAAGCAACCCATCAAAGCTGTTTGCTGACTGAAAAACAAGAAAGCTTTTTCTCTGCTGATCAGTGGCTTTCACAGTGGTTATGCTTCCCTTGGTTTTGCTCCTCCTCAGCCTGAGATAGGCACCGCAGTGCCTCTTATTAATGCACGAGTTTTTAGTGATTTGAAGCACCTTTATGTTGTATGCAAGTCATTGCTCTGACTCCATTTTAGCACTTGCTAACTTGGCAATAATGGTAGTCTCCAGAATGGCAATTAGTGAATAAAAGAAGGTTGCACTGTGTGACCAAGCAACCAGGCTTCCCTTAAACTTGTTTGTCTCCACACCCCCCCACCCCCCCACCTTATTTTCAGCTACATATGAGTCTGCAGGTAATGGAAGTGCAAATTGCTTTGTATAGACACTACTGATGAGTCTCTATTTGGTGCCAATTCTTTGCTTTTTTCCTTTTAAGAATTCACTGATCACACCGGTTTTGTTCAGAAATACCTGCACTCTAGGATTGCTAAAATCACAGCATACTGTACTAACGTGTCTGTCTTTTCTGTGATCTTTGAATCTCTTCAGGCATGACAGTATATGGACGTGTATGTGAATGTCTTCTGTTCTTATATTCTCCTGTTGCTTGCATTAGTATCACTTAAAAGTTGAAAACAAAAGCATTTGTGTTCTCAAACACAGGAGACATATTGAAAGGCAAAGTCTCTTCCTCAGTGTCTGTATATCACATTTACTGTTCTGCCATATAAAAACTAAGTAGATGCTGCAAAAGCTTTTAAATTAAGCTGTGAATTTGGTGTCATGTTGGTATGCACGTATTTGTTGAACTCTTTACCTATTACACTATCATTATATTAATATTAATTAATGCTAATGCTGCCACAAAATAAACCCTTTCTAAGGTCAGATAGTCAAGCATTCAAAGAGAGGAAAGGTTTGGGAGACTTTGGAAGGTATTTGCTCTTTTTTGTGTGAAGTGCTTTCTTATGCCTGGAAACAAGGAAAGAGGCAGCAACATCATTTATGTTAAGCTGTACTTTGCTGGAAATATTTGTTTCTTGAAAATCCTGGTGTATATGTTGATATCATAGCACCAGTTTCAGCTTGAAGAAAAAGATTGGATAAGACTGTGAGAGAACTAATAATATCTTCTCACAGGAGAAATGTGTTTGAAAATATCAGCCATTCATACAACCTGACTCATTCTAAAACCAAAATCTCTTGTTGTGCAGCAGTGTTTGTTTTTGTGAGTCTAAGGATAATGTTCTCCTTGAGACTGTTGGCAGTGTCCGGTTGGACACTGCTGTCAAAGGGGGAAGAAGAACCCCATCCTTGCCGCTGGTGCAGGCTTTAAAGTGACGCTGAGCAAGCCAGCTATTGCCCATCCATGTTGTCAGGTCTGTAAATTATGTGCCATTCCCTCCAAGACTGAATTAGGTTTAACTTGATGTTATTTTTAGAAGAATTTACATTGATTGCATACTATTTCAAAGGCCCCAAGTAAAAAAAGTACTAAATTAAATCTGTCTGACTAGTTTCGTTTCTCTGTGTGATTTTATGTATAAAAACTTAACTATTTATTTTTCAGATTCTTCTGGCAAAGATTTCGGTCCTACTCTGGGATTGAAGAAGTCCAGTTCTCTCGAGAGTCTTCAGACTGCTGTGGCTGAAGTTAGGAAGAATGAACTCCCTTTTCACAGACCCAGGCCTCACGTGGTCCGTGGTCGAGGGTGTAATGAGAGCTTCCGAGCTGCCATTGACAAGTCTTATGATGGACCTGAAGATGGAGAAGAGGGTATGTTGCTAATGACACTTATTGAGGGAGCCAGCTTCACTTAGCACTGCTGAGGGCCACCTCAATAAAGCGCATAAGCAAGTGATTTAGTCCAATTGAAGCTGATCACATTTTAAAAGCTGCTCGTGTCTTGCACTGAATAGAGCTGCCTTTGCAGTACCCCATCCAACCTTGACTGGATTTAGTGTAAAGTCTTTCACTGATCTCCTTCGGGGCAGGAGTGGGTTGGAGGATTTAGACCTCAATCCTTAAATAATTATAATTTCTAACTTCAAGAAGCAGCTGCCTTCTTCAGATTACATTAAAAATTATCTTGCTTGTTTTACAGAGCTGTCTACAATTCCCCCTTCTCCAACCAGGAAATTTGTTTCCTGTTATAGACAAGGCAGAGGGTATTGATAGCACCCTACTGCTCATTCTGTCACCATGGGCTTATAGAACCCAGTCTGGAAATACGGCTTCTTTAGTATGAAGCATAAAACTGTGCTTGGATCCTGAGCACCCCAGATAGAAACAATACAGCTCTTCTCCAGCGAGACAGAACAGTTTATCTATTTCTTTTTCAGCCATTAAAATAGAAAGATTCCAGGGAGTGAATGAAATTGTTTTGTTACATAGGTTGTTATGTCAGTCGCCAGAATCTCCTGTTGAAGTAAGCTCTCAGTGTTTGCATCCCAGCATGTCAGTTTTCTCAAGCTGGTGGAGGTTAACAAGCTAGATTTCAAATAGAATAGTGTTTTACAATCTCAGGATTTCTGTATCAGGAATAATAACTAGAAAACAAGTCATTAAAATAACTCTGTGTTTAATTTACAATAGAAATCTGCTTGAATTCACTAGATATGTTTAGTCTGCTTTTTAAATTGTTCAATTAACTGAGTAAGCGTTGTGAGTCATTTGAGCACTTTGTAGACATTCATGCTGTATTAAATGTGTGTGCATTTTGGTGGCCCCTAGCCATCCTCACTGCTTCTTTTTCATGTGCAGATCGTTTCTCTGATAAAAGCTCTCACTCTGGTCAAGAAGCTCAGAACATGGAATCTGCCCCTCCGGGGAACACTGAAGTAGAAGATGCAGAAACCAAAGCTAAAAAAGACAAAAAAAATAGAGAGAAAGAGAAGAAAAAGGAAAAGAGCAAATCTAAAATCAAAGAGAAGAAAAGGAAGGAAGAAAATGAAGATCCAGAAAAGAAAAAAAAGAAAGGTTTTGGTGTCATGTTGAGGTACGGCATTTTAAAAAGCAGAACAGCCACCCATTCTCATTATAACATAGGAAACAACTGATACTCTCATAAAGTAGTGGAAAAATTATTTCACTTGGACTCAAAATAATGTTTATGTTATTTAAAAAGAAAGCAGTTTATACTTTTACACCAAACTTGTAGCTGAGGCAGAAGACACTTGGCAGACAAAATGTCTTTTTGTGCCTTTGAAATTCATTCCCATATGTCAGAAAAGATTCAAGGTTTCAGGCTGAAAACAAGCGTGTGCCGGTGGGGGGCTTTATGGGGAATATTTCTGAGTAATACATGACCCACTCCCACACTCAGACCTTCGCCTTCTCTTCCCTTGCTTATCTGCTTCCTTCACAAGCTTTGGGGAGAGCAGGATTGCTCGTGTTACTGTAAACAGTGTAGTAACATTTGCAGTTGCTGAAAACCACTAGCTGTGATAAAATCTTTGCTTCACAGCTTCAGCCATTGCCTACAGTGGTCAAAAGCTCACTGTCCTGCCTGCCCAACGTGCAAGCGTTTGGATTTCTTCTGTGGCTATTGGTTGTGTTTGCGTCTCTGGAATCATCAGAGATTAGATGAAGTTCTTCAGGCCATTTCTTTGCTGTTGCTGGAGCCGTTGGTGCTGTCGGCACTCTGGTTGCTATCACCTCTGCCTCTGGTACCTGTTTACGCTATTGAGGATTAAACTGTTTCCATTTAAGTAGATCTTTGCAATTAATATGTGAATGAAATGTAATGATCACTTGGAGGAGATTAGACTGTGTGACCATGTCGTTACTTGTGGCACTGAACACTTAATGTTAGCTTTAGGAAGCTATTGGTGTTTCTTAGCATGCTGTATTGTAGACAAGCTAGATACGTACAAAAGCCACAATCGTTGCTTAGGCAAAGGTGCATTTAACTAGTAATCTAAGAAATTCAGCTACAAGATCATTCACTTACAATGATTTTCATTAGGACAGTGATCTATGAACTTGCATTGCAGCTTTCTGTTGATATGTCCTCTGGAGTGAAATGGCTTGTGTTATATTGACGTGGAAGTTTTTAGCTGACTTTCTTCCATGTGTCATCAATAGGTGTCCTCAAAAATGTCCTATCAATGTTTGAACACTGTAGAGACATTGTCAAAAATATACAGGGATGCTTATGTGCCAAATTTGCATGATTTCAGCAGTTATTAAGTGTTCGTAAGATGAAGGTGTGTGGGTATACCAGTCTGCATTCAAATGGGGCTCTTCAGGAATGCTGAGGAGGCACATACTCACACCTGTGCGTTGCACGTGCATTTGTGTTCATACTGTTTGAAGAAATAGGGCTTAACATGGAACAGTAGTCAAAACACTGAATAATTAGGAGGGTGACTTCAACAACTCTCTTGTATATCTTAAGCTTTATGTCTATTTTCATTCTTCCTTTTAACTCTTAGGCGTGAATAGGGGTGTTGGAAGAGGAGGGGAGTGACACAGAGGTATGACAAAAGCATAAGTATTCTGTTTCATGTATCACTGGCAGATTCGAGGTTTGAAGTGTAAAGTCTTACTTATGGGTGTGTGATGCCTGAGCCAGAAAGAACATGGGATGACATCAGAATCCAAAACAAGCGACTGTAGTTGACAAAAAAAATCTGATAATGATCCATATGCAAAGCTGGGAACAATAAGTTACCATTCTTAGTGATTCCTTTTTTCAGAATATATTTCACATTTTGGTTGTACATCTGTTCTTTTCATAAGCTTGCTTTTTATTTAGATTGATAGTCTTCCCAGCAGACAGTAATTGTTAATAATATTTATTTATCTGTATGGTAGCACAGAATGGGAATTTCTATCCCACACCATTGAAAATCTCTATAAAGCTGCGAAGATGGAAGCAACAGGTTATAATGAACAGAGGAGCTGTTTGCAAGAGCTAACAGTTCAGCTGGGAAGTTTCTAGAGGTTCTGTGTCCTCCTCAGTGTTTCTTCCTAGAATTTATAAAATTGTTCTTGAAAAGAAATTCCTTCCTGAGAAGGTGAGAGTCCAAGGGAATCCCAGCCATGATAAAAGTGAAAGAGGGTGATGACCTGTAGAGACTGAACAAGAGCAAACAGTGTGAGGTTACAAAAGAATTGGGGACCATATGTCCTGCTCAAGATAAGCAAAACCAGGCTGGTATTTTTCCAGGGAGAAATTCCTGTGGATGACATGAAAAACAAAAACAATTAATCTGAATGCTTTTAAAAGAAATAGTAGGAAACTAATGGGGGAACCTAGAAGGGGTCAAATACTGCCTGAATACTAGATTCAAGAGGTATTTTTCAGACTGGAGTTTTGCATTGATGTGAAGAGTGAGGAGTGAGTGTCAGAAGGGCTAGGGAGGAGGAGACTGCAGCAAGAAGCTTTGAATTATCAAGTATTTTAGCAGCCCGGATGGAAAGAAACAGCCAGATTTTTTGTGACATCGTGGAGATGAAACTGGCATGTTTTATTGGTAGAACATCTGTGGAAGGAAAGAGAGAAGCTGAAGACGACAAAGTTGTGAGCTTCTGCAGCAGGCAAGGTGACTACTAATTCTTGGTAGCTTAAGAGCAAGAAGTAGAGAGAAGTATTTAGAAACAGAGATAAGCTCAGTTTTTGACATGCTGAGTTTAAGTTGGAAGGGGAACCTGCCATAGGAAGCATTAGAAATGTACACACCATAATGGAGCAGAAAGCTGGATGGAGAAGGAAATCTGTAGCGTGCCTTTTCTAGATATGGTGGTAGTTGCACTGTGATCCCCTATGTGGAAAACCACCAAAAGGAGGAACAAGGAACAGAGCCCCTGCTAGACTGACAGGAGAGAAAGACCCAGGAGAAAAGAAGTTAAGAAAGCAAGTGGCAGGAGTGGGAAGAGGGTATATCTGCCTGGGACTGGGTGGTGCCATGAATTTTTTCTAACTAGTCCGGTGACTGCAGCCATGTAACTAAGTGATCCTACCGAGAGCTGGAACCCCGCACTGACACATTCATACCGTTTGTAATTTGCGGGATGCTTTGTTCAGAGCTATTTCAGCTGTGCCTGCATAGTTCTGCTGTGCTGTGTAGATGCATCCAAACAGGAAAACAGACTTGCTTGAACCCGTGTCAAGATTGGGTTGAGATAAGTAGGAAATGATCATCTGTGGTGAAAGCTCCAGGACCAGAAGGACAATGAAAATATTTCTGAGATCTTGCCAGAAAGCTCAGTGCTAATGAAGACACATGCACTTTCTGGCGAATGACTAGGGGTTAGGTGTAAAATACAAAGGAAAGCAGAATTTGAGGCTAAAGCAGCTGCTGGAAGTGTCACATTTATCTACAGTAAGGTTTTTGTGCTATATTTGCTGGGTCATATGTACAACTATAACAAGTTTTATCTTGATAGTATGTCCATGTGAATTGGCTTGTTTCTACCTTATAATCAATAACAAAGCATGTCAAGATATTAAAAAGAAACTCAAGTATTTATCTGTAGTACAAGAAACGTTGAGCTTTAGTCTTTTGCATCTGAGATTTTTGAACATATTGGAATTGCTACTGCATTGGTTTTTTACTTTTTTTTTTTCAATTTAACAACAGAAAATAGCAAAGCTGTTAGCAGTTGCTAACAGATTTCACTTAGTGCCTCATCTGTTGCTCAGCTGCTATTTACTTGTAGTTCCTGGTCTTTTTTTACACATACAAAAAAAAAAAAAAAAGAAAAAAAAAAAAAAGAATGATTGCTTTCCTGCTAAGCTTTTCCTGGATTGAAGCTTTATTTAGGTGACTGTGAATCAGGGAGACCATCAAGAAATCATGCTTTTATATCTGTAATCATTGTTTTTTAAAAAGTCCTGTTGTTTTACCCATTATTAACTGGAACTCGGCTGCAGCATTTTAATGACTGTGGCACTTGGAGCAAAGTAGGTTAATATACTGGAGACCTGAAATGCAGATGACACTCATTATTACTGGTTAGTTAAGTCTCTATAATCTAAAGTACTATTTTGCTGTGGTGCATACTGCACAGTGTTGGTGTTTTCTTGTTTGGCTGGTTCTGATGCATATATTGCCTGCCTGACTACTGGATGTGCATATGCACTGTCCAAAGAACAACGGTTGACTCTGTTAACTGTATGTAACATTGGCTAAGTGAGCATTATATTTTACTTTTTGATGTTTTCTGGCACATTGCGCCATCATAGCTCACTTAATAACCCACTGCTAGACAACAGAGGGCAAAGTAAATTGGTATTGTATATCAGGAAAACAACTACATTAAATACTTTCGTTATTGGAGCTGCGACTGAATGTATACTGCAGTCTCAGGAAGAAGTATCTATGCTGAAATTCTTTTGGAACAGAAATAATACTCAGTCCTATGCAGATACATAACAGTGGCAAGATTACGCAATACCACATTCAGTTCTTGGTTCATCCCTTTCCTTACATTGATCTGACTGATTTTCTTAGGTCACGGTGAGTCTTGAGGAGACTGCTGGACCTCAGACGAGCTTTCCTGTACTTCTTTTTGAACATGTTTTGTATTTTTGTGAGCAGCGCTGCAGTAAAACAGCATATTTATGCCTTTGAATAAAGGTAGTGGGTAGTGTCATTGGTTTAGAACTGTCAAAAATCTTGTGAGGTAGTTCTGTAGGCTGTTTGCAAGGATTACTTAACGCCTTGGCGAAGGGTTTTAGAAATCCGTGATGCTGAGCACTAATGCAAAATGCATTATCACTTAGCACTGCGAATGCAAAACGGATCTAACCGAGAGGTTAATAAATAAATAAATAAATAATTCCTCAATTTGCTAGGTGATGAACTCTAGATTTTAAATTTGTGATCTATAGTAATTTAATTGCCATAATTTGAAATACTATCATAATATTCTTTTCTAACAAAGGTAAGCTTTGCATTGGTTTCTAAATTAAGTTGGAGAAGGACTGAACCTTTAAATCACCAGGGAAACGTGACCTCTGCTGTGTGGTGCTGCTCTCTATCCTAATCCCATAGCAGTTGTTACAGTCCTGGCGTATAATAAACATAAGTCTATGGCGCTCTCAGTATGTTTTCCAGATAGTGATTGTAAAAATTCTGGGCAGCCCTTTCAGCTTTATGGGTATGAAGGTAAGTTAGCTAATGGACTGCAGCCACACCAATGGCATTTTAATAGGTAAGCTCCCCTAGGCAGAGACCAGTAGGCTGAAGTCATAATTTTTTTGTGGTATAAAAATCTAAAAGCAAGTATGTAATTGGTGACTCAGAGTAAAGAGTTTTGCTGAACTGGAGTGCAGTGGGAGAACACCCTCTCATTCACTCGTTATTTCTAGACTGCATTCAGGAAAAAAAACCAGCCAGTCTTCTTTATGTAAGGCAACTCTTGTCAACTTGACTTGACTAGTTCACTCGCAAATATTTTCAAAATTAGTACAGGTGAGACAATGTCTGTCTCTCACAAACATTGCACATCATCTATGACTTGCATATTTGTGCATGTATACTGCAAGCACAGGAGGCAGGAATATACATGTGCATATTAGTTACATTTGCTTTTTCATCTTCAGAAATAGCGCACTTTCCCACATAACAGTTCATCTTAAATTATTTACCTTCCATTTCACAATATGAGCCATGAATATTTTATTTTTTGTCCCCTTAATTTGCCAATTTTCCTTTGAGCTAAGTGCCTTAGTGATTTTAATTTTTCATTCGAGTTGGAAGACAGAAATGACCCTTTTTTCATTATTACTATTATAGGTCTTGTGTTCAGAATGATACTTTTTACAAGCAGCTCTGTTGAGCCTGTAATGGTAGATAGCGTAATATACAGATATTGACTTCCATTAAGTATATCACTACGATAGCTTATGGAGAGATTTTTTTTTTCTGTTCTGTGTTGCCCTGAGAAGTTGAGCATCGTAGAACAAAAGTTAGCAATATAATGAAGAAATAGCAAGTAATAAACATCTGATTTGCTGGAGAGAGGTGGTGTATATAACTTTTTAATGTATTTATATGTATGTACATACAATGCTGGAAATCAGTATGGACGTAGACAGATTTAAAAAAACACAAGACTAGATAAAATTATAATTTAATTAGACTGAAGTTATTTTAGAATTTTTTTTCCTCAATAGCAAAATGATCTGAGATGGATCATGCCTGTGTATTTGATAGACAACATCGGTTAATGAGGCAGATGAGTTATTTAGAGGCCCTGATTTCCTTTTGCCTAATAAAACTCCCACTTTTCAATAGGTAAATTGGTAAATAAAACTCCTGTTTCCTTTAAAGAGCACAAGAGCATGAGGGAGAGGAGATACCTAATCAATTTAATGTATCTCAAGTTTGTCAAGTATTTTTAACTAAAAAAAGACAAACACCTCAATTTATGTGTATCACTCTTTCTTTTCCTCCACTGTATGATTCTTCCTTGGCTGCATTCATAGTCACACTAAACTGAAGTAAATAAGGGTGTTTTGTACTAAAATGATCATGCAGACTGCCTACTAAAGGCTTATTTGTTTAATTAGGCATCTGTTCTCCTCTTAATATGCACGCGTAAATCTCATTAATGTTAGATGCATGCAAGTGCATTGAAGAAGGATAGACCCCTTACTCTCATTACTGAACTTGGATAACAAGATTTGTATTTACTTAACAGATCAGAGCAGAAAGTTCCCTCTGACTATTTAAAAGGACTGGAAATTACAAACTGTTTGCAAGGAGCATGCTTTTTGTGAAATAGTTGCATGTTCACTTCAAGTTGAAATATTATTATTCAAGCCATTACTAAGAAAAAAAAAAGCAAAAAAAAAGCAGCATGCTTTGTCTGTGAGGATTAATTTTGTGCACTAAATTCTGTGACGTGTCTACTTAAATGTATGCTTGCCTATTCAATGTTGTCCTCTGAGCATGCCACACACAAAGTAAACTCCAGTCCTATCGGAAATATGACCAGATCTTTTCTGGAGGTGGCATATTTCTTCTAAGTGTCCGTCTTCCCTCTCCCAAGAAATGCCTTCTGCAAAAAAAGTTGTAGAAAGGAAAGTGTGTTCTTGATGAATAGTAAACACTGTGGCAGTGTGTTTATCCTTCATTCACTACACTCAACTGTTACTTGTTCTAAAATCCATCTCTTTTCTGAAGATAAAACTTGAGTTGCAGATTTTCCATATAAGTTACAGTACATTGGGTATTTCTATATGTAGTACAGATGCATTATGGTCAAAGATACTTGGGGGTTTCAAGTCATGCCCACAAAAATTTGAATTAAGGCTTCCTGAGCTGCATTTTAACCAATAGATGCGTATTTTGCTCAGGAATACAGTGCGGAGTGTGAGTTCTACCATGAGACACAAAAAAATGGCAGTTTTGCCGATTTTCTGTTTCAGTATTTCTTGTAACATGAACTTGGTAAATAGGGGGGCTGGGGAGGGAGACAACAATTAACAGAGAAATCATACAGGAGGGGGCTCCTGACAGATTCCTTAACTACAAAGTGCTGGCAGGTGCCAGTTTAATAGGTATTGCCATTAACAGCCATCTGTAGAGAAAATGAAATGTACTCATCTCACTGAATTATGATTTATGCCAGACAAAGCAGTCAAACCAAAGTAATATTTATATTACAATGCAGAGTCATTGATTAAATGCACATGACATCTCAAATCCAGTTGACATTTTAAGTTGAAATGATTGCAGACATGTAGCCATTTATTTAACTATTACTTTAAAAAATGTGTCTCTACTTGTTATTAATAGAAGAAAGTCAGACCTGACCAATATTTCAATAGGCTGACCTTTTGTTTTGCTGACATATAAAAGGAACAAAGCTCCTTTTGGGGTAGTCACAATCTCGGAGCATATGAAGTATGCTAGCTTCAGAAAAAACTGACCCCTTTGAACCACTCTGTCTCTTTCTTCCCTCTTCTTTTCCACAAAGGGTTTCTGAAAGAAAGTGGACCAGAGATGGTTTTGGAGATAGGAAAATAGTCTGAGAGAGGCTTTGTTTCAAGTGCTTGCTCTGCTACTGATTTCTTGGGTGACACTCATTAACTCACTTAGCTGCTCTGGGCCACAGTTATCCTTATACAAAGGTTATCCTCTGTGCTTACGAAAATAAAAATAACAGCATTTCCCTGCTTCATATGATCATTGGTCAGATAAATATGTTAAAAAACAAATAAATTTAAAAACTAGTCTGGCTACTCTTGTAGAAATATAGCAGGCAAGTAGTTTTATTTTTAAGAAAATGAAAAAGTAGTAAACTTTTTTGTGATTTTTCTCAAACTAATTTTCCTCTAATCTCTAGGATTTTTCCTTCTCTGAGGACTTCTTACTGTCTTCCTTTTTTCCAGTGAGTCCAATTTTTCTCATTTGTTAGTCTCCTGTTGCCCAGTCTCTTATTTCCACATAGCATCTCTCCATTCGCCTTGTAACCTTGTCTTCTCGTTACTTACCTTTCCATCCATTTTTAGCAAACTTTGGTCTGTTCTCTCTTTGGAAGAAAAAATATGAAGCAAGCCTAGCCCAGTTTGTAAGCTCAACCTTCTGCTGTTGCGCTGAGAACTGTTTGACAAAATACTGGGTTGCTTACCCTTACCCCTTCTTGCTACTGCTCGCACATGAGGTGCCAAGCTGGGGTTTTCTCCCCCTCTCTGTACTGCCTCCTAGCTGCAGATACTCTTATCTTCAGAAACGCAGTTTGCAATATAATGCCTCAGAATTATAGTTGACCTTCTGTCTTTTACCCTGATTTTATGCCTTCTTGCTAGAAAAAATTGATTTGTCATTTCAAATTTAACAGGGGCAAACTCATTTTTATTTCTGCAAATTGTTCCTCTTTATGTCCTTACTCTGCCATCATGGAAACTAGTAGTATCTTCCCCCTTTCACAAAAGGCCCCCTACATGGGATGTCATCTTTCAGCGAACCTTAAACCCCCACTCAGTGGGGCAGTGTCTAAAATTTGCTGTCTTCTTACACAACACACTGAAGACCTGGCCACACAAAAGAAGCTTCTTCCCTTTCTGCTTGGACTCCCCTTGCTTCTGGGTTACGTCAGTCTCTGTTGTGGGTCGCGTTGCTGGGTCCTTGTTCTGAGTACTCTCGCCCACCCCTGTCAGCACAACACGGACTTTGTCTCCTTCCCAGTTTGGAGTGCGTTAACAGACCAGTGTGGTAACATAATTGCTTTGAGCAACCATGAACCTTTACCAGCCAGCTTGTCTCAGCAGCCGGCTTTTTACTGCAACATGTTGCAGGTTGTCTGGGCAGAAAGTATCTTATGTAGCACTTCAACTTCCCTAAGATTTGCCCCTGCTGTAAAACTTTCATGATGTATGTGAATGTTGGCAGGACTAAATGAGTGATGAAGTAAGGCTTTATATTGTTTCTGCCCCAGCTCCTGCTTTCTGTTTTCTCTCCACCAGTAATACTAAGTAAGAAAAGCTCCTTACACCTTCCTGCTCTGCACCACGTTTGGCCGTGTCACATTCACCTCCACCTCTCCTCATTTGTTTGGAATCTGTTAGGATGTGAATGCAAAGGTACAGGATTGATCCTTACCCAGCAGTTAGTTCCTGTTTGTTTTAGCTGCAGTGTTAACTCCCATCTTCTTATCACCTCCAGCCCTCCATGCTCTGACAATGCTTGTTTGTCACCAGGTTTCTTCTCATGTTACTTTCTCTTCCTCTTTCTATCCCTCTGCACCCTGGGCTCTCTCCTGTCCTAGCTGTCACCCAGCTTATGCAGAGCCTTGACTAATAAATAAACCTAGTGGAGTTCATTAGTTTGGGCTTTGCCCTGTGTGTGTGTTTCTTCTACTCTGCACCTTGTCATGAGGAGCAGCTGCTCTGATTTCTTTATGGTCATGATTCTGCATGATGTTTACCATAGAAGTTAGTTATGCTACTGAGTGCTCCCCTCACAAAAATATTTACATTCGAAGATCCTTCCCTTACTTGCTTCCTTCATTTAGTGGAAATGACATCTTTAGGGTCTTGGCTCAGACCTGGGGCATTTGAGAGAATTTGATCTTACTCTTTAGAAGTCTTTGAATAATTCTTAGTGGTGAAAATGAAGGTGTCTTCGCCCTTTTCCTTCTCTGTTCTTGCATCTTCCCACTTCTGTCCTATTTCTTTTTTTTTATTGTTGAGGTGAAACAGTGAAAAATTAATAAAAAGGAACCCAAGCAAATATAAAATGTTAGCCAAATCTTGATGTGAAAGAAACTATCAACTTCTGTGTGTGTGTATATACTATATAAACTTTGAGATATGTGTCACCACTAATTTAGGAATTAAAAAAAAATATTCAGGTCTTAACGGTTGACTCACAAGGTGAAAAATTGTCTGTCTCTGTGTGTATATGTAGTACAAGATACACAGGCCACTAAGTATCTGCTATAGTTCTTCAGCATTTAACTTCAGTATTAGGTTTGAAGTAATGAACTGTATGCTGGTGCCATTCATTGTCCTTATTTGAAAGTAGTGGATACCTGGCCTCACACTAACCCTGAATTATCAGGTTGGTGGGTAATAATGTGTAAATAGAATTGCAAAGCTGTTTTCTGGTGACAGAAGGCCGCCACTGTTGTCTGCTATTTTCTTTCTAGCTGAAGAACACTGGTGAGTAATGAGTCGGGCACTGCTCATTCTACCTTTGTTGTCTTTTAGTTCAGTTTTTTATCCTCTAATGTGGAAATCCGTATTACAGTAGCTTAGCATAACAGACATCCTAATGTTCTGGTTTTAATTAAAATTAGATTGAGGAAATAAACAATTCAAAGAAGTTAGCTTTCCTTTTCCTCCCCCCCTAAATATGCTTTCCATATCCTCTCCTGCGTTTGGAAGTGCTTGTTTCCATTCACATGCTCCTGAATTGTTCAGCCTCCCTAACAGATAGTGAGGAAGGACTGTCAAGGAAGCTCACTTTCGTTCATTTAGTCTTCTTAACAATACATGTTGTTAAATTATTGATTTTTTTCTGTTTTGATGCAGTCTGCATTGTAAAATACAATTCTTAATATAAAAACTTGGTCAAAATGTGAAGATTTCATAAAACCAAAAATGCACTGCTCTTGAGAAAAAATTTCTACTACACAACTGCAGATCATTTTTACTCTGACTAGAATATATATACCAGAGAGTGAGTGACTTGATCTAAGTTGCTCAAAAAGAAATTAACAAATATTTCTTTCCTTTAAAAAGGCAGATTATTATGGGTGTAAGTGCTGCAATAGGTTAATGTACCTCTTCATCTCTGAAGACCTCCACCCCATGTTTTTCTTAATGAATTCCTATTTAGGCTGTTTTCGCTTGGTTGTCATTTGTTACTTCTGAAACCATCAGTCAGCAGCAGCAATGGAGGCAGGCTCAGGCAGAGCTCCAGGAGCTCTGGGCTGAAATGGTTTGGGAAGATATGTAGAGGACTTTCTAGGTATAGATCTACTTTAAATTCTCTCTGCCTATAGCAGTAGTGTTAGCTGCTTTGTTCCTACATAAGATGTGTGCTAATTTCAGTAATTACAAAGTGGAAGTTGTATTTATGTATCTGTAGCATGAATGCTGACGATGTTCTGTAAGACCACGATGAGACCTGTAAATCTTATGGTGCTGGTTGTCTGTAAACTGCATAATTTGTTGATTTGCCTGTGAAGTATGTTGCACCCAATGAGTGGTGAAAACTGATTTGGCATGCAAGCTTGCTAGTTCTGAGTGGTTAACTGGCTTTAGTCCCCAGTGCTGTAATAAAGTGGATTTGATTTTATTGCATGTCCTGCATGAAAATTACTGTTAAAAATCTGTGTTCTAGAGATATTTCAGTGTTTCACAAAGACTTACATGTTTCTGCATGCTTGGAGGGGATGAAGGAAGCCACACTCATAGAAAATATGTGCTCTAGTGGTCTAATTAGAAGCACACCAAGTTTTAGGCAGTCTAAAGTTTGCTAACAAAAATAGTCCAATAGCAGAATATTTTAGTTCATCCTTAAAATTTATTCTGGCTTAAATACCAGCTTCCTCTGTTTTGTGGGGGTATTCAGGTTGGAGAGAATGAGTTTAATCTTTTTTGGTTTTAGGCTAGAGTTTAAAGAAATTGAAGGATGATGTTCCTGTCATAGTGGGAAGAAAGATCACTACTGGCCTAGACCTGCTGCAGAAAATTTACATTATACCATAAACTGCTGTCCATGCACTTGTATGCAATTGAAAGTGGAGCACAGACAAGATGATCTTTCACTGGGGAAGATTAAAAAAAAAAAAAAAAAGAAGTAACCAACAATCCTAGAGTAGAAGAAAAAAAAAGTGAGGATCAAGGTTCAGAATAACTAGAGTTAAGATTTACCTCAGCAGTCTAATAACTTCTTGAGGCCTCAATCCAACAGAGCAAAGCAATAAATGACAGCTGTATTATATACTCTTCTGTCTTCTTTGCTCTAGATCTTTATTAAAACAATGCGTTCACACCATTATAAAAGACTACAGTGGAGCTAAAATTAAAATACGTAGGTAACACTTTTGAGAACCATGTTGATTATGTGTGTAGATCATATGTGTGTATAATTCACGCATCACACATGAAAACTCAAATTTGTCTACCTTTGCAATTTTAAGCCGTTACCTGTATACTTGTATTTTTATGGAACTGGTAGATTAGCACATAAATCTTTTAAAGTATTGTATAATTAATTTCCAGAATATCAAGTAAAGGCTGGGTCTGTTTCTTTGACAGGCTATTTCTGTCTCTATAATGAGAACAGCAAAAGGTTAGGAGAGGAGGTGGTGGATTTACGTGTTTGAATACTATAAATACTCTAGGGGAGGGGAACAAGAAGGTGTTTAAGGGCTACATAAGATAAAAGGAGCTCCTTTACAGTAGAATAGTCTCATCACATCCCTATATAACTCACTCATCTACTCAAGGACACAGAGGCATTCAAACATGTTGAAACAGCCTAGGTCTGGAGAAAAGCATGTTTAACAGTGTATTGTGTTAATGGCTTCATAGGATACCAAGACCATTTGTTGATCTTTGCTGTCAGTTTATTGTCTTTCTCAGTCTTTGTTTATTTTGTGTACATCAGCCATTCACTGAGTACCTTGGGACACAAATTGCCTGTAATAGATCAAATTTTCTGGTCAAAGGTTAAGTCACTCTTAGGAGGCTGCTTGCCTGTGATAGCATTGGTTTCTGTTGGCTTTGACACCGTATTTATCGCAGTAATATTGTAATGTCTTCACACAATCATTAAAGCTCAATAGAAAGTTCTAGCATAGCTGTTCCAAGTAGATGATAGCTTGGTGAATTTGGGCCATCGTTAACTCGAGCAGATTCTTTGTGAGGCATCTTATGGTTGTCTTTAGGAAATGTCAGTCAGATTGAAACTGGGGCTACTCTTGTCTGTCGAGAGAAATCTTTGTCTTGAGGGGCTAATGTTTTATGTTGTCCAGTGGTGTTTAGACCAGCTGCATCCTTGAGTTTCCACAGAGCTAAATGGAAAATTATGTTGAACATCTAGGTTTCTGTTTAATAACCACCATGAAAGGCAGATACAGTCCTAAAACAAGCCTACGAACATAAAGATTGATAAAGAAATCTGTAATACAAATCAGAGGAGATTTCATATACAGCAGTGATCAGTGGAGGAGGAAGAATACAAAATTAAGTTAGTTGCATAAAATGTCATGCTAATTTATAAGCTAAAAGGAGAATATTGTAAATGAAGCACTGAAGTATGAGGTTTTCACTCTGTTTGTAAAGATGGACTTAAAACGTGCTATAAAAAGCAATTAAAAGAAACCCCCACCCAAACTGTGGTTGATAGCCTTCTCAAGGACCCAGTTTCAAAGGATGATCAAAGGAGAGGGAGACCAAAATAAAACATCAGGGAGGAGCAAAAAAACCAACCTAGAAAGCAACTTAAATTGATATAGCGTCTGCATACAGATAATTGAAGTCATGAGATTTAATTAAAATCACCAAGTGGATGTTGCTATCAAGTATGAGACAGTGAGGCTTAAATGGAATTTCTCTGAATGCGTACGGGGAATTTTAGGAGCAAGATAAGAAGAAGAACGATTTTGCTATCAGCTATAGAGAAAGGTATTCACTGAAGAACAACTCAAGCTGTGGGCATTTTCCAGGACCCCTGGGTACCAAATTTCAAGGATAACCAAATGCTCCATAAAAGCATCTTGGGATTAATTGTATTGAGTGGCACAGGCAAGTTGCATTGAATCAACACAGATGACAATACATTTGACTGAGCACAGAAAGATTGTTACAGGCCTTTAATACGGCAGTTTCGGTTAAGTATCTGTCCATTTTGGAACTTAGACTTGTAATAATTGTGTTGGTCTCCTGAAAAACAAAACTTTATTAAAGTCAAGATACTGTAGCAATTCTGAAACATAGAACAAAGAAGGCTGGGAGAGTACTGTAACCAGCCGGTTTTATAACCTGTTTCTTTTGAAGCACAGCTAACATTTGTGCATTTAAATGACCACAGAAAAATTCCAGAAGCTCAGACTAAATTTGCATGACCAGTGATGAGATTGAGAATACAAATGTTTATTGTTTCATGGCAAAAGTGGAAGGAACAGGGATCAGCTGCACAAGTGATCAGACTTGATTGCAGAAAATGAAATAGAAATACCAACTGAGGCAGAGCAGAGTGATCAGAAGGAAGGGTTTGGGGAACCTAAATAACTAACAGTTATTTCAAAATAGTGGAGAGCATCCTGGAGCCTGTCAGTCTTCCTGAACTGAAAAATAGCAGATGTTTCAAAGAGATATGGATTGGTCTTAAACACCAGAAATACAAACGTGTAGTGGCTTTGTGGCAAAATTTTGCAGGCCTGAGTCAAAGCCTGCTGAACTTCATGGAAGTCTCGTACTGGATGAGACCCACAGAGCACAGAGTGTTCCTGGGTACATACAGCTGTGAGATTGAAGTGAACCATTATAAAGTTGTGACTAATGCTTTTTTCTTTGGGTTGTGAGGGTGTAGGAGAATTAACTCTAGTCCCAGTTCTGTGTAGACTTCAGTGTGATGAATGTTTTTTCAGACTTGCTAGGGAGA
>VYXH01008545.1:0-14367 GCA_013397275.1 Burhinus bistriatus
GTTGGACTAGATGATCTCTGAACGTGTATTCCAACCCCCACCATTCTGTGATTCTGTGATTCTGTGATTCTGTGATGGCTTTGTGCCTTTCTTTCTCAGTGCTCCACATGTAGGAAAGAGCTTCTTCATCTACTTTTTCCTAGATACCTACCTGAAACGGGTCAAGGCTCAAAAGGGAACCACAGTTCCCAATTTCTTGCAGTCTTTCCTTCCCTACACATGTTCCCAGCCCAGTGAAAACACTGCAGGAACGTGTGTGTTCTAGATGTCACTGAGCTGCCTATTTTGCTTGCCAGGAGCCAACTCTGTGTTTCCACAGGGCCCCTCTCTGTGCAGATCTGAAGATGCAGTCTGGTCCTGAATCTCTAGCTAGTCAGAACACAATTCTTCAAATTAATTGATCTCATTTCCTGCCAGGCTTCTATGCTTATTAGCCAATGTGATGCCAGCTGTAGTTCCTTAAGTACCTCAGAAACAAAGGGCTATTATTTCTGGCTAAATTCCAGTAGGCTCATTACCTTCTGCTTCTTTTAAAATTCTCTCTGCAATTGTACTGGATAAAATTATTTGTCTTTTTTTTTTTTCCTTCTTCCTTGTACTGTTTTTTGTATAGCTGTGCTCTGTGTGTCATCTTCCATGCCAGAAGCGGCTGCATTTCAGCAACAAAGAAAGTAGTCTCTCAGAATACAGTAATCTCTGTATTCTGTGGGGACCTACAGTGGCTTTTAAATAATTCTAAGTTTTGCCATTGATGTTAGTCAGGATTATTATATTTTTTGTATAATCAGTCTATAAGCTCTGCCCCACATTTTGGACTGCTTAGATGAAAGGTGCTGTATAAAATGTCATTAGATGCAAAAGGTGCTTCTGGAGGTGGATGTGTAAGACATCTAGAAGAGTGAGCCTTTTAGATGTGAGTAGCAGCAGCCAGTCTCTTAGATGACAAATTAACTTCTGTGGCAAGAACTGGTGGTCAGTACAGTGTGTCCCAAGAGAAGATGTCCCTCCCTTGCAACAGATGGATTTGTTTCCCCTATTAAAAGATATTTTTAAGTAAAATATGATATAATGCCTGAATTAGATTTTACAAGAATGAGGCACACTGTGAATAATCACATTGCTTCAGGCATGATGGATGCTGCTTTGTGCAACATTATTTTCTTGAGCTTCATGGACTGTGTACAGGCACACAATGTAATCTATAATTGAACTAAACCATGTGAAAGGGTTTGTTACAAGGCTAATATGATAATGAGTATAAAGTAGGAGTTTGCTGAAAAAAAATCCTGCATAGGAATATATTTCTTGCATTTTTGGTGGCTGGAGGATAAAAAAGGGAGGGGAGGAATCCTTGTTAAATGTCGTTTCAAGCTGGGTAATGTTCCCTCACCCTTTCCTTCAGACAAATTCCGTGTATCCAGACGGTAGTTTGCAGCTGTGGTGCTCGAGGTTGAACTGGCCGGAGTGAGTATTCGGGAGACAGCAGAGGGCAGTGCAGAGCTGAGCCTGGCACCGCAACCTCAGCCCTGGCAGTAAATTTTCCTTGTTATTAAATAAAATCATAGGGCTAATTTAGCCTCAGAGGAAATTAAACCGCTAATTACATGTATATAAACCACCGAAAATGGGCCTGGTTGTTGTTAAAAAAAAAATAATCAAAATCGCCCAACTTTGTTTCTTGTATTTAAAATGTGTAATTATGGTAACGGGCAGGACTTGGAGGAGATTTTTTGTAAGGATATTATGCATGTGCGTGCCTCTGTGTGTGTGTGCATGCGTGTGTTCGTAAGATTGTGTGTCTGTACGAGAGGGTAATCTAACCATTTCCACAGCCCATCTCCTGCTGAGTAAACAATAGTGCTTTTTTCTCTTTCATTTATCCAAGCCAATGTCTTTATAAATGTTGGATAATATGCCCTTGGGTAACATAAGGGCAAAGCTCTAATTGAATCAGGTCAAGACTCCACACATTATCTCTGATAGCACTTTTAAAAATGTAGCTTCCTCTGTCAGATCATCTGCCTCTGAATCACTCTATTGGAGGTAATTGTGACGTTAAGAAATTAGCATTGGGGATCTTATAAATATACAGTTGCAAGAATTATTACTTGGTGATGTCAAGCTTGCACTGATCTGTTAATAATCCTGATAGTTGTTAAAAACCATCGCAGCAAGATCAGTGTCTTATGACTTATAAATGTATCTAAGCCATAAAGGATAAAGTGTTTTAGATCACTTCAAAGTCTTTAGTACCACGAAATGCCTGTTCCCTCCATATGCCTGTTCCTTTAAGAAAATTAAAGTCTGAGCCTGAACCACAGTCCAAAGGACCAAGAGAGATAATGTTTTTGTTGCATGCCACAGATTTAGCAGCCTGCATGGCTAAAAGGTTAGACATTAAAACATAATTGGGCACTCACCCTTGCATCAGCATTGTGAAGCTTTGCTGATCGGCACCTGCTTCCAAACAAAATGATTGGGGGTATCCTGCCCTTACAAAGGCAGAGGCCTTCTGCCACTGAAGTTCTCATTTTCTTGTATGCTCCCATTAATGCCTCTGACAGTTTCATGCCTGGAAAGATCTGCAGTTTGTATCTACAGGCAGAACCGAAGAGTCACACAAAATGTTTAAAAGCGTGGAAATGTACTGTGTTTTGGTAGACTAACCAAGGCATTCCTTGGACATCCCCCTTCGTGCAGTGCAGTCATGCTAGAAACAAGAGACAAATCCCATCAGCACCATAAGATTGTCAGGGTTATTTCTTAGGTTAAAAGATTAACATTTAATGCTCTTTTTTCTTTTTAGGATGAGAAATTTTGTCATCTGAGAAAGCAAAAATTTGACATATGACGAGACTGAATTCTGGAGGTATATCTCTCACTTGTACATATTTCTCAGTTTATTCTTCTAAGTCTTTTAAAGGTTTTTTGAAAAGATAATAATGATCCATTTTACTTATCCATCAAGAGCTTTGAACTGAAGGCTTTTTTCCTGAGTATATAGTTAGAGCATTAAGGGCAGTATGGGTAGACCAGCCAATCAGAGTAATGAGTCTCCACTGCTTGAGAAAGCGAGATTAATCTAAATCAAATACTTTCCACTATGGCAATTTTAACTAATTCCCTCTTGAAAGTACAAGAGATATGTGAAACCCCTACAGTCAGCATAAACCTCCTGGTAGGGCTAGACAGGTAATACCTTTTAAGCTTGTTAATGTCTTATCCCGCTGGTTTCTACAACTGACTCAAAGAATAGCTGAGTACTTCTCAACCTGTCATTACAGAGGAAAGCAACTTTCAGCACGGAGATAGAAGGGGCGATGCTATGTTTTATATATCATGGCTTGATAACACTGGTATGGCTACTGTTGTCTGGACTGATGTAATTAATGCCTTTATTAGTTTTCCCAATGCATGTGTAATATGCAGACAGAAATATTCAGGGAGGAAATTCTCTCAGAAGTAGAGGCTTATTTATTTATTCATCTCTCAGTCAAAGGGGATGTCTCTTCACAAAGGGGCCCATAGGCACACCTGGCCTCTGGAGTAACAGGTAATGCACGTGAAGAAGATGGAAGTGCTGCCTTGCAAGATGGGCTAGTTGAGCTGCAGCACCTTCTATTTTTGCTGGAGAGGCAATTTCTATCTGGCTATTTAAATCTTTTACAGTAGCAAAATGTATGTTTTGGCATTGTTTTCACAACCATAGTATTTTATGAGCTCTGTGCACCAGAGTCTCAGCAGTTATACAACAGCAACAGTAGAGATATACTGTTTTACATCATTTAAGAATCTGTTGTTTTCCCCTCTAAGGTTCCTGTGATCAGTGTTAAATCAAAATTCATATAGAAAACCAGTATTATTAACACACTGAAAAGTCTTTGCAAATCTGAACACTACAAATGAGGGAACAGGAGAGAAGAAAGGTTAGGAAATATATTCAGAATGATACAATGAGAGAAATTAAGAGCATACCTTTGGTCTTATGATTTTCCCTATTCCAGAAAAAGTCAATCAGAATGCCTGTCCAGAAGAAAAGCAGCATAGGGCATCTGACAAACACAGAAGGTACCGCTTTCACTTAGGTAGAAATTTCACCCATTTCCCTTCTCATTTGTGGTTGTTTCCTCTGTTTGTCTCCAGTCCTGCCACAACAGAACAACTCCCTGGTGACCATGGCACTTCCGAGGCTGCCACTGGGTCCCTCTACTAATAAAAGCTGCTGGGGTAATATATAAAGCCAGGAAGAAAATGCACAAATGCTTGCTTACATTTTATTTTTATTGCTTCTTGTTTAAAAGCGGGAAAAGTACTTACTGAGAACTGAAATATTTGCTCCTATTAGCAATGAATGATATTATCCCCAGGTTCTCTAGTTATGTTTCTTTGATATAAAGGTAATTGGAGTAGAGCATTATAGAATTGTTGTTGTTTTTCTTACTGCTTTTGTTAGAGACAATGTCTCATGCTCCAAAAGAAACTCTGTTACAGACACTTTGATAATAATAGTAGAGAACTTCAGTAAAAAAAGAAAAGGTATTATTAAGCACCTAGCAATTTAGCACAGTAAACTCTCAACTACTGGATATTGTATCAGTGTTCTTGCAGAAGAGGGGATTTAGCCATCAAATTGTGGGAGATTTTTTGTCTCTATCAAGCAGCCTGATTCTCGCA
The DNA here is from genome assembly GCA_013397275.1 of Burhinus bistriatus. Lineage (NCBI taxonomy): Eukaryota > Metazoa > Chordata > Aves > Charadriiformes > Burhinidae > Burhinus > Burhinus bistriatus. The sequence continues at coordinate 4,675 of VYXH01008545.1, forward strand.
AAGGTGTAAAATAAATGGCTCTTTGACTTTTGGAGGCCATGAATAGACAGTATATACAGTGGGAATAATTTTAAGACTAATCTATTGATATATATATATATTCCAACTCTGTTAAGAATTCATGCCTTATCTCCTTCCTTACTGAGTGAAACTATTCATAAATCCACTGTGAACGTATAAGTGCTATTTAAATACAACATGCACCACCAGTTTCTCTCTTTGCCTTACAATGCTTCCAGGTATAGTCTGCTTAAAATGCAGCCATGTTATGGTTTTGAAACACATTTAATCCAGGAGTTAAAATCTGTAAACAAGCTGCTTTACTTGGACAACAAAAAATCCGAAGTTTACAGGAAAAGAAGGGTATAAATGATGGGGCATTGAAAATCTTCAGAATAGTAATTCTCTGTTGCTTCCTTGAGTAACCTCTATCTTTGGATAAGAAACTCCTTGGACCCAGCATAATAGTTTCTGTAAACATCTTGGCATCTTGTCTCAGAAGTCATCCAAGAAAGACCGAATCCTTCCAACCAACCTTTTGCTCACAGTCTGCTATGAAATACCTTAAATAACAGTCAGTAACAAATTCTCCCTCCCAGCACCCCAGCACACTGGCGCAAGAGTTTACTGCCATGGCTTTGCCTAGGGAGAGCCAAATCAGGTGGAGCTGCCATCTTCACTTCATACACCTCACCTATGTTGTGGTACCAACCTCCTTCATTCCTCTCAGGCTGACTGAAGTGAACTATTATTTAGAAGACCATAACACCTCATAAATGGCCCATTCAGTAAAAGGCTGAACTATGTTCTTCCAAACAGCTGGGGGCAAATCACTACACTGGAGAGAGGGACTAGGACAAATCCACGTGTATTTAATTTCAGTAAGAAACATAGGAAGAAAAATTAGGTGAGTCCAAGTGGAAAAAAGATAATTTAATATAAGAGGCTATCTCTTTCTACATGTCAGACAATATTGCAGGGTAAGAGAAACAAAGGTCATAAAACTATACTCACTTATGTCTTTTTATATAGGCACTGCTTACTTATGCTCTTAGACTTCAAATAACTTTGCTAATGGAGAAAACTAGCTGAGGGAACTAGTTCATTGCAGAAACTAATGCATATAGGGTGTGTTGCCGAGAAAATAATTTCCATTTTTAATCACAGAATTCAGGATGAGTCAGAGCAAATGTAGACAATGTAAAGGGGTATTGAAAAGATTAGTTTAATAGAAATATTTCAAGATACTTGTCACATATCTTGCGAAAAGCCTACGCTTAAGGAGAATAAAGATCTCCTGATACAACTGAAATATTGCAGATGTCTTTTCTGCCAAAAGGAGTTTACAGGCTTACTAAATAAAGTTGTGTTGCTTACAAAAGTAGTCTTATAATCAGAATATTTTAAAAAAGAATCTAAAATATTACATCTTCTTATGGTACCAGTAAAAATCATCAGCAAGTCCTTTTTGTAATATGACATATGAAGGGGACATGAGTTTCCTGCTGGGTCCTCCAGACTATTCATTCTCTAGACAGTGTAGAAAACCTTCTCTTGGGACACGTGTCCACAGATTACTCAAACTGTATTAAAACTCTGAAGACTTTAGCACTAAGACACGAGAAACAGACTGAGAAATTCAAGTCCATTAGAGTAAATATAGGTCTTCAATGAAAACCATTTTTTTTTCTTCTACTTCTTACATCTGCCTATAAGCTATTTCCTAATCAGGATTAGATCTTTGTCAATTGGCAAACCCAGGAAAAAGGATTTCTTTCTTTTTGCATCTGTTCAAGCTCCTATACTTTTTTTGTGTCTATGATTTTTCTGAGGTTTTACTACATCCAAGATGACAGAGTACCGATGACCTGGAGTTTTATTGCTCATTAAACTCTTAATGTGAAATCTCCACCTTACTTTCTGTGCTTGAGCTGCTAGGTTAGATCATTCCTGGGGATTGTTCCTGGCTGGTGAACCCTGGGCACACATACAGATCCTGGCCATGGATTGTATATTCCCAAGCATACATTCTCTTGAAACCTCCTGAGGTTAAGTGACTGTTGGATCCTGCTTCCTCACTTCTGGACACTTTCCTCTGCTAAAACACGATAAAAGCTCATGGTTGCACGACGGTTACCTTTGATCACTTCAGCTCATAAAATTCACTGAAAGACCAAAAATGATACTTGAATATACTGTTAACTAGGGTTGGCTCATATAAGAACTGCAAAGATAATGTCCTTTTCTGAATCCTTACCAAGTGTACACAGACACAGCTATGTATATTCCAACACTCATTCAGCAGCCATGGCTTTTGTCCCTAGGGACAACGAAACCAGCTGCCTTGGCTGGCACCCAGCATAGGACAAAGAGGGCAGATGTCTCCTGTGCCTGCCCCAGCACAAGGCTTGGCTGGAGGCCACTGCTCACCTATTTCCTGAATGTTTGACTCAGAATCAGTTCCTGTTCTCCAGTCATCCTCAAGGCACTGATCCCAGAGAACAGACGTGTATTCTATAGTGTGAAAATAAACTCTGACAGTCAAACATAAAAATATTTTTCCATTGTCAAGTGCAAGCAAACCAATTCGGACTCAACAAAGTATTGTTGGTGGCAACAGGTAAGCCACCCCATGACCAGAAGTACTAGACGGACTACTAAAACCACAGAAAAGAGGAGAAAATATTTATATTTACTCCAATGCTCATTACTTGCAACCTGGTCAAGTTAAGTTCAAACTAATGAAGATGAAAAGTAAGTTTCTCATGTCCCATTTACTGACAAAAAATGATAAAAAACCCCACTCCCCCAAATATTATGGATCTTAATTACCATTCCTAACAGCAGCATTGCCACTGTATTTCACATCCTATGAGGTTCTTTCTCTGTTCATCTTGATCTACTTGCCAAGTCCCTCCAGACTTAGAAGCTATAGACTAGCTTGACTGTGTACATGCTGTAACTGAGAGAGCGGCAGATGCTATTTGTTTTGAATTTTTTTAAGGGGCACATGTAGCATAAACCTGGGAGAGTATATGTCATGGCAATTAATTTGATAGGTAATGTATGCTATAAAGCTCAGGGGATCCACGCACTGTGCATGGCGTAATTGTGGTACTCTTAGGATACTGCAGATGGACGTCTAAGGTTAATGAAGTCAAGACAATCAAGGATGGGCACTGTAATTGAAAGGCTGTAACACACAGGATAATCACAGAAGCAATAGAGATGAATGACAAAGCAGTTCAATATAGACGTAAATTCACTTCTTGTTGATTGTACATGCAAAAATGAAGTGGAAAAGATCACTTTGGTAACAGTTTACCTTCTGAAACCATGGCAGTGGAGTTGTTCTTACTTCTGTCACACACTTCATATTCAACTTCCTGAATCACAGACTGATGAAAAATAGTATGAAGACAGATTGCTGACTGCAAAGACTGGGATATACCTGAGCAGGTGGAAAGAAATAAAGTGCATAAATGAAAAAAGAGTGCAAGAGTTTTTTATTTTTTATTTTTTTTTTAAAACAGAATAAACATATATTCTTCAGAAGCTTGCCTAACTGAGATGTGAACTGACTGATTTAAGAGAGAAGAGAAAAGTGGATGTTTCTTTACAGATTTTAGTCTGAAGCTCAAACTACTTGGAGTAACCCAGTGTTGTAGGTGATTGTGGATAGCTGGAAGAAGTCCTGCCCTTTCATATTCTCAACATGAGAAAAGAAACAAGACCTAGGAACTTGACAAGTGGTGCTACCTGGAGAAGGCTGAATGAATGTGAGATCAAGAAGATAAGTTTTCATTCTGTATATTAGGAAAACAAATCTCTATCTTTTGTTCATAAAATATAACTTTTTTGTTATTTTCTTTTTTTCACCAAAGTGTCCTCTTTTTCCATGAAAAACCAAAGCATGTAATGATTCTCAATATTTGTAGGAGGAAATGTATGAGTTACAGTTTGTGTTCTTTTACCATAACCTGGAAAAAGCCTATTTTTTAGTAATATTTTTCTTTTTATTTTCTGTGACAAAACCTCTCTCTTTAACTGTGGCTTTTCCAGCTTCTCCGTTTCTTATCTGTCTGCATCACTACCTACCCAAGAAAAGTGGTGGTTTGTCTTTAGTTTTTAAATTACAGAAAATTTGTAACTAATTTTTTATTGCTAGAACTGTGGTCTAGGGAAGTGAATCACTTTTCCTAAGGTTACATGAGAAGCCTTTGTCAAAACCAGAAACACAAATGACAGCCCTTGAGCCTCAGTTCAGCATCTCAACCACAATACAATTGTTCCTGCCTCCTACAGCATCTGTTAAAGAGCTGTAATTAATTGCTGCAGTAGTTCCCATCTTACCAAAAGCAATAAATAAATAAACAAAATGTGTATTTCCTGAATGACTGAAATTCCAACTTTCAGTCTCAGTGGGTAAATATGATGCACATCACCTTACTCTGTGTAGTTTTATGAGACTTGATTGATTTGATAATAGGTGGGTTTCATTTTAATATCAGTGACAATGGAGGGAGAGGGGAATAAGAAAGTGGTACAGTATATCAGGTATTTAACAAAGACAGCCTGAAAATCAATAATAATCCTTCACCGGTGGCTGAAATTTTCAGACAACTTAAGCAGACAAATGGCCCATAATGTCACTCAGTAGTATTAGTCTATTCATAGGCTCACTCTTCCAGTAAATGAGAACTGTTGTTGATTAAAAATCCATTCTAGGGATGCTCACCAACATACTAAGTAGATCTCATCTTCTCAGTGGAGCGGAAGTATTCCTCTTTTCCTTTTTTTCATCCTTTGTTCACCACTATCTTTCTAATCTCCAAGGGTTACCCAGTATGAAATTCTGCCTGCCATGTCCCACTGGTCCCATGTGGCCATCAGTCTGCACAGGACGACTGCCCTGGTGCCAAGTTTTCCTCCTATCACAAGCAAGGCAACACTTTGAGACACTGTTTATGGTATGTAGGTGTCCCCCATAGTAGCACCTCATGTTCCTGAATGAAATTGATACCGGTAAGACCCAGTGAGGTAAGACCCAAACATTTTCCTCCTTTTACGCGTGACAATTTGAGGCACAAAGCTGCAGTGGAACTTGTTCAAACACTCCCATAGAAACTAAGATGGGGCAGGGACTGAAACTGTAATCCTCTGCCTTAAACTAGTGCCATGATCATTGCATGGGCTATTATACCTAAGAATCTGCTAAACCCTCATCAACAGAATTTCTCATACCCTTTATTGAAAAAGAAAGGAAGAAAAGGGGAAAAAGTGCAAAACTTTTAGAGCAATTGGAGCAAGATATTATGCTGGGGTAAAAATGAACATTGAGAACAGCACATTCAAAGTGAAATGCGTACTTCACTTGACTATTACAGTAGATTTTCAACAAGTAAATAAAATAGCATATGGCAATGGGTAAGTTAATCATTATAGATTGTGGAAAATGTTCTTTTTTCATGGGAATTTTCAAAACCAACTGAACTTATTTAAAAAATATTTGTTTTCCAAGATGTACTAAAGAAAAAAAAGAAAAAAGGAACTCAAATTATTTTCTTTCAAATTAAATGTACATACCTCTTTACTAGAAGAAATATCCATCTTAAATTTAAGTTGAAAATATCAACCAGCTAATCTGTATTTCTCTTCTAGTAATAATTCAAGGTGCTTGCCTTTTTTATGTATAGTTTTTAGGTTTTTGGTTTTTTCTTTTTAAATTGGAATATGATCATAGAGGATACATTTCGCAGAAGGAATTGCCAAATTTTTGATCAGCTTTACCAATTATGGACAAGTTCCTCACCCAGGTTCATGATATCCTAGCATTATTAGAGCCATGAGCATTTTACAAGACGAAATCCATTCCTGAAGAGATCATTGAGTCCTTTGTCTCTCAAGGGCATATAAACCATGTGTATTTTCATTAGCTGCATATAGTCCTTTTGATTTCATTTAGATTGCTTGCATAAATGAAGTTATACAGAGCTGTGAGTTTTTGAACATCAGGACCACTGGGGAAAAGACACAGCGTATAGAATGCAACAGGAAACTTAAAATGAGGTGAAGGTGAGGATGGCGTGTAATGACAATAGATGGTTATGTGCTCCAATTACGGACAAGTAGGTTGCAAGTTTCATTTTTCCTCCAATAAATAGGTAATCATCGACGATTTCATTCCTGGCAGTCTGACTATTATCATTCAGGAGCTCACTGAATAGAGCAGGTATCCTCCAGAGCAGGTTCTTGAGAGCTGCTGTACTAGTGAAGTATAAAACTCCACAAAGATGGATAGAGAACAAAGTACTATGATGATGTCTGTAAATTGGAGTGAAAGCAGGGATTGGTTAATGTAATTTGGATTGTTTCATATTTAATTAACTAACAGTTGATTGAAAAATTCTGCCTGAGGTAAATTAGTACCGGGTATTTAACATCTCCAGTAGCCTGACTGCTTTTAGAATGTCCTTATCTGAATGAAATCAGAAAAAAAGCAACGGTTTTGGTTTTTTTTTCCTGACAATGCTAGTTATTGATCACATTTCATTATGAATTTTTTCTATTGTTCACATTTGCTTGTCCACCCTCAATGTCGATTTGCCAGTTTCTCTTGTGATTTATCAATAGCAGCTGCCAGCCAGGAGGTTATTATAGTTCAAGTGGAATTAATGTGGCAAAGGAAGTCTATGGGCTCAATGAACAGAAAGATAGGATTGACTTATTACCCAGGAGATGGTGGTCTCACCCTCATGCAATGAATTCAGAATCAAGTTGCTCTGACAGCAAAAGGCCAGATTAGAGCTACCTCTATTTTTGCTATCAGCTCTAAACCTTTCACAAACAATACATTCAGTATTACTGACTCAGGGGGAAAAAAAAGGAGGCTTCAGCTGTTCATTGACCTGACCTCATCGTGTATAGAACAGGGTAGGAAAAAGACACTTATAACAGCAGTATATTAAAAATGAAGTGTGCTGAAGGAAGTGTTGAAACAAGTCAGGTGTTTAGTGAACTGTCATCTTATCATTTTTTAGTTGTATTTGGAGGCAGGAGCAAAATCCAGATTGGTCATTACAGGACTTTTTAAATAAACAAAGCAGGTCAAGATCTGGTAAATGAGCATTCAAACTGCAAAAGGAATCACATGTGGCTTGACTCAGTTTAATTTGGTTAGTAGTGATTCCCAGGTTCAAAGGATGATAAAAAAACAGGGGTGTTTTTCTGATACAAGCTGGAGACCAGGCATGAAGTAAAGCCGAGAGACCAGAGAACAAATAATCAGCACTTTTTTAGCCTTTTCAAATGGAAGAGGGTCCATAGCTCTTAATAAATTTAAACAAACAGGGCAGTTGCTCACGTGGGGCCAAGTTCTATTCTCACCTCTTTATTAGGTGGGGTGAGAGGGATACTGCTAATTTGCACACTAGAGAACCTAGGTTCTTGCCTTTTCTGATTTTCAGAGAGGAGTGAATCTTTTTGTCAGCTCATTGGCAACATTTTGCATCTGGGCCTCTGGGTGAACCAGCCCCATGGTACCAGGGAAACTGAGAGGTAGGAGGTGATTACTGATATCTTGGCTCAGGTAAGTTAGATTCCTACCAAGTTTCTGCAATGAGTCCAAAACCAGTAATTGGCAAAGGCAGCACCTACTGTGGCTGCTCAGGATGTATGCATTCTGGCTGGCTGGCAAAATGGAAAGAGAAAAATTTTGCCTATGCTTCATCCTTTCCCTCAGGAGATGATAGGCTCTTTCTCTCCATCCAGATGCCAATTTTCCTGACACCTGTAGGAAGTTAAGTGCCTAGAGACTCAGTCCTGCTGACCAGTTTCAATTATATTTGACAGAAGGACATAGGAGTTATTAGAAGAGGGCAACTAGACAGGAGGACAGAGAATACAACTGGAAAATGTGGAATCCTAAAGAATGACATGATGCCTGAATTTTCAGGGCAAAACAAGAATTAAAGCAAAGGCATAAATTGATAGATTGACAATAAATATTATGGTGGGTCTTTTCCTTTGGGAAATGAGGAATTGATGAGGCAGTGTGAGGAATTCTATAGCAACCAACCCTCCTCTTATTTTGCTCCTAAGAAACAGATTATACTTCATTATGCAGTTTCCAAACCATCACAAACCCAACAAATTATTCTCAGTTAAAAATCTTCTATCCTTGGCAGACTCAAATCTGGGGAATTAAACTGATGAGCTTGATCATGATGGGTGTCCATCTATCCCCCTTTTCTGGTTCCTGGATAATTGGAATAACAAGGAATTCAAACTCCTTTCTGCTTTTACAAAGAGACAGAATAGATTTTCAGCAGGAAGGGATTCTACTGGACAGATCCAAGCAGTTTTAAACATTGAATCTGAATATTTACCTCAAGTTTTCACAAAACAGTCATTAAGGAAAGTTGGAAAATTTTATTTTTACCATTTTATTAATATTTGAAGTATGTCTATATACTGCCATATTACCAGAGTTGGAAGTGATAAGAAATAAAAGAAGTGTTCAATTGCAAAATCCTTGCAGGAAGGGTTGTATCAGAGTGAAATGGGGATTATTGGATTAAGACTAGCAACATTGTGCTACAACTTCAAAAAAAAGTGAGGTGTATCTGCATAGGAGCTTCTCTAACGTCCTGGTTTAGATAAATGGTACTTGCAGTGGCAACGTTAATTGTTATAGGAAAAATTAGATAACAGACTTTCTGAATTGCACATCTCAAAAGCAGCAGGATACCATCTTTTCCCTCAAGATGGGCTGAAAAACCTAGTCCAAGGTAGTGGAGAACTTTTATCTGATGTTTTTACAGGGATTAATTCATCAAAACTGTATTTCTCACCCCTTACTTTCCCCAGATGGCATGCTGTGGTTTCTGTTTACTAGAATCAGAAATGTCTTGTTGCATAATCCTCCAGTCCTCATGTATAATCCTCTGCTCAACTCAAATGTTTCTGATTGTATTGGATGTTATCACATCCTATTGACTGGGTATGCAGGTATCTCCGGGGGTGTTCATCCTTTTGTGATTAACAGCTTATTTGATTCAATGGTTAATGGAGGACAGGTTGTGTTGTTTTGTCATTTTGGTTTGGATGGGTTTTCTCTCCTTTAATACCACTCTTTTAATTTATTCCACATATTAGTTTGTATTAATAATTTTATCATATTCGTCTATATTTCAGGGTGCTTGATTGACTTTACTTAGGGTTGTAATGGTTTCAATATGTGTTTTATTTTCATTTTAGAAGGTGCATAAAAGTTTTCACCTTTTTTGGACATTCCTAATTTGCTAAGGAACATATTTTCTATATTAGAATTTAATGGAAGATCTTAACTAAGTTTCTAATGCTTTGAAAAACAGTTGTTTCTTGTTATCATTATCTTGAAGCAACTGATGGGTTATGTTATGCTAACTATACACCTTTTGTTCTCACAGTCTTCAGCTCTTGCTTAGGCAAACTTCTGCAGCCATTTTCAGAGTCTGTTATTTGTTACAGAAAGATCCGTTCAGGTCAGAATAGCACAGGTTTATTTTTGGGTGGAAATCCCAGTGCTACAGGCAGTTATACATTAATTGATGAGAAAAATAATGGGACAGATCCTGAAGCTCCTTATGCTTTACTTGAAGAAAAAAAAAAAAAAAAAAGGAATTATTTAGTTTTGGGTTTTGGGTCTTAAGG
>VYXH01008545.1:33127-70567 GCA_013397275.1 Burhinus bistriatus
CTCAATACAGCCTAAAAGTTTGTTGGCATTTTTTAAACCTTTTTCTATGTGGCTACATTCAATTTAGAACTGCTTGATGTTTGGTGGCTCGGGATTTTCTTTCCTTTCAGTATGTGTTGTCTTGTGAGTTCCTGTATCTACTATTGTATTGACTAAACACATATGTCCAATCTAAAAAAAAGGCAGAAAATTTAAAGTGCCTTCTTCAAGTTAGGCAGATGCCTTAAGCAAATGTTTTGGGAATGACTGTTAATCATCCGAATGAGAAAATATGTGTGCATAAATGAAAATGTTCATTATTTGTTGTTCACTGTTTTACTGTTTACTCCATTGAGGGAGTACAAAAAAATATAAGCTTTAGACAACCAGTAAAATATCACAAATAACAATTAGTCACATTAGAGTGTTCTTTTGAATCACTTAATAAACTGGAAATTATTCATCCAAACTATGTAAAAATACAAATATTTATTACAGCAAACAAAACAAAGGTCTGATTGGGAGTTGTTAATTAATTGGGGCTTTTCTAAAACCACAAAAATGTTTCTCAAACAGGTTGATGAGTTCTACTTTTACCTTTTTTCTTACTTGCTTCTTATTTCTCTCATTTGGAGTTTCAGTCTCAAATTTAAGCATTAGAAGGATAACAGATATAAATTTACAGCTTGATATTAAAAAATATGTGCTAATTCCCTAAACCTCTGTTTCTTAACTCAGTATAAGCATCAGTCATCATAACTTCTAGAAATCAGGTCTTACATGAATCATATGAACACTACAGAAAACTTGGGCCTTTTCAACTTCATAACCTCAGTACTGGAAGAAGTCTGGCAGAATCTAGCGTGAAAAGGGCTAGTGTGAAACATGACTACTAAAGAAAAGCATTGTTCAATATATTTCATTAATGAAATTATTCCAACACATTTCTTTAAAATGGTTAAGGAAGGTGGATATTCAGATCATATTAGATGGAGGAGGCCGTGTGAACATCAAATTGTGAGAAGACTTTTTCCTTTTCTGTTTTAATAATAGAAGAATGCAAACTCAGATGTGAAATGAGAATGCAAAGTAACATAGTGAAGCACAATTAAAGTGTGGCAAACCCATAAACTGAATGTAAAACTGCAAAATATCAGCACAAGCAGGAAGGCACTTGGTACAATCAGATATGTTAGATGTCTCCTTGAAATGCATGAGAGTGTGTTAAGTTCTGCCCAGCTAGAAATGGTTTGTATAAAGGGGTTAATAGGAGAAAGCAAGCATTGCTGAGGCCAGTAGATGGTGGTGAACTCAGAATAAGTCAGTCTAAAGCAGTAGAATAAAAAGTTCCATAAAAGTAGTAAAAGACATACAGAGAAGTCTGTGTGATGAGGTCAGTAGACAGGAACTTCAAAAGGCACAACATGGGAAGGGAATTGAACTGCAAAGAAAAAAAAGAGACTACCAAGCACTGAAATAAATGTCTACATTACTGAGGCAAAAAGAAACCATATTAAATGAAAAAGAAATAGAGCTAAAGTACTGTATAAGAAATAGGGATGTCAGGTAAGGAAAAATACTGTGGTGCCTATATTTGGATTTGAGAAGAATGACAATGAAAATAACTATTGCTAGGAGAATATGTTCAAAGAATGCACATAAATATTAGACATACATGAGGGAAAGTTTCATAGGGACAGAAACAAGGAAATGTCAAGTAACTACAATCTTCGATTTACACAGCAACTTGCATTGCAATTGCAGCTAAAGCGTTCTTGACTTTCTTTTCCAAATCAGTGTGTCTGTGTACGTGTGTATGAGCGTGTGACTGCACAAATCGCTTAAATGCAGAAAGCAGTGGAGCAGAACAGAGCAGCTGTTTAGAACTGCACAGCGATGAGACATGGCACTTTAGGACAGGAAGTAAAGGAGAATACGGTATCCAACTGAAGCTGCAGAAGGGATTTTATGTCAACAGAATGCAATTACCAACACTGGAGTATTTCCAGGACAATAGAACTAGCATAAGGGGATAATCATTATTGCCTGAAATTGAATATAATAAAGGAATTAGTTAGACAGAGATAACTTGTTCAGAAAAGGGAACGAGATGGCAAAAGAAATTGGAAAGGGTTGTAAAAGGCATGATCTCGTAACAATGAGAGATTGCAGATATAAGCTAGGTCATACCGAGTAAAGGATATGAATCAAGCAGTTTTACAGACATTAAGATGATTTGATCTTTTATACTCTAAAGAAAGGTAAGAATTAGGGCCAAACCTTTCTCTCCTCACTCATTCCATGAACTATGGATGCATGAGAGAGAAAAACAGCATCTGGCTAATAAAAAAGATCTGATTCTTGCCATAGCTATGAGTAATGCATGGATATGTGACAGTAGACTCAGAGGCAAGATCACTGCAAAACAACCACAAGCTGTTAAAGTTTGTCATTAGATCTGGAGACAACCCCTGCTCGCATCCTGAATTTCACTGTGCGCCTTTCAAAGAAAGAATACACAGAGAGAGAAAAAAATGAAGATTAAAAAGTTTAAAGGATTAAGTAATGCCCTATTGCTTTTCTTTGCGACAGAGAAGCTAGGTCTGACAGCTGTAAAAGCCAGAACCAAATATGAATGTACAGCTCCTTCATGTATCTCATAATTTCATTTCAATAGCTTTATCAATGGATAAAGCAGAGGTCCAATTTCTCAGCTGCTATGACTCTCTGCAGCATCTCCAGTGTTAATTTCATCCAGTTGAGGGCCCAGGCAGGGCATTTAACTATGTGCTTCTTTCCGTGTGCGCAGGCAGCATTGTAAATGCACCTTTCAATGGAGTGTGTGATTAGAAAGGATAGATAATACATGCACAGCGTTACCCTACAATACCAGAGAATAAATGTGATAACATTTGCCAAAGCTGATGAGTTGTGATCTTTGTGAGCCATAATAGATATCACCCTTTCCTAAGACATATTGTGTTATTTTGCTTTATGTTTTAATTCTTTGAAATCTTAAGTAACTTTTATGTAAGTCATTGGAAAAAAAACAAAAGAAGAGAAAAAAAAAGAAGAATGAGGAAGGCAACACAGAGGGCTCTCCATGACACATTTGACTTAATTAAACATAAATCAGCTTGGGCTCATGCAGTGTGGTCATGCTTAACATACCTAAAAGAACTGTTTGAGTAAGTATCTGAAAGGCTTGATAGAGGAAAAGCTATGGACATATTTCATCTGGATTTTAGCAAAAGCTTTTGATACAATGCCATATAGGAATCTAATCCACCAGCTAATTATTAAATTTATTGTGAGATGAGCTACTTGACTGTATTAAGCCCTTGTGTGAGAGTTGATTTGGTTTATGGTAGAAAGACTAGTGGAATTTAGCAAAGAAACAGGTCCACTTCGTGAGAGCAGTCCCTCTCTGTTCTTGTCCCTTGTATGGAGATTTAGGAGAGGGATGAAGGTCAATTTAGGGTGAAATTTCACCTTTCTGCTGGCATATCAGTCATCTTTCACGGAGGCATTAGAACATTTTTCTGTAAGCAAAATTAATGAACAGGTCTTGATTTTTCAGAAGCCATATTTTTTGTTGTTTCTAGTAACAAAATACCCTTGTATAGACACAGCTGGTACGTGCCTACAGAGTAATGCTTTTTGAGGGGGGAAAAGAAGAAAAAAAAAAAGAATAGGAAGAATTTTTAATAGTGAGGTTTTTTTATTGTAATGATTGTTCTGATTTATTTTTCTGTTACAGTTTTTCACTTTTCCAAGTGAGTCTCTCATATAGCATATTCAGTGGGCATAGCTACTGTAGGTGTTATAGCTGACTTTTAGTCACCTGCAGAAAAACATACATGAAACTAAGTATAATTCCAAACCTATGAGTTTCCACTCTTGGAGTGTTTATGGCTTCATTAAGCCAGTGGATATTCAAGGCAGGACTTTGGCAGTTTTGCAAGTGTATACGGTCCTTCAAGCTTAGAGATGTGAAAGTGTTTACAGAGATTTCTATTGTATTAGTCCTGCTCTTCACCTACATTTTCAATACCTCCAAAGAGCACATTTCCATAGCTTTCTCATCACTTTTATGTCAACAGATTTTCCCTCTCTTGATGATATTTGGAGATAAAGATGGTAAGCCTGTGTGTAGTCAGCATGAATTTCCATGGGTTGTCCCATGATTCAGTGAACTATTTCGACTCCTCCTTCCATTAGATCTCCTTGTGCGTTGGCTAGCCAGGTAATGCTCTCCTACAGCAAGGCTGAACTGCTCCTCAGTCTCTCTCTTCTTTCTGACCAGACATGGGACAATTTTTACTTTCTATCTCTATAGTTCACATCAGTCACTGGTGAAAATCAGAGGCAGCTTAATGGAGTTAAAGTCTTTTGCTTTGTGTGCTAATGATATATTCCATGTTCCTTTGGGTTCAGATTCTACTTGATTTGCCTAACCAAAGTAGGTCACAGCCATGAGTCTGTGCTCACTAGCCATTTCCAGCAATCTACAGTAATTAATTATGTCATGTTATATCAGTTTCTGGGGTAATGATAAAAAGAGGTTTCAAAAGTGGTTAATTCTTTAAATTATCAGTGCAGTGTTTCTTTTTGTATGAAGCAGTGACCAGTGATGTATGGAAATGAAACAGATTGAAGAGTGTTATGTATTCACTGTGCTTTTACACATTAGGTGCTTATGGAGTTATAATAAAGTGAAAACTGAAAATCAAAATTTTGAAGTTTGCATAGTATATCTGAGGATAGGAATTAGATTGGATCAAAAATAAAAATTAATTTGGGATCCATTTCTGACAACCAACCCCTCCCTCAAATAATTTATCTTTAATAATATGGCAGGGCTTTTTTGCATGTTGCAGGACGTGGCTGTCACTGAAAATTTTGTTCCTTGCAAAATATAAGTGTATTGAATCTTGCTGACACCAAAGCATTTGTTTCCTACAGTTCAGTTGCTTTCATATTGATAGGCCAGGAAAAAAAGCAAAGCATGTAAACTCTGAACAAACAAGTGTGACTTACATCATGCTGTGCAACCTGTTTAAGGTGACCACCGACATTAACACTGAAAGGATCAGGTACTACATCTGGGGACACTGTCCTGCATAAGATCAGCCATTGATCCTGTAATGGTCCTTCTTTTGTGGTGGGATTTATTCTGTGCTTGTGTGTTGTGAACGTAAGTCTTCCAGTAGAAACTCTTTCTGATAGTAGGACTTGGCAGAAAAATCACCTCTTACTCACCTGTAGAATTATTAAACAAGTCCTCAGTCTTACTTATTTATTGCTGACACCCACAGTTCTCCTTCTTCCTGTTTCTTGACTGGCAAATAGACCTTTCCACAGAACATGAGCCTTGCAATTCTTTTTAGTGTGGAAGCACATATGTTTTATTCAGTTCTTATATCTTTGCCCAGAGCACAAAGCAAGTTCTTAATAATTTAGTCTTACAGATGACTCAGAATCATCATATCCCAGGCTTACCCTTAAACCAAAGCTATTCATGGTCTGAACTTAGTATTATAGCTTTTAAATTCATGACTTTGGGAGCAGACAGTACTTATAAAAGCACATCATATATATTTTTTGTGCTAAATGTCAAACTATTAAGGTTTATATTTCCTAACTTTTCTAAAGATTAGGGGAAATACAACTTAGTTGCTGTACTTCACAGAGCTGAGAAAGCCTGAGAATAGTTTTTGTGATTTCAGTCTCTCTGCTGCAGTCTTCCTAATGCTGCAAGAAAATGACTTCAAAGTACTCTTTTGACAGCCATTCTTGGATACACAGCAATTACTGTCATGCATTTTATGCAATCAACCTACAGCGTTTGGGTGTACGTCCCTACTATGGGGCTCCAGGAGTCAGTCTCACAGTTTCATGAGAAAGGATCACTCCTTAAGAGCTGGTCTGCTAGCAAGATCTTTCATTTTCTTCTGGTGCAAATCTCTAACCGTAGCGGATTCTGGAGTCATTCAGGAAATGCATAAAAAATATAGTGCTCAAAATGTGCAATTTTTTTAATTGAGTGACATGTCTTTCAGTTGAGTGACATATCTTTTTCACCTGATCCCAGGTAGTGATCTGTTTATGTAGGAAGCCTGAAGAAGATTCTTTTTTTTTCTACTACATGTACATGCAGGCTTTACTGTCATCATGTGGCCCTCTAAACATTTTTAGAAATATCCTGAAGTGTTCACTTAGTCTCCTCAGATTAATAATAATTAATAATTATAATTATTAATAATTCAACACTTTGCAACTATTAAGGCGTGAATGAGTTCTACAGATCAATAATGTGTCTGATATAAAAGTGGGAAAAATCCTATTAGAGAATAAGTAGTCAGTTTGACAGCAAATTCCTGGAGGATTACAGGTATTGTTTCTGATTTGCTCTTTATCTTGACAAGCCTTGTGGATGAACTGTAGCAAGATTACAATCATGACCATTCACCAGAGCCTGAGTCTTTGGTGAACAGCTAACTGTAGCTTTATATATTCATATCCTGGAGAAATCAATCCTGTTTAACCCTTCTATTGCATACTAACAAGTCTTCTCAAGGTATCTTATGTGGTTTTGTATCAGTGCAAGTTCACAGGATAAAAGCAAAATGGATTTAGAAAACATTTCAAAATTAAACTCCTGTTTAGCTTGTCACTGTGCGAACTAAGGTGGATGTTTACACTGCATAACAGTGGGATGTCCTATGTAAACATAGCTGAAGCAAAGGAGAATTACAAAGAGAGCAGTTACTTTTTTTCAAGCCACCTTCCTCTGTCTACATAGGTGTGAAACAACCATATACAAATAGAAGCAACTAATGTTAGCAGGTAGGGCCTCATTCCTAAAATGTTTGATGGAAGCATGAGAGAATATAGGCAGGCACTGGAGTATGTGATTTTGGCTGTGCGTATGACTGATATGGCTCAAACACCTGGGTCCATCCAAAGCAAGCCTGGATTTTTTGCTTGGTTGGTAATGATTGAACCCTCTTTTGTTAGCACACTTCTGCCTACGGTCTGACGAACAAGTCTTCAGAACATGACAATGTCTTGTTTGACCACCATAAGTTCAACTTTCCTCCTGTTGTATAAGATTTTGCGTCACAAAGTGATGAAAGTAATGATTTTGTTTTGGAAGTAAGGAACCATTTATTAGCTAAGTCTTGCACTGGGTTTTGGTTCATAGCAGGAGGATTTGGTTGTGCTTCAGTAGACAATATGAATAATTAGAGCTTTTATTCAAGCAGAAGGAAATCAACAAACCACAATAAGGCTACCATCTCAAACAGATCAGGCTGAGAGGCAAACGAAGGCTGAATGAACAGAACTAGAATCATCCAGTCCCTTGTTCTTCTTCAGTGGGGAAACAGTCACAGAAATGCCACAGGATGTGGCCTGCACTCGACAGGTGATCTAAAGAAAAAATCCAGTAAATACCCACTACTGAAATTAGCCAGGTTGTGCAGGTCTAAGCTGTGACAGCTGTGGTTCAGAAGACATAACTCAAGTTGACCAGTGGGTTATTTAATATACATATATAAAGGTGATTTTATAGATGAACCCCCAATGTGCACATACTGCTTTGTTAAGAGCATATTTTGGCCACTAACTAAAATTGCTTGTGGGTTGTCTTTAGGTGGTGTCGCCCAGGGTTAATTTTATCTGACATCAGACAAATTCACTGGTAGAATCCTTGCAGAGTTGTCAGCACCTCAACACGATAATCAGGGGTGTGAACTGCTGGCCATGCTGTTCATATTCATCCAGGCACAGAGGTGTGCAGTATGATAGTCAAACGTTACCCACACAAATATGTCATGCAACTCAAAGCCACTTTTTTGTTAAAGGCTGGTCTGATGAGTAAATGGTAACTAAATACCATGCAATGACTATCCCTATTTCTAGGTGGCATGAAAATAACAAGAAATGACCTAGATATTTTATTAAATCTTTGCTTATTGATCTCAAAGCAGCTTGTAAATTTGGGTCCGTTTTATTATCTCAGCTTCACAATAATGAAACACAGTTTCACACAACCCTGCTGCTATTTCTAATTCCTTGTGTAGTATTAGGTTTGTCAATGTGTTTACTTCTTTATAAAAGGCAAACCTAAATTATTACCATACCGTCTCAGGGTCTAATATATTTATCTCATTGTTGCTGTTGTACCCATAGTCTGTGCTCACAAAGGCTTGTCCATTTTACTTTGTGCCACATAAGCACAGAGAAACAGAGGTCTGCTCTCCTAAAGACCTGAGGTTTAAAGAGATGTTTATAAAACAAAACTGAGAATAGTTGGCGGGTACACTGTCTTCCCCAAGCCAAGAAGCTAGACCAAACGTCTCCTTTCCTGTGTACAGAAACATAAATATCTTTTGAGAGAGCATAATTTTCAAAGAGAATAAGATGTATGTATTGCTTTTAAAATGCAGTCAATCAAAATATATCTTGAGGTGATGCCAGCAGAAAGCTGAGTGACAAAAAGCCTGATTTTCTTCCTGTGGCCTTCCAGGATAAAAAGCCAAACAAAGAGCTTAAATGAATGTCTTTAAATTAGTATGTCTCTGTTTGTTAACATGCATTTTCTTTACAGTTTGTCATAGTAGTCTTTAGAAGATAGTTTATATTTTGAAGGAAAAGTGAAATATGCTTACTGTGTACCAGATTAGAACTGGAATTAGCATATTTGTTGATTATCCCTGGAAAGCTGAGATCAAACATTTACCTAGTTCCAAAATAAAAGTGGGTTTGGTGGCAAAGTTTAGAGCATGATCTAATGAGGTCATTTCAGATTAAGGCAACAAAATTCATCACTAGATAGGATTTCCTCTGTAAATCCTGATTATTCAGGAGACTGATTACTTTCCGTGACTTTTGAGTCTCCTTCAGACGTTGGAAGTGCAATTTAGTTGTCTAATCAAAGGTGTAGATATAGTAGGGTATCTTCATCTACAATTTGATCCATGTTCATCATAGTCAATGAATACACAATGTGAACCTCTGAAAAGAAGAGGTTGGACCTGGAATAGCTTCTTTTTTTTTTGCTGTCAAGTCCTAATTTCTGCAGATGAAACAGCAAAGGGAATGATACAAAGAAGCTGGTTGCTTCTGCTACCTCTAGTTCAGGTTGGAGCTGCGATCAGAGTTGTTCCCTTTTGTGAATACTAAACTAACCTTCGGAAGATGTAAAAACTGCCTGAAACTCCCAAAGAGACAATCTTTCCTGCTAGCTCTCACCCTTGTGCTTGCCAGGTGGACTTAGTTTTTTTGAATTTATCCAGAGTGAAGGTCTGCTGCCATTCATCATTCCATTTGTATTCTTTTTCTTTGCTTTTCTTTTTTTGGAAGCTAAACAAATAATCTGGCACTTAAACAGGAAAAAATAAAAATGAAAAGGGCATTGCAATTTGCTATTATCTCCTTTTGCTCTCTGTTTTCTAACAACCCAACGTTGTTGACTTATTTTTATGTTTTCCAGAATATACATTGTAACGACAGTCTGATATTTCATACATAAAATGATACAGCTACACACGCAGTAGGGGAAAATCTCACTGCCAGCTGTGATGTGGATGTGTATGCTTGTGTACATGTGTGTGTCTTTAGTTGAGACTTCTCAGAATTGTTTAGGTGTTTGTAATTACTATAGTATATTTGCTTACACTTACCCACTTATTCTTACTTAGACCCCAATGGATGTATGGGTGATTGGATATGCACCTGCATACAATGACGTAGTGACACCTGAATGAGATGGAGTGTCAAGAAGCATGTAAATGCAGCAATACAGCTGGTCTTTACAATATGTACCTGAATAAAATCAGTGATCTCATTCTACTATTTTTTAGTCCATTTTTCCTTGAACCAATAAAATTTCAAAGTACTCAAACATAAAGTATCTGAACACTTAGGTTTCATTAAGCATGAAACAAACCTGAGAATAATAGAATTCTGACAAACCTTGGGAAATTATAGTTGTTGCTTAAAAAAGGGATAGTTTAAATAAACAAATAATCCTTTTTACATGGTTTCCAAAACTTAAACTCCCCCTTCCTTCCTTCTTTCTTTCTCTTTCTTTCTTTCTTTCTCTCTTTCTTTCTTTCTTCTTGGAATGTATTTTATCGTCTGTCAGTTTTGCCCTATGATATGTCCTCTTAAATTGGATCTGTAAGCCCTTCATAAAGTTTAATAAATCTTCAGCATTTCACCCTAAGGAAATTATATTAAAAACCTTCAAATGTGAAGTTGGGCCTGCAGACACACAGCACTGGGAATTATATCACCATAATCAGCTTGTAATGAAAGCCTCTGTCGCTGTTCTCTCCCAATCATAATCTGCCTGTCTTTATGAAAAAAGGGGGGTTTGTCTGGGTTCATCTGCAAGCTTTAATTGGAAGATGTCTTCATTTCATTCCAGCCTACTGGGATAATAACTCAGCCCCATGTTTAAACACAGGCCCTTGCCGCTGATATTTTTTCATTTAGTAAAGCATGTCTCTTTAAATGATTTAGCAAATCACCATGAATGCCAAGGCAGGATGATTGGCAGCTCATTGCTGGTACACCATTTGCATGACATTTGTTCTTCAGCCGGGAAAGCTGCGGCAGGTAAACAAGCAGGCCCCGTACCTACTCCCTGTGAGTCCTTCCCTGTTTATTTTCTCATAATCAAATGACATTTATGGAGAGGCAAATGCAGCTGCACATATATGGAGAAAAAATGCAATCAGGCCAAACATGATGACTTCATTCAGGTGATATTTTGATTAGAGAAAGGACATTTTTATGGCATAAGGTTTCTTGAAAGTGAAGTAAGTAAAATTCCATTTTACAATCTCTATTTTTTAATATAAATGTTAGGTTCAAATAATTGATTGCATTCAATGGCACTCTCAGTGTTTCAATGCAATATGCAGAAGTGCAAATTTCTTAAAATTGTAGGGATTCTCTTCTGCACCCTTCTGAGTAATTTTTTTTTTTTTTAGGGGCAAACCTCTCTTTCTATGTATAAAGCTGTTCCATTGTGTCACTGTAGCTTTTTCCTAAAAGAGATTTCAGAGAGGAAGGTTATTTCTGAAGTTAAATATTTTAAACTTATTTCCTAGCGTATCATGGTGTCAAGAGACTTGGCAGAGAACAAATTGAAAGATTAAAAAATGTATATAATATACAACATTTATATATTGCATCATGCAGTGCTTGTACAGCAACCGATAGCATCCTGCTACTACAGAAGTTTCACTTCTATTTCAAAGGCCCTTTGAAAGTAGAAATAAAAAACCGGCATGACTATGGAAGGGGGGTACTGTGAGGAGGGGGGTGCAGCTACGTTGAGTGGCTACACTCCATTTTTTAGTTCTTCTTAAGGAAGTATATTCTTATCCATTTGCTGAAGGAGACAGACCTCTGTATTTGTCATGTTGTCTGAAGAAGATTTTAAGTAAGAGAAACCATGAAATCTGGAAGAGTCTTCAACGGCTGTGTAGAAGACGGAAAGCAGAATCATAATCATATGGTCCCTGCACAGCTTGACCCAGAAAAGTTGAGTATAGAAGGCAGAATGTTTTTAGCCACCTTCATACTAGTCTTTTTTGAAACAGCACTTAAATAGCAGAATGCATAGGTAGGTGTACAAGGAGGGAAGGGCAAATGGGACTATAGCAAGCTCTCGGTGTAATAGGATGCTAATTGTTTGAGAACCTACTGACAAGTGTCCCGCAAGAGGCTGCTGGCGGCTCAGCATGTTGTGAAAATTTGGCCATAGAGAAAGAGAAAAATTTGCTTTGGCAGAGAGGAGAGCAGATATGTTCCATAGAATTGTCTTCATCCTATTTTTTCCCTGAAGAAATTTGACTCATCTATTTTTGTGCTGGCTCATTCTACAGACACACTCTCCCAAATATAAAACAACACATATGTATTGTTATTTCGATATTCAGGGTTCCATGTCCCTGGAGTGATTGTTGTTCACTGTATCAGTCTTTAAGTAGGCACTAAGTAATCTGTAGACAGCATCCGAAATCAGACTTGCTAATTGGGCTAATAGGGTTTCCAGTGTAACAGTGTGCTCACAGTTGTCATACAGAGCAGGGGATAACTGCTTGGGCACTTGCTGTATTTTCGAACATCTCAGGCTTATGAGATCCTATCCAGAACTACTGAGTTCAGTGAGAAAACACAATATACAGAGTGTAGCCTGAACTCAAAAGGAATCACTAATGTGGCTCAAGAAATTGCTGGACCAGGTAACCGGTGGAGAGCTGAAATAACAATTGTGCAGAAGTAATTGGCCCTGCAATTGGAGCTGAGCTGAGAGAGAGGAATGGGAAATATTGCCTCTCTACTTGGTAGCTGGGAAGCTGTGTGGGAAAGAGGGCAGGGATATACAGAAAAGCAGATGTGACAATAAAACTGATGGATCAGGGAGTCATTTGGAGAGTCTGGCTCTGTTCTACCCAGTGCTGAGGAGGTAATTCAGTCACGGTTTGGGAAGGAAAAAGGTGATGAGACTCACTGCTTGAAGGGGATATGGCTTGGGAGACCAAATGTCATGCATCTGCAGCTGCTGCCAAAGAGAGGCTGCAAAATCGGAGTGGGGAAGGTCAGAAAAATTAATTAGAATTGCCAGTACTCACTAGCTATAGTCATTTGAAGTCAGAGGAGGTAGCTGAACAAGTAGGACTCTCAGGGAGCTGGGAAGACAAGGCCCTCCTAGCCCGCTTACTCTTCCTCATTTATACATTGACATAAGTTGCCATGTTTCCAAATGTGTTAGATAACATGCTCTTTTGAAAATCTCAAAGTAGGAGTTGGTGCATCATTAGATTTTGAAAGAAAATCTCACTCTTATTTAGAGATCTTTTAGAAAACATAATGCAGCTGCCTACACTTCCTCTTTTTATCATTCTGTTTTTGAATTTTAGGCAGAAAAAAACCCCTTGGCTTGTGTAGCTATTATCAAATTAAGGTAGAAGTTGTCTAATTTACTTCTCCTAGTTGCTTTAGTAGAAGCTTGATGGTGTACGTGATTTTAATTGCTAATACTTTCTTCCTTTTTAATTCATTACTCTAAGCAGAATCATGTGAATAGTTGTGAAAAGAGATTCATCTGAAATAAGGATAAGAGCCTACAAATTACTACTGCTTAAGGATATTTTCAAGCTGTGGAAATCTGAAGGCACTTTGGAAAATTAGTAAATTTAAAGATAAAAATTCCACCTCCACAGGCTTTTTATGCCACTTCACCCCATACAGATGCCAGGAAGAATAATTTTTGGAAAAAAACTCTGAATATAAGAAATCTGTCCAACAGTTGTCTATGTGACCCTTTAAGAATTCAGTACAAGGGTCAGAATGATACTGCAGAAACTGTTGAAGTTACCTTTTTTATGAGCCTGGACTGTAGTGAGCAGAAAAGTCTTATAGGCAGCTGAGTAAGCGTCAACCTGGTGTTTGACAAGACTGACAAGACCGTCTCCATGGAGCTGTTTTACTCATAGCGTAAATCCACTTTGCCTTCTTGGTCGAACTCTAGAAAGTATCAAAAGATCATTATTATCTTTGCTTGCTATGTGAATGAATGCTTTGTTCTCGCAGATATTTGGAGAATGGCTGCTGCTTGTAACTATTTTTCCACTCAGACATGCACAAGATCTGTTATTTGCTGTTTATTATGCACAAAAAAGAGCACATTGCTTGGCCAGGGACGAGAAAAATACCTTAAACTTAAGGGATACACCCAGTGGCACTAATGAAGAACAAATCAAAATCAAGCAGTGTGGAAATGGCCCATATTTTAATCCCGTTTGTTCAGACTACGCAGCAAATAGACATTCAGAAACCACTTACTAGCTGGAAAGTTGGGAGCTAAAGGTATGTTGCACAGTAACTGCTGGAAATGATTTGATGACCTCCTGTAGGAAGAATGCACATCTTGAGCCACTGCCAGGATGAAGTATCTGTGATGTTGTGTTGGACTGTCCATGTATAGATTTGGACCAAATTCAAACATCTTCCAAAGATTAGGGATAATTGGATTCAAAAATCTGTTTTCAGTTCTCCTTAGATGGTAACAGTGGTGTTCAAACTTGGTCAAAACCTCGCTGGAGCAGGAGGCAGGGGGAAGGGGAGGAGGCAANGGTTCCTCAAAGCTCATATTCTATTTCCTGCTTGTCTCTAACGAGAAGAGGATTGTCCAGTTTTATGAGGAACACTGAACACATACCCTTCTTTAAATTTTGTAAAATCTTCTGTCTCTCAGAGACTTTAAGAACCAGCACTGCAAACAATTTTAAAGAGGTTCTTTAAAGAAATTGATTCATAAAGGAGTAACTTTTAAAAATTTTAATACTTCATTTAAAAAATCTTATTGGACTAGGTTACTGTTCTTTGCAACTGGAATTCTTTTCATTCAAGGAATCCATTTTCCCCAAAAATCTATGCACTGCAATAATTTTCAGAGTCTCTACATTTGATTAAAACAGTGTAATCAGATTTTGGTGTAAGCTTATTTGTATGAATTTTCAATAGGTGTAAAAAGAAGAGGACAATCTCTCACGACATAAGAGTCTGAAACAATCCAAGTATACTGTACTCCTAGACATCATTGTAAAAGTTATGAAAATGGGATTTAATAATCAGATATTTCTGCTTTAAATATACCAAATCCCACTAATCGATTTTCTGCTCTATAAATTTTTTTAACAATGGCTGTATTTTCAGCATGAAATTTTGTATTCTACAGGGAATCTTGGCTTCTAAACGTTTTCAGATAAAAAAAAATGTGATTCACTTCACATCTTTTGGAAGCAGTGGACAATTGTGCAAAAAGGAAAGGGATGACAAGCAAAAATTTTAGAAGTCATTATTTCTTTTGAAAAGGTGTTTGATAATGCTATCATGTAGAAAGAGTTCCTGAAGTCCAGTTTCAGCTGGAATTCTTTGAATATTCTAGTTGGCTAAAAATCATGCTGAAATAAAAAATATTCATAGTCTGCAAACAATTCATATTCTTTTGATAGAGATGCTAGATGCATTTCAGGCATTCTACAGAGTACAAGGTCATATATCTTTTTTAACTTATCATGGTATAATTTGAACACAAGACGGAGAGTCGAGGAGATTGGCAGTGGCACTGTCTGGTCTGATCTGTTCATAGCAAATAAAGCTGCTTAGGGATGTTTTACTGAAATATATTTTTTAATTAGAAAAAACCCATTATCAGACAAAAGATGCATCATTTTTCATGCATTTTTAACCAAACTCTGTCTGAAATGTAAGAAATAGACTTTGGCAGGATAATACTTCAAGACCATACCACAGTAATGGCATCATTTAAAACAAGGAAAATTCTGGTACCAGTCCCCACATGCTAGACTGGTACTTTAAGCCATTTTTTCTTCTGAGGCATGTTTCTCTCAGCTTCTCAAAATGGAGAGATTCCACTTGCCTAACTAAAGATTGAAACGAATAAGGGACTTGTTTCTTCTATCATTTCTCCACCAATAGGCTTTACAGTCTCCCTGCTCCCCCTCCCACCTTGCCCTTTGATCCTATGGTTATTCATTTATACAAATTAAAAAGGTTTCAGTAGAGAAGGCTGAGGATCCACTTTTCCCTTTCATGCCATATTCATAACACCAAGACACTCGTGCCCAGGTCATGCCACTGAATTTGGGCAGCTGATGTTGAAGACCTTGGATGGTCAAGAGGCAAAGCAGGGTCTTCTATCCAAACCTCAGCAGTGAGCTATGTGCTGGTGGGTGGTCCTGTTTTACCTCAAACCAGGACAGGTGGGTTCACCTCCTCTCATACCCTGAAGAGTCTGGGTTTCACTAGCTAATGAGTGAGAAAATGTTTGACACATCTCCATTGTAGCAGTTTGAAATATGTCAGTGATCTTTCTCCTTACCAAGGAGATATGTGATTGACCCTCTCCTGTTGCAAATCAAACCCTGGTGAAATGCAATGTATAACCTTTGCTCAATCATTTATTTATTTCTTCACTACAGTTTGAGCCACAGTTAGCCCATCCATTTTTTCATATTGATTCAGTATGAATATTTAGAAAGCAATATATGCTTCACTATAGGCTCATTTACTTTTATTCGTGTTATGCAGATGTTATGCTCTACATATGTAGAGAGGGAAAATCAAATAGGGAAGCCTGGTTTTTGTTACCTCCTGACTGAGAAAACAGTGTTGGAATCACATTAAAGTCTCTCTGTCTCCATTTGAATCACTATAACCATGTTCAGACAGAAGATAAAGAGAAACAGGGAAGCACTGTTTGTTGCCAGAACTGGATTGAATAAACAAGTTAATTCAAAATATGGGCAATAAGAAAATAATATCTGTAGCAAACCTGTACATAGAAAAAGACACCTTTGAATTCTGGAGTGACAAGTAAGAAGTAAAGACAGAAAAGGCCAAAATAAAAAGCTTCTAAGAGGATAGAGGACAACTAGTAGAAACTGAGCTGGATTTGATGAGATGACATACATATCATCATGGAATTATTTATTAAATATCATAATTGTACATGACACCACTCAGACAAATAAAAGATAATGGTTTTATTCTACACTGAATTAAATTAGTGGCAAAACTTTAAACAACCTTAGAATGAACAACAACATTGCCTTTGTGTCTGTCTGAAGGAGGTTCACCATGAAATTTATCCAACAGTGTCAGAAACTCATTTTCTTGTTCAGTTTTGGAGAGCTCAGGTCCAGCCAAAAGAGCTTTGAGAAGTATGTGAGGACTGCATGGGCAGAATTCATCACCATGACCAAGGTAATTCTCTTTAGGGTTTTGGAAGACATAACTTATTAATTTGTTTAAAGTACAGACTGCTGGGAATGATAGCACAGCAATAACAAATTGAGCAAATAATGGTCATGAGCATTCCAGTGAGTTCTTAACAGGATTTTGTGCAAATTATTATTTCAACCCTGAATTTTTTACTAGTTTTGGGAACAAAGTTTTAACTCTTCTGGACATTTCCTAGAAGAGTCAGGTCTATAGACAAAAGAATCTTAATTCTAAAACAGAATTAATTCAAAAACTATTCCGTTCAGCTTGTGAATGAATAAAGGTTAGGATCATATAGTAAATACTGCCTCAGCAGAAGTACAACAAAAGAGAGAAGTACACCACCACAGACAAGCACGTTCCAACTGGTTGACATCTTTCGGCTCCCAGACTCCTTGTGGCCACCAGCTTAGACAATTACCACCACACCACTGGGTTTTGAAGCTGTAACTATACTATGTTTTTCCAGGGTGCTGTTTGAATACCTGTGCCATGTAAACCATGACACATGGGCCCTAGTCAAAATACTGCACTGGCACAGGGTCTTTGGCATCCTCACTTCCCCTGGCACGCAGGAGCCTGCACAGGCCCCCAGCAGAGGCTGTCTGTCCCCAGCCATTCAGCTGACTTCCCTGGGCTAAAGTATTGACAGCAGCTTGCCTCAGGTTCTGGCCCCTCATTGTGCTGGGCAGGACAAAGGGAGATGGCAGCACAGATACGGGCAGAAGGATGCCTGGAAAGGATAGATAAGACAGCTGATTGAGACAGAAAAAGGTAGAGGGTGCTAAAACAAGAGGTAGGGAGCAGGACAAAGGAGGGGAGGACAAAGTTTGGAGAGGAATGTGGATGTGGCAGTTGCACCACCTGATCATAATTAAGTACTGCTATATGGTAAATTCATTGCTGTAAATACCTGTGCATTTGCAGCCTCAGTAATAATCTGTTGCTTCATGGTGATTGCTTATCCCCAGAGGTAGCCGTAGCGTGAAGCAGCTGGTCAGCAATGGCAGCTTATCTCCATAAATAAGCAATTACTACTGATGAAGAGGACTGCTGATCAGAAGGTATAAATGGCTCCTACAACCCTGCAGCTGATGGATAGTGACAGCTTGCTCCAAGTTGTAATTAGTCACTGCCTTGAACTAGTCAACACTTATCCCGCCAACAGAAATTTGCTCCTGATGGTAAGAATCAAATACTTCTGCCTGAAATTTCCTGGAGTTCAATGCTTTCTGGATGTCCTCCTTCTTGAGCACCCACCGAATGCCTCAGTAACATGCTGACGGCATTGATTTGCCTGGGCTTTATGGCTGCCTGGCAGAGCCATTTAAGCTAACCTGTGTGACTCTGCTGTGAAATGGACTGGAAGCACTCGCGCAGTTAGTTACTAGGTAACAGCTGAGAGGAAGCAAGGATCAGCTTTCCGAATTGTTTCCACGTGCAAGTCTTCTGGGTAAAAGGTCTGGGCCATTCCCAAGAAAGCTGATTTAAGTCTTGAGGTCTGAGTGCTGGTATACTTCATCGGCGACTGTAATTACCCTGTGCTCAAGCTCCCAGTTATCATTTTAGTTTCAAGAGCATTTGCTGTGTGGATGCTCAGAGTAGTAAGCCTTAAATTTCAGCTTGCTGGCATATTGTGGCCATGCAAACATGCCTGAGCATTTGTCCTGAAATTCCCCCTGCCCAGATGAATAACTCGTTTTAGTTTCAGCATTTTAATTCAGCAATTACAATAGCCCATCCCAAATCCACCTCAGAGACAAAGCCACTTGCACACGCTGTCTAAACTGTAAGTCCACACACTAGGTCTCTTTCCTTGTTATATTTTTATTCTGACTGCCTTAATGACACACACTACTGATTCATACAGCTTTATGTATTCCAACTCTGTATAGTGTTGGAATATAGTGAAAAAAGTTATGAGTTCTGTTACATAAAAATTTGGTTCTGTACGCTTACACTTTTAACTCTAAAATTCATCTATGCCTAAAAAAGGAAATGTTTCACTGATTTGCTTGTTTTATAAGAAAATGACATTATGCAACAGAATTTGTCCTGCAGGACAGAAGGAGTTTTAAAGTATCGAGGCTGTAACTTCTCCATGGTAATTCCAGGGTGAAACTATGAGCGGCTGCTTTCAGCCAGAACTTTGATATTGTTTTCTATTGATGAGAATATAAAATGAAAAGAAACGATTGAAAAATTATTGAATAGGCAACTCTAATGCTGCTGATTTCAATCATCAGATGATATAAAATGGAGTACTAATGAATCAATATTTATAATGCAGGATGAATTGAAATTATTTGGAATTTACTAGCTGCACTTTTGTCTCTATTGAAAAAAAAAAAAAAAGGTGAGGTGTATTAGGCTGTGACAGATTTTAAAAAACTCAATCTCTATGTAGATTTCATTATTTTGTCTGTTCTTGCCACAGTGGTGGCCCCATACTACCAGGTGTCTTTTCTGGTGTATTGTGCTATGCAGGTACGCCCTTTCACAGCAAGCTTGTCAGGCTGCTGAAAAGAAGTTACAGTCATTTCCAAGGTACTTAATGTCTATTGACAGACAGGGAAATGACATCTCAACTTCACTCTTCGTCTGCCTGTGTGACGCTCCACCTCCATTTGGTTCTTGCCCAGATAATAGGTGAAATCTTGCTTGTTCCTGTTGGAGCAATTACAGGATGGTTCGATTATCCTGATTACCAAGGGTTCAGGGTAGAAACAGGAACCCATCCTTCAGTTTTCTGGCACGAGGTGGTGTCATGTAGGGTCATGTGTCGCTTTCTTACAGAGGAGTGTGCTGGTGAATTCTTAAAGCTTCTGCTGTTCTTCATCAAGTATTTTCCAGCCTGCAAGTGCTGATATCAGTGAAAATATCTTGGTGACCTCCTTGACCTGCATAACCACAGATGAATCATTTTGGCTGTGGTTGGATTAGGTTCAAGTGTTTTTGACACACCACATTGTTCAGTAAGCATGCAAGTTTCCTCTTGAATTCAGTTGCTCCTTAATTTTTGTAGCAATCCTATACATAGAAATAGCATTCAGTTCAGTATTAGGCTTCCTTCAGAAAAAGAATCCACAGCTTTTGGCTTCTTGTGTAATACAATGTCCCAATTAACATCTTCCAACTTCTTTTCTGCCTTGTTGCCTGGCTTTCATTTTTATTCTCTCTGCATCTCATTTTACTGTAAACAGGAAAAAATGCTTCACCATTTAATAAAAATGTGAACAATTTTGATTGGAGGGAATTTTGAAGAAGTTTGAAGTTAGATAGTAATGTCAACTTTATAGACCATCTCTGTGCTCTCCTTTTTCAGAAGAATGAAGCAGCTAATGCGCTGTGGTGAACACAATATTTTGTGCTGATAAACCCATTGTCTGGGGAAAAAAAGGGGAAAAAAGAGTACCCACATGGCTCTTTATTACACCAAGAATCAGAAGAATGCCAAGAATGATGAAGGCACTATTACACAGAGGTCAGTGTCTTCTTAACCCAGCACTGTACACATAACTTAGAAGCATGCTGGATGTCAAGCAAGAAGGAATGCTGTTATGTTGACATGACTGCTTACTATGGTCACTTCATTTTTTTATCTGGTCTGCAGAAGTAATCTGTGGCAATGGCTTGGCTAAATATTAGCCAACTGTTGAAAGAAATGTACAAAATATGTTCTTAAATCGAACAGCCTAAATGGGTTGGGTTTGCTGTTATGTAGGTAAAGAGCTAGAGTGAGCTAGGTCATGGGAACATTTGGGTTGCTCTGTGAGATAGCAGTGGAGATAGAAATGCTAGGCTTCTTGTCAGCATTAGTCAAGCTACTGATGCCAGTGTAACATCCCTCAGTGTAAAACCTCCCCCCAAAGAACACCCCTCTATCTGTTAATCACAGAAACTATGTCTACATAGACATGCTAAACAACTTTTCACTTTTCAAGCAGAGCTTATCTGTATCCATTCCATGATATTTTGCTACTTCAGGCCACCCACACCTGTTTATTTTCCAGTGCCTATTAGTATTTCAGTGTGCCTAGGCAGTCTTTTGCTCAGTCAGCTTTTCTAACTTTTTTGAGCAATTAGTTCTGAAGACTTTTTAGACTGTGCTGATGTGAAATGCCTCCAGGCCTTTCTTTTCTTTTTACAATATGTCCAATTGTATTTTTGTTTGTTTGTTTGTTTGAATTGATTTTGGCTAGGTAGAATTTCTTTGCATTCTTGGACATCACAATGCATGTAGTTTGGAAAAGGTGGTTTGTTTCCAGAAGGCACAGTGGGAAATTTTGGATTATATTTTTCCTTTTTCTGGTTAGGTTTACATGGCATACAATAGGAATGAATGATGAAAGTGCACGAAAGTGGTAAACTATCCGCCCATGGAGACAAGGCTTTGTAAGCAGATAACCTTAGTAATTTGGGATCCCCTTTGAATCATTAGATGAAGCAGAAAACAGCTGCCAATGCATATAAATATATACTGGCAGAGAAATCAATAGAGTTTTTGGAAAATTTTTGAAGTACATTTGGGGATTTGAATAATTTTAAGAAGTAAATGTTGTACGTAGCAGAGATTGGATAAAATAACATCCTTCCATAACACCGGCTTTGAGGACAGATTTTCATATATCACCTGAATTTGACATAACTGAGCTACTTTAGTCCCAGAAGCAGGGTAAAGTAATACCATTCCACCAGCACCCACCATCAGGCTTCAAAAACTGGTTCATATGGAAACTCAGCTTCTAGGAGAGCGAGGTAGGCAAGCAACTCTTTTAGCTTTCTCATGATATATGATTTCAGGATTTCTGCAACTTCTTTACTAAATCCAGCCAGTCTGTAGAAGTAATATCCATGACTCAGAAGGAGCGGGAGTCTTCTGTTCTCATAAGATGACAAAGAACTTTTTCCAGGCAAGTGCTGAAAACAGAGAATTCAAAAATGCAATGCCAAGAAAAAAAAAAAAGTGCATCCGTTTCAATGCAAGATTAAAAACATTTAAATATTCAGAGGATTTTCATCCAATCTTTTTTTTATTTCTTGCCTTAACTGTTCTTACAGACTCTTTCTTTCTGGACACCTATTGGATAATCAAAATGAAACTGCTAAGATCATCTTAGCGATCATCTTAGGTTGCAAACGAGAAGGGTGCACAGTAAGCTTGCTACCCTGGATTTCAGGAGACCAGACTTTGGCCTCTTCAGAGTTCTGCTTGGTGGAGTACAGTGGGATAAAGCCTTGGAAGGAAGGGGGACCCAAGAAACCTGGCTGATATTCAAGGACCAACTCCTCCAAGCTCAGGAGTGATGCATCCCAACAGAAAGGAAGTGAGGCAAAAATGCCAGGCCTACCTGAATGAACAAGGAGCTCCTGGACAATCTCAAACAGAAAAAGGAAGCCTACGGAGGGTGGAAGGAAGGACAGGTAGCCTGGGAAGAATACAGAGAAATTGTCGGAGCAGCCAGGAATCAAGTTAGGAAAGCTAAAGCCCAGATAGATTTAAATCTGGGCAGAGGTGTCAGGGGCAAAAAGAAAGACTTCTATAGGTATATCAGTGACAAAAGGAAGACTAGGGAAAATGTGGGCCCACTTAGGAAGGAAATGGGACACATGGTCACCTGGGACATGGAGGTGGCTGAGGTACTCAATGAACTTTTGCCTCAGTCTTCAGTGGTAAAGGCTCTGGCTACCCCGTCCAAGTTGCAGAAGGCAAATGCAGAGACTGGAAGAATGAGGTACTGCCCACTGTAGGAGAAGACAAGGTCTGAGACCAGCTGAGGAACCTGAAGGTGCACAAGTCCATGGGGCCTGATAAGATTCATCTGNNNNAGCAGCCCTGAGGAGAGGGACTTGGGGTGTTGGTGGATGAGAAGCTCAATGTGAGCTGTCAAGGTGCATTTGCAGCCCAGAAGGCCACCTGTATCCTGGACTGCATCGAAAGTGTCACCAGCCGGTCAAGGGAGGTGATTCNAGATACTAGGATGAAATTTTTCACTCTGAGAGTGGTGAGGCACTGGAACAGGTTGCCCAAGGAAGCTGTGGAGGCCCCATCCCTGGAGGTGTTCAAGGCCAGGTTGGATGAGGCTTTGAGCAACCAGGTCTAGCAGGAGGTGTCCCTGCCCATGGCAGGGGGCTTATAACTAGATGATCTTTAAAGTCCCTTCTAACCTAAACCATTCTATGATTCTGCGATTCTATGATCTTTGCTGTCAGTTCATTTTCTGCATATCCTATCTGTCTGCATTTTTTAATCACAGGTTAAGCTTTGTTTCCTCAACTTCAGTAACCAACTATCCCTCCATACTCAGCTTCATCTGATTACTTTAAGTAGCAGAAATCCATGCTCAGTATCTAAATGTTTTACAAAAGAGATCAGGGCAGTTTCATATTAAGAATTCTTGGGAAATTGTTTTGGGTTTTTTTATTCAGGAAATTGTCTTCCAAATAAACACTACAACAATTTATTTGAAAATTGAGTTCTCAAAGGGTGGGAAATGATGATAAAATTTCTTGCTTCTGGAATAGTTGCATGGGTATATATTCTGATATAGTTTTAATTATATTATAACATAACATTTTCCCTGGA
This sequence comes from Burhinus bistriatus, assembly GCA_013397275.1. Classification (NCBI taxonomy): domain Eukaryota; kingdom Metazoa; phylum Chordata; class Aves; order Charadriiformes; family Burhinidae; genus Burhinus; species Burhinus bistriatus. The sequence continues at coordinate 56,526 of VYXH01008545.1, forward strand.
ACCACCACCCAGAAGCTAAGGATCACCGCAACTCTCAATGTTGTCCTTTTCGCTGAAAGCAGGGTAAACTGGATTGACCTTGCTTCCAATAGACTGTACAAAAAGCCATAAGAGAAAAGAAGATCCCTTTAAACCAAAGACTGTCCTATATGTCTATGGAGATACTGAAAGAATAAATCATTCAGTATTCTTCCACTGGAAGATACTCAGGGACCATATTAACAAGGCCTATATTTGAACTTCTAAAGAACAGATGTGGAAAATAAATAATCTTTTCAAATCACAGGACTTCTGTACTGATGACGACTGTGTGGGAAGATAAATTTCCTCAATATAGAACCACTGTTTTCTGTTGTTTGTTACGTTCAGTATATCCTACTGAACTTTTAAAAGCAAACGTTCAGAATTTAAGAAGTGTCAGAGCAAAAGTTAGCCACACAATGGTAATACATTTCCTCTCAAAGGACACGTGCCTCATTTATTAGTGCTTTGTCTTGGGCAAGACTTTTAAATCAGTTTCTCCAAGGGGTTAGTTGAGTATTTTCCTCATAACTAACTTAAGTTTCCTAGATCTTGATTTGTAGAAATGCTGAGTGCTCACATCTGTAGCTGAAATCAATGGAATTTTGAAAAAGCTGTGCACTGTGGAATAGCAAGTTGCTCTGTTTCAAGTTGGTTACACCATACTGATGGACACTTTGATCATTTTGCCTCTACTCTCCATGTATCTTGATTTTTCATTTCTAAAATCCATATGGTAATAATAACAACAGCTTTGGTACTCCTTTAAGATAATGAACTAATTAGGTCAGAGTTTCAACAAGTTATAGAACTAAAAATGTAGATCAAAAATATCTTAAAAAGCTTCTTTAGATCTTTCACCTAGGTTTTGAAGCTTTAAATATACTCTGTAATGTTGCAATGTTGAAAAAATCAATTCAAATGAGCTTACAAATATTTTTTTTTAATACTGAAAATACTTTGTATTGAAAATATTTCTTTTAGTAAGTCCAAAATAAAAATGCTAGTTTTTTAAGAATTGATGAGGTTTATTTTTAAATGTCTCTCAGTGGAATGCTTGTCTTTCAAAATCTGAACTTTTACCAAAACCCCCAAATTTTACCTAAAATGTTGTATGCAGTTCTGGCAATACAAAACTTCACAGAAGTGCTTTAAAGTTTATCAGTGCTTACAAATCAAGGGAACTAGACCTGAAAAGGTATTTAGGGCTTTATTTTATTTTAATTACTCCTACTTTTTTGCCTTTTTTAAGTGCTAAAGATGTGATACATGCTTCAAAACAGAAGTTGGGATGTTTTCAGGTGTTTTGTCTCTTCTTTCATTTTATCCAGAATCGCCACAGAAACGAGGACTGTGGATACCACACTGGCATGTCCTTTCATGTTAGCCTGTTTCAGGCAGGGATGTTATATTTAGTGACAGGCTTCCTGGGCACTCCTGTCAGTGACAAGGATAATTTAGGTAGCCTCCCTCTCTCCTCCCTGTATCACTTATGCCAGTACATTTCCTACCAGAATGGTGAACCTAACTGGGGAAATGATCAGTCAGACACCAGACGCTTTTCGGGATTGTTTGAAACCACATTTTCTCCCCACATACCAGAATGTGCAAACATTGTGTTGGGGCAACTGCAGGGGTCACTGGAAAGGGAACAGTGGCTGGAAAAAGCAACTGAGCAGTGTGGATAGGGAATGTGGACTGACAAATGTTATCTTAAACAAATGCTTGTGAAACATGGGCCTGGCTTAAACCGGAGCAAGTGGGGTCTAGAGATAGTGTCTTTCTAGGAATAAAGTTTACCAATTCTTTTAAATAATGGATTGCTTTAATGTTACTCAGGGAAAAAAATAAAAATAATAATAAAAAAAATATTGTTAGAGAATAGAGCTGTAAATAGCCTCAGGCAATTTCATATGGAGAAGGGAAACAAAAACAAAATGAGAAGTCATTGCCAATATGAACCTCTACTGATTAAATTTGATCTTATGAGCTCTGCTGGGAAACACACAAACACTACAGAGTAAACTTGCTTGAGAGTAAGTTGCAACGTTGAATAAAGCATACAACACTATGAATGGTCTTATTGAGAGAATGTAAAACAGCACTTCCAAGGAATGAACATAGCACACTCTACTGTCTTTATTCCCATTATAAAACCAGCAAAAATTTAGGACCTGACTGCCAGCAGTCTCCTTTTGTCTTAGTAAATATTAACGGCTCATGTTGCCTGGTAGGATTAGAGTCTACAGGATTTGTTTTATATGTACATGATAAAGACCTTTTACCTCACAGTTCAAGGAAAGTTGTTTCCACAGTTCAATATTCAAGGTGTCCATCAGCTCGATATTCAAATATTGTAATTTACCTTCTCCCCAGTAAAATATTTCTAATGAGCAGTACTGAAGTGCACAGCAAACAGATAATCACTCTTCCTCTAAATGTACTAGTGGTATTGTATTACCCATAATTAAGAAAAGGAACTAATTTCAAGGAAGGTTTATTTCATGTGTGTTCATAATTTTCCTGTGGAATAGTACTTTTCTAGCTGTTAGACTGCACTAGCAATTAATCTTATGTCTGAGGCATCAAATATTCCTAAAATGAGCGTGATCTTCTTCAGACATCAGTTCCACGCTCTTCGTTTGCCTCCTTTCTTTCCATGCAATTATTCAGCCTCTATTCCAGTCAACTCCATGATCAGTTTGGCCACAAAAGGGGCTGATCTCAAACAATGAGTCTGCAGTGATTTCCCGAGAATGACTCTAAAAGTTGTAGGTATAGTCCTAGCTTTAATTTAATTGCTGTCTGTACTCAAGATAACGTAAATAAGGCCTTGGCTGCACATTAGCTCCTTGAAGCAGCAGTCTGGGTTCCAGGCAAGTTAGTGCAGCCTGCACTGGAAGCCAATCTTACTGTTGCTACTGCTGTACAAATTAGACATATTAAACTAGCCATAGTTACTTTATCTCTGCATAAACTACAGGCGTGCTTTCCAACTGCAGTCTAGACAAGCTTCAACTGGAACAGGGAACATTTGGATTTAATACATCAGTCCAGCTGTCTCAGCTGGACTGCAGGTATTTGCTGGCAGAACCAGTATGAAGATGCATGGGTAAGGCAAGAGACTGTGGTGAAAGCAAGATGAGATATTGTGGATGTTTTTAAGAAAACAATATTCCTAGCCTTCATTTGTTGCTGCTCAGACAGTTTGATCCTCCACTATCTGTACTTATGTGATGTGAGCACATGGGAAGGTGATAAGAAATCCAGAGGAATGACCGATTGTTTGAACTATACAACAGGGAAGAGTCAGGTCTGCTGCTCATTTGTACTGCTGGGCACAATACACATGGACAATTAGAGCACTTTAATGTTATTTAGCATTTCAAGATATGAAACTAACAATAGTGACTAATACATCTTCATGGGTTCCCACTGCTGTTCACTGAGAAATATCCACAAAAAAGACTGGAATATTTAATTCCTTGCTCTGCTGTTGACTCCTTCTGGGATAATCAGGAAGTTGCTTAACCTTGATCTGTCTGTAAGTTGAAAAGTTTCAGTGAATTCTCTGAGAAACATGTGGCAAAAGTTACTTAATTTGATAATATACTTTTAAGATCCTCAGTTTGCATGTATTTGCATTGCACAGGATAATGTAAAATCATTGGATTTCATTGCCTCACCTAAGCATAACATAGTTCCTGTATTATCTTTCTATTGTTTATTGACAGAATTTCAAAAAGCGTCCCCTTTGAAGGCAGCTGATGACCTACTGTATTTGATGACCCTCACTGCAAGACACCAGGCAAGCACAGTCAGAGATTATCCTGATCCAAAGAAATAACATTTAATACAAATTGTCAGACAGAAATTCAAATTGTGAATTTCTCATCTGGACTCTGGTGTATTTATTCTAAAGGTCAAAATGTAAACTTTTAATGAATGTGTGGACAGTAGCAGATGGAAAGGTAGAATTCCTATCAATGTAGACACAGAGGCCTTTTCTTTATTTCACGGACTAGGCCATATCCAGCAGCACAGGGACAGAAATCACACTTACTCGAGCCAGGAAAGCTTCCTGAGCCTCAGGAAAGATAAATCTCTGCAGAAAACAGTGCATCACACACATCATTTCTGTAGGTTTTCTTCTTCTTCCATACAATCTTTCACTGATAGAAAACGCCAGACCAAGTTGCTGGACCAGCCATATCTCAGAATGTTTTTGATAGGCCTAGCCCTTTCTGATGTTCCTGGCTCAATTTTCCTGCTGTGACACTGGAACTTCCAAAAAGCTCTGTGCTGTCAACAGGCTGCAGGAACCTTGGAGGTGTTCCAGCCCTGGGGGTTTCATGGCTCACCGTCAAGAGAGACGTGGAGTCTAAATCTTCTCATTTTATCAATTTCTAAAAGACAAAAAAAAAAGTGTTCTGATTTTCTATTACTTAGACTGAAAACATCTGTGATGTGTCAATGGACCTTCCTAGGTGAGAAAACAACTGAAAATACTTCCACATTTGTGCACGAGTGTCATACTGCAACTCTTATGCTGGGCTGGTGCAGTATACCTCAGGTAAAACCTAAAGAGTCTTGTAAGAAAAAGCTGTCTATGCAACCCAACCTTTTCTGGTTATGTAAAGATTTTTTAAAATTATCTGGCCTCCTAACCTGTACCAGAATTAGAATAATAAAGACATGCATTCTGCAGGGGTGATCTAAAGGAAACATATTCCCTACAACTGGAACTGTCTTGCATTCACTTCAGTTCAACTTAATTAAGTATCCCACGGGTTGGGATTTTATTTTATTTCACTAATCTAAAGAATCTACTGCATTCAGAAGAGAGAAAGAAGATGGCTTCTTAAAATTGGATACTGTTGATAAAGTGTGGAAAAGTTCTCTTCCTGAAAACAATAACCTACATCTAATGGTAAGAAATCACCAGCAAATTCCATTATGTTTGTGGGCTTGACATGTGGTGCTTATTAAATGTAGGAACAAAGCCACTTTATACATCATAATGTTCACATTACAAATTCACTGCTCATAATGGTGCTGCAAGTGTGTATGCAATTTTTCTGAACTTATGAAATATATTTCTGACACCTCAAGTATTGATGTATGCATGCACGATATTGTCCCAGTGCAGTAAGGGAGACTTAACTGATGTCTGCAAGATTTGATTTATTACAAGTAAATATGATTGCCTTCATAATCTGATTTTATTATGTTCGGGGCTCTCGCAGGTAAACTTTTAGTAGAAGGAAGAAGACCAGTTTTATTAAACCAGTCTATTTCTGCAAACCAAATTGTTTCCTGAAAAAAAAAAAAAAAGAAAAAAAAAGGGGAAAAAAAAAGGAAGGTCAAGAAGGAGAAGGATAAAGGATAATTTTTTAATGCCAAACTTCATTCCCTCACATGAATATTCTGGAATACTAAAAGTTACTTTCTGTCTGTGTTAGACAAGAAGGCAGAGAATCAACCTTTCCATGTCACTGAACCTCTGCAGGATGTAGGCAAATGCCGTTACTAGAACTTCTGCAGTTGCAACATTACTTTGATATTGCCTTGCTATAAAGTGTGACATCAGCTCCTAGAGTATTTGTTTTGCGCTTTATGATACCAGAGCTGTGCAGAAGGTAATGTTGCATACATGCTTCTATGCAGCATGCTATCTTTTTTTTTTAATATATAAGAGGTGACAACACTGCAAAGGATGCTTCCTACCTGAATGGGGTATGGGATTACATATATTGACCCTTTCATAAAAAAAAAAAAAAAAATAAAAAAAACCCTCACAGTGGTATCCTGTGTTTTCCCATGCTGGTGAGCCAAATAGTACCTGGGTTATATGCAGTCATTCCCCTGTGTAAACTAAAAAGGTTTTCTTCATATTGTCCAAAAGATTTCTGTAGATCCAAACATGTTTTGTTCTCTTTTATGTTGATGTGAATACTGAGCAACCCACTGAAGTCAGTATAGTTGTGAGCACCTTATCATATGAGCAGAAGAGAAGTCAGGTGGCTAACTGAAAGAGTTGTCTAGCCAGTGTTTCAGCGAGCTGGAGAGCATCCATCCAGTACAAGCAGTCAGCAATTTAAAAGTTGTTTCACTAAAGCAATTGTTTGATTTGACAGGATCACTGATGACCCATTAGTTACTGTGAGATACCCTTTCCTGGTAAGATTTTTAAGTCCTGGATGTGCATCCTACCATATAATGCTGTCCAGTTCCGTGGCTTTTAAGACCGTATATGCACTTTTTGGCTATAAGTGCTTACGTCTCCAAATTTAACACTATCCTTTAATTTGAAAAAATATTTTTTAAAAACAGCATGGAAAGATATGTTTCAGAGATCTGGCTTCTTTATTGTTCTGTTCGTGTTTCAAAAGAAAAAAGTAACATGGTAAAAACTGTAGTTTCGCTTCTTTGAACTGAACTGGAGCTTCTGTGTCATCTGATTATTTATCATTAGGGTCCTTTTCAAATGTAAAAATTGGCACAAAAGCTTGGCTGAGATGCTACCCACATCCTCTAAAATCTGCTTAGCCAAGCTAATGACACTTCATGGCACTTCTTGGAATGGTTACTAGCTTCTAGAGGAAATCACAGAACGGTTAGAGTTGGAAGAGACCTTAAAGATCATCTCATTCCATCCCCCTTGCCATGGGCAGGGACACCTTACACTACATCAGGTTGCTGAAAGCCCCATCTAACCTGCCCTTGAACACTTCCAGGGACGGGGCACCCACAGCTTCCCTGGGCAACCTGTTCCAGTGCCTGACCACACTGACAGTAAGGAATTTCTTCCTAATCTCTAATCTAAATCTACGCTCTTTTGGTTTAAAACCATTAACCCTCGTCCTATCACTGTACTCCTCGATAAAGACTCCCTCCTCACCTTTCCTGCTTTCCAGAATTAAGCACTCTGGTTAAATGAAGAAAATCTGGGTTGACACAATAAGATCAGAGGGGTATGTAGGTTTTAGAAATGGAAAAGGAGCTTCTGTTTTGCATTGTTGCTGATCTGGGTAGTAGGACAGTCAATTTGAAAGGACAAGAGCAAAAGAGTATGGACAATAGAGCTTTAGAGTGATGCAGCTTAATTTTTTCCTGTATCTCTACATGCAAGTTATTGCATACTGCTATTCAACAATATTGCATAGAGATGATTTTTTCTCACCTGTTTTGATTGCTACTGTATTCATGGCCATTTGTTGCCAGCAATAACACACAGACCTATTTCCAGCTGAGGTATCTGTCTCAGACGGTTTAATTACTGCTGTTACCTTCGCTGTCCTTTAAGTGGGAAAGGTGGTGACTATGCCTCTACAGATAAATAAGGGATGAAGGCCTAATTCTGTTTCATTGTAAGCAGATTGCATGTGTTTTTTTTCAGGGAGTTATTCTTACACCACAACAAGTCCAGAATCACATTCAGAGAATGAAAAGATGTAAACCCCCAGATGTATAAATCTAAGGAGCAAAAATTCCATCATATCCAGGGGACAGATGAACTCATTCTAGTAGCTCTCAGAAATGGACTAGGAAAAACACCACATTATTAATGTGTGTGTATGTGTGTGTTTACTTGTATGAAATACATATTTAGACCCTGCCAGTGGGAAATAAAATCCAGCAATATATCTTTTATTTCTTCAATGGTATTAATTTCTTCAGCAAAGGGTAACAAAAAGTTTAGTTACTCTGTAGACATAAGTCTCTGATATGGTATAAATATAATATGTGATGCTGGACAGTGTAATGGAATTTTATTTTCATCCAGCAGGGATGACTGTACAGAATCCATTAGTGGCTTTGCTTTGCTCTGCCACCTGTGAGTTATGCAGTCATTCCTAACTCATGAAAATGAAGTATGCTGTCTTTCCCGCCATCAGAAATCCTATATTTATGAACACACACAATGCAGAATATATTAATGTGTACAGTACTGGCTCATCTGTTGACTGTCAGGTACACACGAACCTATACAGTATGTTCATGGATAGGTCTTAATGTGTGGCTATATACACATAATTATATAGGTTTAAGGGCACTATTTCTGGTAAATGAATGAATAATTTTAAGTGAAGATATGCCAAAAGATGTGTTTTTACAGGGAACTCAGCCAGCAGGTACTTGCCAATACATGAACAAAGACAACACTTTCTGTTCTAAACATTCGAATTGAAAAATTTGGAATGTCACATAATGCAAATGACACACAGAGTCACAACAACACATTATTATCATTTATATTACTTCATTTCATGACACAATCACTGATAAATTGAAAGTAAAATGACAATAGGATCATGAATCTGTCTTTTTCTCCTTCTCGCTCTAAATTTTTTTGGTAAATAGAATCCTGGCTAACATTTGAAAGAATTCATCATTTCCTCATTTGGTAATTTCTTGTGAATTAAAACACTGTGTGACAGGAGATTTTCTAATACCAAAAACAAACTGTTTGAATAGAAATAAAATTGTTCTCTGCAAGGTGCTTGTTCCCTGTCAATCCAGTACTTTTCACGTGCACTAAAATTTCTTTAAAGAGAAGAGCCCATGTAAATTACAATTGAGTTCTTGAGGTGAGTTGTTGTGCTTGTTTTTTAATTTCTCTACAAAATGTTAAGCCCTTTCAGGACATTTGAACACAGCAGATATTTGATGGGATAGTCTTCAGGCTTCTGTTGCAGGATCCAAATGCTATAGTATAGTTTTCTGTAAAAGTGTCAGTGTCCTACATATAGTTTAGCAAGCCCTATTTTTTGTCAAAGATTTTAGTTTCAAGCCTTTCATAGGCTACCATAAACCAGAAAAACATCCATCAGCTAAGGAAGAATACAATACCAAAAATTAAGGGACTGAATATTCTTAGCAAATTCTTTACCACTTGCACATGAAAGCAGGAGTGATATCCTGGCTTTCAATGGCAATTTAGTTCAGTGGTGTAAAGCTGGGGCATCTTGTGATGTCTTCTGTTTGGGAAGCTTGTAACAGAGTAGGTGGTAAGCATGCCCAAAGACATGGCAATGGGCTCATTACAGCATTTTGCTTAGCATTCATTGCTGTCTTGTAGGATTTGACAGAAAGTGAGGATGTTGTGTTGTCTGCTCTGTTTACAACAACGGTAATGCAGACATTGGGACTTAGGATTTCAGGAAAACGGAAAACAAAAGATTACTTTTTCAATAAAGAGAAAATTACTGTACCTTTGCTTACAAAATATTCCTCTAAGCAGTACAATAAGGCTCCCTGGTCTCAGCTTTGGGAATGTCAAGAAGAGGAATGGAATCTAATGAAAGAATTTTATCTACATCTTCTTGTCCTGGATGTTATTGTGTGCTACCTAATCATTTCCCTCTCTTCACTGATTTAATGGAATACTTTTTGGATTAGATATTTTTGTGTTGTTCCTATAACAAGCTCTTTCAAACCACCAAGGTCTCTGTCTACAGTTAGACTTGCAAACCAAAATTGAGTAAATTTGAGAAAACAATAGTAAAATTTTGAAAATGTCTGTAAGAAGAGAATGTTTTGAACATGATATGATTGCAAGTATGTTAAAGATTTTTTAATGTAAGGGGCTGCCAACACTGAAGGCCACTGTTCGTCCCCTACCCTCAACATAGACTCAAAAAGTAAATAACAAATTTTACAGAAAAGATCTATCACAAAATGACTTGCATTACTTTTCTGTAAGATAATTTACGTCTCATCCAGATAACCTTACTCATTCTCTGAAAGTGTAATATACAGAAAACCTTAAAAACAGACAGGAATGACAGCTCTGGAAGTAGTAAAATCACACATTTTTCTTTGTATTGCAAGATCTGCAAGATCATGTATCTTCAATAGAAACAAGGTACAAATTCCACAGAGTTTTGCACATTCTGATATACTGCCTTTAGAAATGATTGATCAGGGAATGATCATCAATTGCTGTAAAATGCCATCATTTGATCACTTTTAACACTCCTATGGTAACTTAAATGAAATTGGGGAGCACAGCAAGAACATATAGTCATGGACCAGATGTATCTCCTGGCTCCATTTAAAAGGCATTTACGTTTTTTGTCCTAAATTATTACTGGGCAGTTACCTGGGGTATATATACATATGTGACTTGCTGACAGTGTTCAAAGGGGCTATTAAACCCTCACTTTCTCAGTCTTTAGCTACTGAAGCTTAAGAGCTTATGACATAAAAGGTATCAGCTGAAGTATATGAGCTACAGCCAGTTGTGTCATTTCTGTTTCCAAACTCACCCCAGACACAATGCTCTTTTCCAAGGATCTGGAAAGAAATCTGCTTTACCATATTGACTCTTCAACTGAAATGTGACTGGAAATATCTGCCCTGATGTTGATTGAGGTTAATTTCTGTAAGAATGCTTTGCTGTGGGATGGATGAACTTCTGAGCTGACTAGGGAGTCCTGCATTGTGAAGTTGGTGGATGGCTCATAAAGTACTGTGAAAGCATTAATTTGTGTCACCATTCTGGGATAAGATTATATGTTAAATATAATTTTATTTTGCTTGATCTAATTAATTGTGTTTCCTCCTCTACGGTTACATTCTGAAGCTATGTCTATGTTGTCTGCTTCTGGAAGATATGGTCTTGCTCTGCCCAAGCTCTGATTTGACTGGAAAATTTGTGCATGGGGTAGCTCAGAACTGAACCCAAGCTAATAAAACTTGCCTCTGTTTCCTGCATATTAGACTGGGATTTTTGCAACGCTGAAGTATTGTCAGGGCTTTCCATTCACACTGGTTTATGTCTGGTCAAGGAGAGCATGGGCAGACCAAGTCTGCTAAACACTTCAAACTCTGGCCCTCTTGGTCACAGTGGTTTTTATGTGCTGTACATTATACATATACAAAACTTAAGTCTGTCCTAAGCATATAACTAATGCTGTTCCCATAGCTTTTAGTAGGTTTGGACAAAGTAAGAAGGCACAGTTCTATGCTCCCAAAAAATAGAGTGAAGTTTGAACAGCAAAACCTCTAGACCTCACCATCTCTTACTGCATTGTCCATAGACACTTAGACATTTTCTGTTCAGTTAATAAAGAAAAGTGCTAAGTGATTGAAAGCAGGGACGCAAAATGAAAAATGTCAGGCAACCTTAACTTGAGGCAGCTTTATGAGTACTGTCTAGGAAAAAAAGCTGAGGATGTGCTGTTCATTCTTATAGTTCAGAGGAACATGTGGTCATGGGGCAGAATTACTGGATTGTTTGGCATCAGCAGTAGTGAAACAGTCTTTTATTTTTTTGCTGTCTGTACAGAGGTGCTGAGGCAAATATTAAAAACTCAAAGCACGTTCCAAGATCTGGATTCTCCAACTATATATACAAAAGAATACAGAATACATCTGACTCTATTTCGTCGAAAACAGCATTCATTCCCTCTACTGTAAAGTGCAAACCTAAATTCAAACAAAAATATAATATTTATTACACGCAAGTCTCAACACTGGTCTCCTGTCCAGTGGAACAAACTTCACCTGAATCTGACTGATGTCCAACGCAATGAATCACAACTTAAAACAGCCATATGTAAGTCAGTGGGACACTACCAACCAAATATAAAATTAGCTCAGCCTTTCTCATATAGTGGAGATGCTGGCTAAAGAGAGAAACTATAAGGTGGTTTTCAAAAGAAAAACTACTTTGAAGGTACTATTGATCTCACGAAGGTGAGACTGAAGCACAAATATGCTTTCTTCAAAACGGAAGACTTGCATCCTCAAGTTCCCACAGGCAAGTCCTGACATTAAATAGGTCCGAGGAAAATCCTGCGTAGTCCTTCAAGAAGGGAAAGAAATTGCCTCACAATATATAGCAACCTGCCACAATGGGAATCAAGAACAATGGGGGAGGAAGTTAAAAGATCAATCCTAACTACATTGTGAAGGTCTCTGCCAAGAATAAGCTTTCTATATCGGATGCTAATCCTCAGATACATTTCAATGTCCTTTTTGGGCCTGATGCTTCATATAAGGTTTTCTGAAGCAGACTTTTTTTTGTGATTTTTCCCTCCCTGATTATAACAGACATTGCTTCTTACATGCCTGTCCTGCTGAAAAAAAAAAAAAAAAAAAAAATTTCCATCTTTCTTTGACAGTGTTTTTCATTCTTCCTTTTCCCTTGTGAAACAGGAGGTTTTCTGGATCCTGGTTTTAATCTGTTATTCCTGTTTGTATGGATGTGGGTGTTTTCAGGACATCCCTGGACAGTTATTAAACCACTGACCGGTGGAGGCTCTGCTACAGATGGATTTCATTCAAGACTGGTGCTATTATATTAATGGATTTAATTTAAACAGGACTAGCCTTGCTAGCCAAATTACTGCCATTTAAATCAATTGGCTTAGGGGAAGAAACAGCCTGACCATAGCCATTAGACTTCAATTTATTACCGTATCAGTTTTTAAACTGGGTAAGGCATATTGCTCAGTGTCTGTCCTCCTGTCCTTTGGTGCTGCTTCCCCTCCCCCCCATACAGTAATAAAAGACCCACAGGAAAAAAAAATAAATCTGAAACATCACATTAATTTAAAGTCAATGTTTCGTGAGCAAAGACCAGGTATCTCGTGAAAGAGACTCTCCATAGGATCCAGTACTTGCCTTTGATGTCACCTCATTAAATTGAGATTCAAATGATCTAACAGATGTATTAGTTTAAAAAGACATTTTACTGCATTTTTTTTTAAGATATAAAAAGTCGCAATGCCTCTTTTTTTTTTTTTTAACACATTTCAACCTGATTCAAATAGAAAAGCAAAAGGGAAGAAAATGCTTTAGATGTGCTCTTTTGATTTTTTCCAATCTTGCCTGAATAAAATGGAATGGGAGATCAAGAACACTCAATTAATTTCAACACTGGGTGTCAGAGGGAAAAGAAGAAGGAGGAGGGGGGGAACATTATAGATGCACAACACTTAACAAATGCATAGATTGAAAGAAGGAAATATGTGGCGGGGGGAGATAAAAAACCGTGTCTGTATTTTATTGCACTCGGTAAGCTTTTCGCTTGTATTTATAGCTGCAATTATATCTCAATGAGGTTTGTCTACAGTGTTGGCTTCACGCTAATTTTCCCCCTCACTGCATTCTTGGAATAGGCTTGGACTGTTTATGAACCAGACATATTGACCTCATTTACAGCTAGCAGTTTAAATCCATAATTTTTCCACCCACAATCCCTCTTTGACATTCCGGCGATGCGGCCGGCTCACTGAGACTGAACTAAAAGTCTCACACTTCATTGAACACCATTATGCGGCTTTATGCTTATAAGCCTGTTTCCCTCGGCTGCCTTTCAGCTTTGCTGGAGATCCGTTTGGCCACAGGCCGGCAGTGATTAACTGGAAGAATCCAATAAATCAGCCTGTCAGCCAGCAGGCTCTCCTCACTGTGTCTACAAATCGACATTTGGATTTGCACTCTCTTTTTTTCCTCCTTCACTCTCCCTCCCTCCCTCCCTCCCTCTGCCTGCTTCTCTGCCTCTCCTTCCTCTGCCCCCATCCTCACTGCCCAGCCCTCCATTGCTGCCCTCCCTGGGGGCTACAGGGCGCCTCTTTTTTCCCCGCTACAAGGTGAACTTGAAGGAAGGCTATTGTTGGCATGGCTGGACCTTGCAAACAGTCCTCTGGTGATACAAGTTCCTTTTGATTTGCATGCTGTGCCAGTCGTCCTCTCTTTTCCTTTTTCATTTTCATTCCCCCGGTTAATGCTTGCAGTTCCCCTCCTCAGCAGCCAGAGAGGGACGGAGGTAATTAAGTGAGAGGGAAGGAAGACCAACTCTCTTATGTTGTCCTTCCCATCTGCTGTTAAAACAGGAATACAGGGAGCCCAGTCCCGGGAAAACAGCAGTGCTTGCCACTGAACGCATGAGCAGTGGCTCTCCAGGCTCTGCATGACCCGACCCTTACTACTGCTTTTATCTTAGAAAACTATAATTAGGTCCTCTGCTTGTTGGTTTGTTTTTGTTTTTTGGTTTTTTTTTTTTTTCT
>VYXH01008545.1:70635-87411 GCA_013397275.1 Burhinus bistriatus
TTCCCTTTGATTTCAGCTTTTTGCTAAGTGCTGCACCTGCAGTCAGTGTGCTCCTGCATCAGCGTGCTTGCAGACACAGTGCTGGGTGGCTCTGCCTGGCTGCTGCTGTTTTGCAGGGACCCTTGATTGCCTCTCCTCACTCCCTCCTCCTCTGGTTGTGGCTCCAAGAGAAGGAAATCCTAAGCCCAAGTGCCTGCTACATCCTAGGTGCTGGATGCCCAGATGGGGCCCTTCCCTCCTCCAGTGTGCTTCCGGGCTTCATTTTGGGACAGTGCCAGTCTCTCTCCCCCACTGGTATTCCCATCATGGTCACCCTCTTCTTCCCAGTGGGATTACTTCTGCTGTGTGAGCACAAGAATTTACTTGGTGTCCAGAGGTCAAACAAAGCACGCAGACCTTCTGAATGGCTGGTGGGAAGGAGACCATGGGCAGCCCCACCGGGGGCAGTGAAGGCAGCCTCCTTCTTCCTCACCACAACACCACCACCGCATCTGGCACATGTGTGGCACAGAGGGGGCAGACCTGAGTTGGAGATAATCAGTTACCTTCTGCCAGCCAAGCAGCTGCTGAGTGCGACTGGTGGTGACACTCTGGGTATGTCCACCATACCTCCAAATGTATCCAGAAAAAAGAGACAAAGCTGGACAGATGGGCTAGTCTCATCTTTGGATTATATTGAAAAATTAGACTCCAAATGTTTTGGTTTCTCAGCTTAAATTTACACTAATGGCATTGGAAAACCTTGCAGGTTTATTTCTTCCGTCCATTTGTGTTGGTTAGGGATGTTCGCCCTCTTCTGATGACACTGGCCATTCACAAACCCTACTCTGGGGTCCAAGAGCATACCATTGACCCTATACCCAAATACAGGCAGGGAGGGGAAGGGTGTAGCTCTGCCTGTCCCCGTTGTCCATGGGTGTGCATTAGCTGGCCATCAACTTCATTGCCCTGGTCTTTTTACTCCCAGCATGATGCTCAACTAAAGCTGTTATTTAGCTCTATAAGAACACATTAGGCTATGACAGCAAAGTTAACTGGGACATGGATACGAGAGTTGTGTGCAGGTCCAGGAGTAACAGATTTACAGGTACCTCCTGCACTATGAAGGCAGTATGGCTCCTTGTTGTGGGAGATGGGAGCCTCTCGGTGTCCCACAGGCAGACAGGCAGAATTACCACATGGGTTTTAACTGGTGGGTCCTTCTCACCTCTTATGTCCTCAGATGGCAGCCAGAATAACTTGTTCAGCAAAGAACACTACTATCATAATTTCTGCTCCTCTCCACAGTTTCATGGGAACAGCAACTGACTCCCCCTTTCCATTTACATTGCATTACTTTATTAAAAAATGGCTGAAAAGACAAGTGAAATGTCTTGCTTCAGGTCAGAAGATAATTTTATTTAGATCTCTGGCAAACCAAATATATAAAAGGAAAAAAATGGCATTTTCATTGAAGTTCAGTACACCATTGTTTCCCTTTTTGCAAGAAAACATGTACCCTCTTTGGCAACAACCCATACAAAGTAAAAAAAAGTAGTTGTCCAGAAATTTACATGCATCTTTATAAGAATACATTTATACACCGTGCAATTTCTGGTTATTCTTATTAACCATGTAAGTGGCAAAGTTCAAGACCTTGGTGAGCTATTGTAGTGATGTATTCCACAAACTAATTATAGACCAAAGGCCTTTCTGAAATGTAGTTGCTTTCAGTTTCCACCTGCTCTCATGCTATTTGGAAGAACAAAATCAGTGCTGATGATTTACTTTACCTAAATTGTTCTATGTGCCTCTGACTTCATCCTCCACGAAATAAGTAATCTCATTTTGCCTTTATATAGAGGTCTC
The DNA here is from genome assembly GCA_013397275.1 of Burhinus bistriatus. Lineage (NCBI taxonomy): Eukaryota > Metazoa > Chordata > Aves > Charadriiformes > Burhinidae > Burhinus > Burhinus bistriatus. The sequence goes on from VYXH01008545.1 coordinate 72,484, forward strand.
TCCCTGATTCTATTTTGTTCTTCAGTCTCTTCTACTCTAAAGTTGTTTCTCTCACAAGAAAATATGGTTGGCCCAATTTGCAGTCTCTGAAAATGCTTTTGAATCGGTTTCTGTTATGGTGTGAACTTTTTGAAATGACTACCATATATGAATTTTCCTACTTTGTAAAAATTATACCAACAAATTACATATAAAAATTATTTGCTAGCAAAACTTGTATAAATGTAAACTTTCATACAATTCTTAATGTAGAATTTAGTAGAAAGGGATAGGTCTTGAGCACTGAAAACAGAAAACATTAAAAATGTACATTTTGTTTTCTCTGATGTATCTCAAATAAATTTTCACTTTTCAACAAATCCTAATTTTTAAATATTTCTATCTTTGTGTGCATGGATATGGGATTTCTGATTGGCTCTGCATTCTCATTGACTTCTTTTGGATTGCATGCCAATGTGTTTGTTTTAATTCCTGTTCTCTTATTTTTAGTATTTCTCACTCTTCACTCTTAAGTCCGGTTTATGTTCAGTTCAGTATGAAGTAAGATGACATTTCCATCTGGAGACTCTGAGTTAGAAATCAAATTAATTATTTTATATTTAATTGAAACTTTCAGACACTTCTTAGAGACTGAAGAATCACAGTTACGATAACTAAACATGTGTGATCCCAACAGCTCTCTCTGAAAAGCCTCAGTAGGGCACTGGTAACTTCAATGTCTTGCTACATGTGTTTCACCTCCAGGTGCAGGACATACATGTAGTACATATATAGAATATATGGGTTTTTTTAGTATATAAGTATATATTGCCACCTTGTTAGTTGGAGACGTGAGATAAGCAATTCCAAGAGATTTCTCAGCTAGGCTGGGGGAAATGAAACAGAAGATTGATGGCTCAAATTGTACTTGAGACACGCAAGCTGCCTTCCTAGAGCAAAAGCACAGCAGGAAAACCAAGCCTACTGTAAACCCTGACTAGCCAGAGCCTGGGATTCCTTCCCTTCATCCCCTTGGTAGATGAGTTGATCCTGAGCGGAGATCATATTTGGTCAAGGTCTGCTTGCTGTGGCTGGGCAGCCCCCGGAGGGCTGTGTGTAGCGGAGGCCAGCCAGGTATGTGTAGGAGGAAATTAAGCAGCTGCAGCTGTGGTGGAGGTGAGCAGAAGAAGCTGTGGGTTATTTATTCCCTGCACCAGATGGGAAAATGCTGTTTTGCCTCTCCTGGTAGGGAAGCTAGGGTTGCTCGGGAGTGACCATGCCTCCAGCATTTCTGCTGCTTGCAGCGTTATTTAGCGCTGTCTGCCCTGGGGTCTGGCAGCAGGTGGGAAGGGGTCAAGCTACTAGAAACCTGTCCCTGCCAAAAATGAGGACTTGTCTCTGTACCCCTTACTGTGTTCCCAATCTCCCAGCTACTTAAACAGGGTGCAAGAAGATATTACTGAGTATTGGGATGTAAGTAGTGTGCAGTTTTAAACCAATTAAAACTGGATAAAATTGATTAATTAATAGCAGTCAGTTTGCATTACTGAGCCTGAAAACATCTGCCTTCTAGTCTACTACTTTGCTGTCTAGGAAGAGAAGTTCCTAGCCAAATGGACATTTCCACTATTAAAATAATGAAATTCTGCCTGATTCATGTCCACCTTCTTGTTTTTAAAGCTAGATGTCATTATACCAAATAGCAGCATGCTACTTCTTTCCTACTACTGACTTCTATTATTGATTGCCTTTTGTGACTCAGTCAACAAATATGCTTTCATCCTGGGTGGCCTTTCAAGCCGGATCTGATGGACCTAGGTTGCATCTGAAAACATGCTTAAGGAAGGAATTGACTGCCTTTTAACTATGCAACTGGCAAGCCTTATTATTTCTGTTTAGCATCAAATTAAACTGTTTCCAGCAGCTGCTGCTGAATTTGCAAGGCTTCAGAGGCGGCTAAACATCCTACTCTAGTTTGGATAGAAAGTTAAACTGTTCCTTTCTTTTTTTTTTTTTTTTTTTTTTTTTTTTTTTTTTTTTTGCTTTTTACAGCAGAGTGCCTTCAAGTTATCTCATTAAGGCTGTATTTCCCAGCTATGATGTTGCCACTTCCCTACTTCCCTCCAGGCCCCAATATCTTTGATCAGAGATCCAGGCTGAGAAATGGAGGCTGGAGGCTGAGTCCCAGGGATGCTCAGTAACATGTGTTGTTTTCCTGAGGCAGTTTTGTGTCTCTAACCAGGCTTTTCCCTGTCCTCTGTTGCAGGAGGAAATGTCCTTCTTTTCTTCTGTCCACTCATCCCCCCCACCGCTTCAATTCAAACTTGTTGCTGCTCAGCCTCCTCCACCTGCATTGAGCCACATTCTGGCTGTCTCCGCGAGAACTGTAGCGCAAGAGAGGCAAAAGAGGCAGCATTTCAGAAATCCCTCCGACAGCAGTGCCAACTAGGACAGCAAGGGAAGTGCTGCAGGTTCCAGCAGTGGCAGCCATAGCTGGGAACACCTAGTGCAGCCTGTAAATAGGGGAGGGCATGCCCCGAGCACCCTTGTGTCTCGCTAGAGGCTTGGTGCCTGCTCAGAAAACAAGAAGCCGCCTGTTTTTCCTCTGCTTAGGCCTCCTAAGTGATGCGTATTCATGACTACGTCTATCTGACAAAATGAACACAAACTTTCATATACTGATTGCCTAAGCATATGATTTGGGATATTAGATGGGCTGCTGGGAAACCACAGGTTATCTTGTAACTCTGATACCTCTCGAATAACCTGATTGGAGCACATGTAAAGTGTGACTACAGAGTCACGTATGGTACTTTTTCTAATTGCTAGAGTGGAAGCACTTTCAATTCCTGGCAAAGAGGCTTCTGCTGCTGACATTAGAAAGCAGTAATATATCTATAGTGGAACCATTTAATTATATATATATATAGGCGTAATCACATAATGTGTCATTATTCTGTAAAAGCAATTCTGTCTGTGAAACTTGTACAGAGAAACCCACAGAAATATGAACAATACTGCATTTTCCCAAATGTAATTTTCAGAAGTGGCTGAAAAATCATAGCTTCCTTCTGTGGCCACTACTTAGTATCAAAACTAGCTTTGTTCTGAACTGAGCTAAAGGCAGCAGAACATCAAGGACCTTCCTAGAACAAAATATTACAGCAATTAATGTAATAAGATGTTTTAATCTTGATCAATGTGAAACATTGTCTCGTCCACCACTGTTCAACGAAATAGCCAAGACCCTCAGGAAAAATATTGCATGTTTTCTAGTGGAAAAAGACTGATTTGGCACAATTTGGTTTTGTCACTTGAAATTAACTTAATTTTAAAAAGAGATGAGGTGCTAACAATTTGCTTTTCTATCTCCATTTGTACTCAGACATTCCATAAATAAACAAAACTATGTTCTTATTTTTGTGGTGTAAAAATCAATCCAATAGATCGAACATGGTGAGCTGTTTGAATACCATTAAGTTATTTTTTTAAGGTACATATCCCTCTTTTAGTGTCATCTAGCAGCAAAGTAGGTTGTGGTGGGGAGTATTGTGAGGAAAAATGATTTTCATTATGTGTACACAAAATTGCATCCTCTTTGACCTTTATGAAGGGCCAGGCTAGGATTTGAGTGATACCATCTAGTCCAGACAAGCAATGCAGACAATTAAACAATACTTCATACTTAGGAGGTCATATCAAATACTGTTAACAGCTTTAAAAAATAATGATACCTGTGCTGGCACCTGATTTATTTATTTATTTATGTTTGTGCACAACTTAAGGAGCCAATATGGCTAGCCACATGTGGGTGTAAGCCTCACTGAAATGAACTAATGAAACCTGATAGGTGCCTCATTATCATTACTTAAGTAGTATTCCATTAGAAGGAAAGAAGAGATAGGAAAGGAGATGAACCAAGCCTTCTGTTGGGATCACCTCAGGTGTTTCTTCTCTCCTCCAGCACAGGGTATTCTCCATTAGTGGGCTTTCCTTGAAAGAGTGGTCAAGGGTCATGTTGATCAGAATTTTAATTACCTATGCCACGATATATGTATTCATGGCAAGACATGCATAAATGGAAGGAAAATAATTAGAAATTCTAAGCATCATGGTGATGATGAGACACCTGCAGGATAATCATCCAAATCAAATATTTGTTTCAGCTTCTTCAGATGATCTATCTCTTCCTGCAGTCGCTGAATGGCAACGGAGCAGAGCGTGTGCTGAAAAGCAAGGGCACCAGCCTGACAAAGGCAGGAATCCTCCTCCTGCATGGACCAACAGAGCCCTCCTTCTCCTCCACTATCAAGCTTTGCCCTCAGTAACAGCCTATAAGTTGAAAAGAATCAGCAATCTTTCACTGCACAAAACAAGAGAAACTAATTTACTCAGGCCTTGAGCACAAAAACTTTCATATTCAACCATTTACACAGTGGATAAATTGGTAGAAATTATTTTTTGTGTTCTATACAGTACTTTATGCAAAGGATATTGGCTTCCAAAGGCTGTCAGGGTATATCAATATGTGATATTTCTGCTCAGATAGAAAACTTTTTCTCCTCTGGAACCATGCTTAGTATTTTTAAAAATTTAGCCAAGAGTAGCTTGAATATAGGCCAAACATAGAACAATGTGTTTCTTTTTCTCAGATATCTGGGAAAATAATTAAGTTGCACTTTTTTTTCCCTCAATCACTGAACGGGCATATTCATTGACTGGGAGTTTCAGCTGTGTCTAGATTGGTCAGATAGACATTTTGCAGAAATTAGGGGAAATATTAGATGGTCTTGAAGGGTGTTTCCAAGTGTGGCCTCCATGCTGCCCTCTGCATCAGAGCCATGGAGATTTAAGGCAAACACACTGAATGCAATTTATTCTTTTTTTTACAAAAAAGTAGAATTGGCACTATTCTGTATTGTCAAGTGTTGCCACGCCGGAGGAAACATTTACATTCAACTGTGGAGGATGCTTTCAAAATCCATTTGGGGTTCACAGGAACGCCTGCTGTCAGATGCTGCCAAGGAAAGTTGCTGAATCAATATCTAAATCTGTTTCCTTTCTGCTTGTACTGCTTTGGCCAATTTCTGTGGTTGCAATGGCCGCCCTTCAATTTCCTGGCAGAGGCTTTGTGTGGCTATCTGGGGTCACCGAATTTTCTGGGCCAGAAATAGTGATCTGGAGCATGCATAGGTTTAAGAGATATTTATACATCCCACAGTATGTGCCTGCCTCTTTAATTTCATGAGAAGAAACACATCCTACAATTACATCATACATTTGGGCTACAGCAGACTGAAAAAGAGAGTAGTAAGTAAATGTAGTTTTATCAAATGAAAGTGTCTCACCTGGAATTTCCAAGTCCAGCTTATTCTTGTAGCTTTGAAACTTCATGCCTGTGTCACTACTTCACTGTGGACAGCAATACCAAAGCATTCTGGGTTTATGGTCTTATTTGAGGTAAGAAACTCATGTGGATAAAATTTAAGCACTCTGAAATACAAAGAGTAGATTTTCATCTTGTCACTATACCTCCCCGTATTTCTTGCTTCTCATGTGATTCAGCTGAGGACCATGAGGAGAAAAATTGAACTTAAAAAACCTGTACTCTCTCCCTCGCTCACTCCTCTTTATTGAGTCCTGAATATATTAAATATATTTGTGATATAATTATATCACATAAATATCACATAAACGTATATATGTATATATGTATGTGTATTTTGGTGATATTTTAGATTAAGCATCAGAGATAGTTCAAGTAACTTCTTGGAAACTTCTGCTGTTCTGACTGACCTGTATCTCCAAAATTTCTGAGGTTCAGATTGTGGCTTACTCATTGTTTTAACAACTTTGGTTAAGATGAATTCTGATATAGCAAATCCTATACAAGCGTTTCTTCTCTTTTTTTTTGAGCAAAAGAGAAAACATTTCTAGACAGACTCCTTGTTTTAATGTACATGTTAGGAACTGTATTCACTTCACAGAAAGAAGTAGAGAAGGCAGAACTGAGCCCTTTCTGAAGAACTGTGAGAGTTTTCCCTAAATCTAGAAATATTTTCCATTTGACAGCCCATTAAGATATAGGTGCTATGTGAGATATTTTTCATCAGGTAGTAGTAAACTGTAAATACATAATACAGAATGAGCTCAAGAATTTTTTTCTTCAATTTGTCTGATGGACCTTGCTAAAACTTCAGTACCATACTACAAAATTGTATGTCATTTGCCAGCGAGAAAATTTGTATATAAACAGCATCATTAAGCTAAATTGTTCCAATTTCATGTACCTCTTTCAAAGTGAAATGAAAATAAAAGGACTTGACAAAACAAAGCCATGCTCATGCTCATATTTAGCTTATTTAGAAGTCTGATTGCCCATTGATAAGACATTGCTAGCCCTAGGGAATGGTGCGGGGATGGTTTGTAATAGATATTCAAATTCCTCTGCAGGTAAGCACCTCACTCATATAACCTATATATGATATGGATTACACATGGCTTCTTCCCCTCCCCCAGTGAAGTAGTAGCATAAATTCCTTTTACTGATCCTGCTTCTTCTTCTTTAGCTATAAAGCTGGCAAAAAAAGTAAAATCCATATGTTTTTTTTTTTTTCCCTTGCACATCATGAGCCTAGAGATAGATCAGAAGACATTATGAATATGAGTTAGAGTGAATGTGACAACAGCCTGAAGCTATACTTCCTCGGGCTGTAATCTTGTTAAATCTTGCTAGCTAAGCAGGCAGATGTTTCCTGATTCTTAAACAGAGGAACTCAGGTGTATTTGGTAGGAGTGACCGTGTTGAACTTGCTTGTTGATATGGAGTTAATGGGTCACTGCTGATGGCATTATCTCTCAGTCTGTGGCTTGTAACATACTGTTAGAAGAACGTGTCAAACTGAATCGTGAACTTTAAACGGGAAATCTCATTGCATAGGAAGCACTTTAAATGTCACATCCCAACATAACTTCAGCAGTAAATTCACTCGAATTGATTATTCGATAGAATAGTTTACACTTTATCCCCTTTTTTATGCCACGCTAACATTTTTAGAGCGAACTCTGCCTCAGTTAATGGGACCAGCGATTTGAGATTCAAAAGCGCATTTTTCATTGAGTCATAGTAAAACACCTATCTCTCATCTTTGTTTCCCAGACATAGAACAGGAGAATTCAAATATGGTAATAAAGTAGATAATGAGAAAAAATATGTATATGTAGACAGGAACTAAGAGAATTATGAAAATTAATTTTACATGAGATCTGCAAATGAAATCTCATTGCTTAATACTGATCAGTGTCTGCTTTGGAATTGTAATGTGTCATATCCCCAAGTTGGAAAGCGTTTCCCTCATTTTGCTCACGTGCTTTCCACAAGAATCTGAAATGCTGCTTTTTTAAAGAAATCCAGAACAATTTCAGCTACATAGCTTCTGACTCAGTTCATAAGCTTAGTTACTGTTTAGTGATTTTTCTAGACAAGATAATATAGTTATCTGGACATATGCCCCTTCCCTATCTGTTTGGGGTTTTTTCCTTCATCCTTTTGGATCATGTCAAGAACTTCTCATTGGGAACCTGACTGGCAGAAAGCCTGGGGATGATTTACACTGCAAATTATTACACATCATATTGTAGTAGTCTGTGAAATGCTTATGTTGAAGAACTTTGCTGCAGGTGATAAGATGATGCACACTCAAGGTGATAGATTTAAACTACCTTTAAAGATGTAGACACTTAATGAAAACCTAATCTGAAGGTCCAGCAGGGTAGCATCTTTATCGCTATGTGCAGAACAACAGTAACAACAAAGCTTCCTAATAATTGTTTCTAATCCTTGAGTCTCCTGAGGCCAGGTCCAATTATTTATTCATGTGCTATATATAGACATTTCTAATATATAGACATGACCTTTGATCACTATGCATGTACATTAGATTATAATACTCTTCAAACTGAATTATCTTAATTATTTTTAACTTTTAGAATTCCTACCATACCTGGCATAATTTTAAAGCTCCTATCTTGTATTACATGACAGCTAGTCCATGAATCACAGGCATTAATGCCTCTGACAAATATTTCTTTGACTACAAAATTTCACTTCATAGAATAACTTGTGTTTGAACTTCAGATGAAATAGATACTTTTTATGTCAATTTCCTAGTTTTTAAATTTTCTGGCTGGCAGATCTGGTCTTCTGAAGATTACAGTTCAGATAAGAATGCAATTAAGAGAGAGTTTGGAAGCTAGAGTAGATGAGCTTTTTAGAGTTTCCACCAGATTCTCGGGTTCTTCAGCCCATTGCAGTTCAGGAGGCAGGTAACTACCTTAATTTTGTGTTTCAGGTTTCACTTGAGGTCAAGCGTTTGAGCAATCTTTATTGTAGTTTTGGGATGGTTCAGGTAGCCCATGCCTTGGTAATCTAGAGAAAAAAAACCACATTGGGCGTGTTCATAACTCACTCTTCAGTTAGTGCCTTGTTTTTACTAAGTGATTCATAGTGAATAAGCCCAAATTGCATGCTCACGCACTCTTCAATAGGCTACAATGATTACATTTTTTTGCTTCTATCATGTCATATAGAAATGGGTGAAAAAAACATAGTTTCTTTCAGGAAACAAACTTTTCCTGATTTAGAATGAAAAAAAATAATAACAAATAAATTTAGAATATGTAAAGCAAGTGTAATTTCAATGATTTAGCACTATTACTTCCAACTCCAAACCTGGAAATATTCTAAGTTAGTGCAGTACAGAGATCTGGACATATTTTTATGCTGAATTCAGCCACTGGCGAGAAAGCTGTTTTTCACTTGATTGTATGTACCAGACTGCTGCATAATAGCTGGAGCATCCCAGTGATCTGCTCATCCATTTGACTGAACTTTCTGAAACTAGCTAGGAGCATTTTTCCCCCATACTTCTCTCTGCATAATCTTCAAAATTCAAAAAGCCTGTAAAAGAGGGACATCTTTTTACTGGCAGTCCTTTGCTGACAGCTGTGTACCATAAATCAGGTATGTTCACCCCTCTCCCCTCCCCACTGTCATATTGAATATTTTTTCTGAGCATTCCTAGTTGGCAGCATTCAGCCTGTTTTTTTAAGGGTCAGAGACAACGGCACTGTTCTGGCAGTTGCTGGTGAAAAAAAAAAAAATCAAAATATTCATGTTTCTTTAAACAAAAGATACTTTCTTCTCTGGTACAATTCTTTAGCAAAAAACATAGAGACCTTTAATGAATGGGTTCAAAACTTTTGAAACCAAAATCTTCAGGAATTGTTAAAGCACTTGAAACAAGATGGGTGGCCTGTAGCTGTAGCTTTGTAAAGGCTGTCTGGGAATGCTATTAAGCGTTGTGCAAACAAATACTCTAAGAGTTCTTCAGAGAGTACTCAGTGTGACAGGAAGGGAGGAACAATGTATGGAGAGCCTGAAACGACACATTCTTCAAAAGCCTCTGTCATGAACCTCAGAATCACGTCTGTGCAGAGCTGTGTGAACCTGAGAAAACTGGCTTGGTGAAAAAACTTAATTCCTCCCTGCTTTCCTACTGTCTGTAATGCTTCTTGAGCATAGTTCAAGAACTGGTGGAGGCAGATAAATCAGTGGCCTCCAAGACTGAATAGATACAGCTAGAGACATTTTGTGAAAACATGGGTTGAAAATACCTGGGAATAAGATAATGCTAAAGAACAAGGTATTTAGCATTTTTCCTCTGTGGATTTGGATTCTTTCCTTAGGCTAGACTATGAATGGAAATTAATATAGTGATCTCTCCAAAGGGTTTTATCCACAGCTAAATAGGACTCTCTATATTGACCTCAGTGACAACCCTCCTTGGATTCTTAGTCTCATTTGGACTATTTCATGTTTCAAAAACTGTGATATAATTTGCCATATTTGAAAATTACTGTATTATAGCCATACAGGAATAGAATTATGGGGAGAAAGAGAGTTCTGGGTCTGAAAACGTGAGCAGAATTACAGTAATGTTTATACAGCACTAGAGTAATTAAACGCTGTTTTTATAATAATTCTTTTCTAACTTGTTCCACTGAATATCATATAAAGAACATTTTTGTGTCTTAACTCTTTTAATGAACATGAATTATAAAATGAACCTAGATTTACTCTCTTGGAACTTTTAATCTCCATCATTGATTTAAAGAATCAAAAGCATCAAAGAGATGGAAGCATAAAATATAAAAAAATAAAATATATCCCAATAAATCTATAGACACAAACACGTAACTGGCTCTTCTAATGTCATATTTCCTTTCCAAACTCATACAAATAAGCATAAGCCTGAAAGGTGCTGGGCTCTTCCAGTTTCCACAGAAGTGTTTGAACTTTCTCATTGCAGGTCATTCTCAAGGATTCCCAAACAGCCAAAATGACCAGTAATACACTTGACTCCTGCAGTCTTTTCTTCGCTGTTACACTAGTGATGCTGTAGTTGCTCTGCATCACACCAGTGTGTATATGTATTTTTTTTTTGTCTCAAATTCCAAGGTCTTCCTCTTCTCCCAACTCGAAGATTGATCTGTTTAAGGTTCTCATGCAATTTTGCTCTTGCATTCTGGGTCAAGTTTTTCTGTTTTCTGTATAACAGGTCTTCACACAGCAAGACAAAGTTTACTTTCAATTAAAAGAAATAACACTTAGCCATAAGCTTTAGTCTCACAAGAGCTTAGCTTTTCATTCAGGGTAGAATAAAATAAAGACTTCTAGGGGGTGGGGTGAAGCACTTAGAGATTCTTCTGCTGCTTTTCTTTCTTTTTCTCCCATCCTTGTGCTCAAAATGCAAAGTCTTTATCTTCTTCCCTTGACTGATCACAGAGAAATGGGTAGGCGGAGGTGGAAAGGGGAGGGAGGAGAAGAGGAAAGAGTTTTCTTTAGAAAAGCGTGGATCTTTCCCCGGAATTGGAAGTATCTCAGAATCACAATGAGGTGCATCCAGCCTAGGCAGAGAGAGCAGCGGCAAGCCAAGTTCAGTGCCTGTCCCTGCTTATCCTTTCCTGCCTTATTTCTACCCCCAAGAAAGGTTAAGCTAGATGTTGAGCAGAAAGAGGGCTTGGAAGGTGTATCCAATCAATCCTTTCCCTTTTGCAGCACTGGGGGTGAGGGCGGGAGGGAACAATTGGGCTGAACTAGCTTTAAATCACTATAACTGCTTTTTTCTTCTTTTCTCAATGGTTAGCATTAATAAGAATGACGATAAAAATGCTCCTACTCTGAAGTGTTTTTGGTGCTTGATTTGTACTCACTCTTCTCTTAGTTTCATAGATGCTTAAGAGGCTTAAAAGCCCTTAAAAGCAATGTTTAAGGACCTAAGCCATTCTCTTTCTTTCCCCAGTTCCCTTCTTTCCGGCCCTCCAAAGATGTTTCAAAAACAAAGCTCTCCAGATAGTTTTGTTTCTCATTCTGTGTGGCACCCTCTTCACATTTTCCTCTCTGTGTGTCTGACTGCCTCATCTCTACCAGTTGCACCACAGCTGACTGCAGCTGTTTTTTCAAAACTTGGAGCTGGTCTGAATTTCTCAGTGGAAATTCAGAGTGATGAGGTATATCCATCCCATTTTCAGGGTTTCTCCTCATGACTGTCTCCAGCCTCACTGCCACATGCAGGTCTTGTGACACTGGAGAAATGTCACTTGAGCATGGTTTGCCTAAATGTAGAAGTTGTGCTGAGAGGTGACTGGGCAGGAAGAAAGCTGAGGAGTGACAGGTCCAGATGGGTGGCCAAGGGAGACGGTCTTGGAATTGCCAGGAGATGCATTGCCTCCTGTTGGTGGGCAGAAGCCGACAATGGTAAATGCTGTAGAGACTGCACTGTGGCTTTCAGCTGGCTGTCTCTTCTCAGGTCAGAAGTTTCTTGCTATGTACCAGTCAACCCCTAGCTCTGTCTTTGCTCACAACCTTCTCACAACTACTACAGACCAGCCAGCATGCCTAGGGCATAATTTCACAATGAACAGTTTTCATCTGGATGTTGGAGAGGTAGGACAGTAGAGGGAGAGGGAGAAGGGGAGGGACAGGCATGTTCAAAGAAGGTTTCAGAAACCCCTCTTCTGAGTGATTTGTTGGTCATCACTCCCTCCAGCAAGATGAATGGTACAATTCCACTCTCTCTTCATACTAGCTCATGTAGTTGTAGTGGCTTATATCTTTATATTATAAGCTTACCCTCATCCTTTACTCAAACTTTGAAGTTACACCCAAAGAATTTTATTCACTGTGTTGGTGGAAATATCTTAATGATATCAGGCCATAGATCAATTATATGTATGAATAGCTGTCTGAGTTCATGCAGCAGATGATGAGGAAGTTAATTTGAGAACATCCAGAAGAAATAAGAAACTGAAAGGTAGGAGCATTGTTTAAGGGATATGAGAATGCCAAACAAGTGTTGTGTATACCTCATGGTTAAGAAGACAAGCCTTAGTGACTGAAAGCAAGTAGTTGAGAACAGAGCTTCACATCAAGCATTTTATTCATCCCTAGGTATATAAGATCTTGAAGCACACTTCTGGACAGTGCAAAGTGTTGGCATTGTTTCACATCTTGCTTGCCTTGACTAATAAAGACGGGTTTTCTGGGTGAGGCACAAGCAAGCTTTCAGATGCATTCTGAAATTTAAAAAGGAGAACCCCAAAATACTTAAGTTTGTTATTTCTTGATCTCATGGCTTTTCAGCACAATCACTTAGGATGAAGATTGACTGTCAGTGGAAGACCTATCAGCACATGAGCGTCTGAGCTTGGGTTAGTCTGGTGATTGACGGAATGGCTAGATTTTTGCTCAATATGGTTAACTTGGAGTTTCTGTTGATGCCAATTCTGTTAACAGTGACGGCTGATCACTAAAATACTCTAGTCTCATGCAGGAGGCAGAGTCCAGAATAATGTCTGAAATTATTCTATATTCTAGAAGCTTGGAATCATAGTAGACTTCCTGAACTTTGCTTTTGCATTATGCTCTCAGAATAATTGTTACACTTTCAGATAAAACAGGTAAAATACAGAAATTCTATGCAGGATACTTTTCTACTATCTAATCATAACTTTTTTCTCAGACTACTTGGTAAATTACGGTTTTTCACAATCTAGAAGTAATTTTTCAGTTTTATCAATAAAATACCCTTCTTTGGAGTTGCTCTGATTTTCTTTAAAAATAGAATTGTTATTTTTAGCAGGCTCAAAAAGCTTGTAACTGACACAGAAAAAAATGGTCTTGGGGCTTTCTGATCTGAGTGAAATTGTAAAAACTGTTTATGGAAATTAGAATTTCTTCTAGAAGTTTCTAATAAAATTTAATTTTTTATCTAAACAATAACATTGTTGATGGAAAATGTTATGGACTAATTTATTTTTTTTTCTCTTTGTCATATACGAGAAGAGAGTTGATCCAAATATCAAGATCAAGAAGGGCTAATGTGTCAAGTGTAAGAATTTGATGCATATGCTCATGCAGTGTTTTTTAAATTCTTCACAAGCTGAATTGTCAAATACCTCTGGAATGTCATGGAAAGGTATGATGATGTCCTTAAACCATTTGCTTATTTTAGGTAGAAACAGAGACTTGAAGGCTTAGTGGCTTGCTCAATATGATAATTTGTGGAAGTCTTGGGATAAGTACAGAATTTCAGAGTATTTTTCTTACTCCTGAAGATTGTGTTCCTTTCCAGAATATGGATTTGGGAGAGAAAATAGGAAACAATATTTTTTCAGTGCGTGTACCTGCATTTATTTTTCCATTTTGATTACTGAAACATGTACTCATCTTCCAGCTTTGTGGTTTTTGGTTTTTTGATGAAATGACTTTTAAGTTGAGATCTTTAAATGGGCCTTTAGCAACTCAGGTGCTTGCTTATATTGATTTATTGCATGGACTGGGCATCAGTAATTCACAGAGGTTAATGTGCATACTACTAATACTGACCCATTTTTCTTGCATGTCTTTTATTATTTGGTTGCTACAGTCAGTTCTTCAGCATTTGTAGATGGAGTATCTGAGAGGTTCGACTGTAGGTCAAAGACGCTTGGCTGGCTGTCTATAAGCCAGTCTGGTAAGAAGGAGAATACAGCCATGCTCAGCCAATCTGCCCTGTGTACTCCTCTGTTTGCATGGTCACTAGCTCAGGAATCTGTGCTCCACAGTCAGCTGTCACCAATTTTCTTTTATTCTTTATATCCTCCTTGTCCTTTCTTCTGATTTATACATATTTCACATGTCACATTTCTGTTTTATCCAGACACTTCTCCTCAAGTCTGCTGTGTGTGTCTGCTTATTCAGGATAACAGCTAATTGGCAATATGGAGGTGAAAAACCTCTTGTGTTTTAAAGAGTACTGCTTATCCACATTCACCTAATCAGGGCTCCCTTGTCCCTGGGTTATTAAGAATTTGTCCACAGAATGGTTTTCACATTCATCTGTCAGATGACCTCAGCAGTTGACTAAATATGAGAGTCTGTGTTTTATTTTGAACTGTTGCCTTGGAATATAACCATCACATACACTACAGTTACCATCCAATTATCCTCTCTCTCCTTTCAGAAGGATCTATTTTTACAAAATTTTTAAGGAAGACAAAAAGAAAAAAAAAAGTGGTGGTGGGGTGGGGGGAAATAAAAAGACAGTCATTTAGTATGTCTTTATTCTGGCCACCGTAACTTTCTATAGCTTGCACTGCATGTCTCACACCCTTGCCTCTGCATCACTTCTGAAAGGAGTACGGCCCAGCATCACAACGTCCAGGTATTACATACTCCCCATTGTCCTTCAACTCCATTTATGTGTCTCTGGAGGCATCCTTGCCTTGTAATGGACATCTCCACTAGATATGTTTGGATACTGTCATCTTGAGTAAGAAATAGTTGTTAAAAACACCTCAGTAAAAAGAGGGGGAATAGGCTTCCAGAAAAGAATCACAGAATCACAG
>VYXH01008546.1:7695-74750 GCA_013397275.1 Burhinus bistriatus
GGGAACCTACAGAAAGTTAGAGTTCTCACTACTGGCAAGAAACATTTGAGTTTTCCATGTCTTGATATTGCAGCAAATTGTCCTAATGAACCTTCCTGCTTAAAATTCATGAGCAGACTAAGCGTGTGCAGTCAGAAGCAGTGTGCTTTTAAATCTTCCTTAGGATAAACAGGCCCCATCCGTTTTCATTGGCTTTTGTACCATCTAGGCCATCTATTACCCTTTCACAGAAACATGTCCTTCTGCCTGTCGGTTGTTGTCACCAATGCTAGCACCAACTCTTCCCCTATAGCTTCCTCAACATCCTCACTAGCTCAAGTGAAGTCCTGTTCTGAACTTCAAACTTGCTGGCCTGTTTAGTGCCTAGAGTTTATCACTTCAGTGTCCTGTGGTAGGGGAGGTAACCAGCCTTCTCAGCTCTGCCTACAGCTAACAGTAGAAACTTTGTTACGCGTTTCTCTGTTTTGGTTTCCTCCTATTTCTCTGTTTTGGTTTTCCTCCTATTTTGGGTTTAGCTCAAAATTCTCTCACTGTGCCCACGCTGCCTGTCTACCTGTGCCTCTGTCACCTGGCAGATGGCATGTGTCTCTCCATCCTCCCACCTACAGGTCAGCTCTCCTCCATGGCTGGTCATCTCAGGCCAGAGTTTGTTAAGCCCTAATGTCATTTGCACCTGCCCCTCTCACCACTGCCTTTGCATGGTGCATTTTAATTTGTACAGCTACATGGTGAACAAGGCTGAAGAAAACTAAGATCAAAAATAACTTCTTTCTCTCCCCCTCAAGTTGATTCAGTCAGCACTTTCCCCAAAGGAAGTATTCATCAAACTCTACCTCGAGTTAAAAAGTAAATCCCTCCTGCTAACTCACACGTACCGTTCCCTCTGAGTCCTCGGTCAGTCCTCTGTGCCCTTCCTAGTATCAATCCTTGACTTCAGTAGTCCTCTCTTCAAATGTTTTTCTGTTGTCCAACAAATTTGACTAGCCAGGGTTTTCTAAGTGGCTGCTGTGACATTCAGCAAACTTCGAGGCCCCTCCAATATTCCAGTTTTTGAACACGTCACAACCTGTGGCAGCACATGGCAGATTACACATATGCTGTGATATTTAGTAATACAGAAATGTTTTGAGATCAATCACAATTTGTAAGCTGCGCAGAGATTCCCCAGGCAGTTACATGTGACTTCCTCCTTCATTCTTTTTAATTTTCAACTCAGTGTAAAAAATTAAACCATTTTTGATAGAATGGGAAGAAAAGCCTTTTCATAATTCTTCTTCCAGTCCTGCTAAGCCTCATAAGCATAATTAGTTCTCTTGTATTTATAATTCAAGGTGACTACTCATGTATATGAAGTTGCTTGTTTGAGTAAAATATCTGCAGAATTAGACTTTTTTTTTTTTTTTTGCACTGGAGTGCAAATCTTCTAATTGGATCTGTATAGGTAGCCACTACCGACAAGAAGCCTTATTCATTTCAAAGAGTTCTGTAGCTCCACTGGCAGGACTGTGGTCTGAACTTTAGATCACCTATAAACCATGTAAGTATATGAGCAATAGAAAAGATTTTAAATCAGATTTCTGATTCCCAGAAGTCTTTTGGAATAGCACAATCAGCTTTTAGCTGCACGAAATACGAGTCAAACTGACAAACCTGCCTTTGGATGTCTCTGTTCTGTAAAGCAGATATTAGAGGCCAGACCCAAGTTGTTCTTAACAAAGGCAGTTCACCTCCCAGATCCAGTGTACAGGATACTTCCCAGATCATACCTGAAATTGCACAGCATTTCATTGCTTCTCTCACAGAGCAGGACACAGATACGCAGTTTTAAACATTTGCAGCAGCTAATCAGCAGCAAAGCAAAACAGAAAGCAAAAAAAACCTAGTGTCTTTCTGTTGTTGCAGTTGGTAAATAAAACATTGTATTTGAGTTTAATCTAGATTATGCCTCAAAATTTTCAGCCTTGAATAGATTTCAAGTTTTTCTATTCTGCATATTCATTAGTATCCTTATTTTTATCAGTGGCTGCCATGCATTTTTTTCAATTACATTTTCAGGCTTCCCTGGCAGAGCATGCCTTCAGAAGTCATTAATAAACTACAGTATCCTGACTGCTGAGTTGCGGCACAATCTTTTGAAAATACAGTCTGGATTTCTAATTTCAGGTTTAAATGTAAAAGGAAAGATTTTTCTCTTTGCTTTGCAAAAATCCCTTTAAGACTCTCCATTTAAGGAATCAAAAATAAATTTTCTGATGTGCAAAATGTTTCCTGCTTGTTGCAGTAAAAGGATTGTAGTTTTCTAATATGATCATATTCTCGTTTTCATTTATTATTTTATTAACAATAAACACCAGCAATAATAAATTTTATATATATAGTAGTTAGGTATAACAAGGTTACATCCAATCATAAGAAAACTAAATAACCTAATAAAAGCATATGATTATCTTTACAGTATTAAATCAATAAATAAGCTCTGCTTATTAGTAATGGAAACAAGTTGCATGCAATTATTTTTCAAAGAAATATAATACAGGAATCATACTTCCTTTTAAAATTCTATTTACACATAACAAAGCAGAACATGCACTTGCTTGCCAACAAATTTCGCCTCTATTTTACTGGGGAGGGAAATTATTTCACAGTGGTTTTGAAAGCTTAGATGTCTGTAAGCCATTCCAGTGAAAATTTTTATTGATCTAGAGGTTTTCATTTGTTCAGAAAAAGCAGGAGGCTGCAAAAATCTTAGCACAGGAGGAAAGGGAAACAGCAGTTATGGTCACATTATTTATGAACTTTATAATAAAATAAGCCTGATGTTGGCTCAACTTTGATTTTGGCATTCCTTTAAAAAAGCTATAAATGACAGTACTGCAGAGGCATCATGTAGGTTTATTTTTTTTTAAAAGAAGAATAAAAAATAAGTAGCTTTACAGTAGGAAAGCTGCAGTGGTGGAACCGTGTGCACAGGAGAGAAGAAGGCGTGCTAATCAGCTTCATGTTGCACGCTCAGATTCCTGATGGAGCAGCAAAGTGATAATCCTTTCCTGTGCAGCACAGGAAGATATCACTTTCAATCTGGACCTCAATAAGAGAAGTGTAATGACGATTCAGAGCCTGGCACTGATAATTAGGAAGCTAGAGGGACTAATTTATGAGGAAATGGCATTGATTAAAATTTGCATTTAGAGCACTTTCTCACAGAGGATCACAACTGCTGTATTAGTGTTAGCCCAGGATTTGCAAAAGCAAGCACTAATGGGCTGCTGTACTCCCATGGCCTCCGGTACTCAGCAGATTTTCTGAGCAGGTGTTTAACAAAGCCAAGGCCTGCTGAACACCCTTGTGCTAAATACACCATGAGGAAGTGGTGGGGATATAGCTGAAGCAATAGTCACATTACTTTTATTTGTGAAAACACTCAGCCAGCCTCTTCCCTTTGTCTCCAGCCAGGTGCCCCTAATTTAAACAGCTCAAAGGCACAAATAAAGTGACAGGAGTGAAGGGTCATTAGGATTTTATAGACACTACTGGTAATTCAGCAAACTACGTACCTTGGAACCTCTAACAGAAAAACAAAACAAAACAAGCTCTCTGCCAGTACTTCTCCCAAAACCTCAGCCAAAAAAAAATTAAATAAACTTTGACTGGATGTGACTGGCACAGCAATAGATGAAAGCATGCAGAAAGAAAGAAATGGCTATCGAGAGGTTTGGCTGAAATCGGAGGGAATTGCAATTCAAAGGGTAGTTGCATCAGCCACTGGCTGCAAAATCACATCCACCACTAAAGGTACATGATGCAACTGAAAAGAAGAATGTTGCAGAAAGGGGAGATGCAGGTGTGTGATTAGATATAAGATATATCCACACCTTCAAAATGGGGAGTGAAAGACACAGAGAACTTTCCACGATTTTACCAAAAAACTATGGGGAAGACAAACTTACCTACAAAAAGGATGAACTTGAAAAGGACCTGAAGAAGATGGGTAGACAGAGACATGATTTGGGAGTCCTAATAGTGTCTCCATAACAGTGTGTACACTAATTAACCACCAGAACTTAAAAAAAAAAGGCGGGGGAAATAATTTGTTTTGGAAGCAGTCAGGCTTCTGGCAGATTTATGCTGTACATGTCATGCTCCCATGATTTCTTCTACCCTTGCTTTCCTCCCCCCACCAATAAATACCTGGAGTTCCTTCCTGGGTGCCTTGTTATGTAGAGAGCTGTAGCAGAAATGTTAAGATTGGGTTGAGTGGAGAATGAATGGGAGCGCCTGGAACAAAGGGCAGGAGAGGATATAAAGGCCAACGTGTTGATGGCACCTAGATTAGCAGGTCATCAGGATCCCAGCAGATGTGTGTGCAACTTCTAAGCACAGCCAAGTTAGGAGACAAAGGAGAGTGAATAAACCCTCACGACTCACAGAGATCGGACAGGATGGAGAGGCTGATGACTGTCAGCTCCTAAAGCGTGTATAAAAGACATATCCAAAATCAGCACATGGAGCTCATTGAGAAGAGTGGAGGAACTGCAGAAAAACTCAGCATGCTAATCAGCTCAGCTAACAGAAGCAAGGAAATACTCAATATCTGCTACAAAAATAGAAAGGGATTATAGAGCCTCTACATTGTTTTCCACGGCTTATTCTGTGGAATAAGTAATTTGTCTTAGTGGAAATGAAGACATGCAAAGTGTTATGAAGTAACCTTGGAGAAGTAGAGCTCATCCGCAGCACACAAGTAGTTCTTTGCAGTGAGATGGGTCTTTATGCCTTGATGTAGGACCAGGGCAGCTGTAAGTGACTAAGGCATAAGCACATATATCAGAAGATCTAGCACATAGAAAGAATTTGTGCTGCTACTGCTGGTGAATATACATTGCTTTTATTTTGAAACAGATTCATATAGGTCATTGCTCTAGTGAAATACATCCTTCAGTAATAATTTTCAAATCTCTCAGGTTCTCATCATTTAACCATTGTTAATTATTTAGCAATTATGCTGATGAAAGGTTAAAAATGATCACAGAGGCATTTCTTCAGTCAGAGGAAGGAGAAATGGTTTAAAATTAAATCCTTGCAGTTGGTGCTTAATGGTAATGACATGCTATTTTTATATTATTTGAAGTAACAGATGATTACTTAGAAACTTTGACATTGGAAAATGGGCTAGAAAAGTATGGTGATCTAAATAACAGACGAGCATTCTCTGCTGTGGAATTAGTACATGGTAGAGGCCTGTCCTGGTTTGAGTGACACAGGACTGATCTCTTTTCTAATGCTTGGGAAAAGTGCACTTTTAGAAGACTAGTATCTGTTTGTGAAAATACTTACTTCATAGCCAGCTATGGTGTGTGGGTTTCCAGGTCTCAGTGTTTTCGAGCTCGCCAGGTGTGGGGATGAGGAGGAGCGAGACCCGGGCACTTGACCCAAGCTGGCCAACAGGATTATTTCGTACCATGAACGTCACATTCAATATAAATTAGAAAGTTTGCTGAGGATTTCTCTCTCTTCCTTGATGGCTGCAATCCTGAGAACTTCTTGCCCTGGTGCCAGATCCCTGAAGCCTTCCCTTCCTCCTGAAGCCGTAGTGCTCGCAGTTTCCGACAATTGCTGTCCCCTGCTGGGAGTGCACAGCTTCCTATTGATAGAATTGGCTAAGTATAATCCTTGTATATTTTGTATTGGTATCGGGATCAATATTGGTTCATTGGTATTATTAATGCTAATTATTTAGTGGTGTTCTATTAAATCTGTTTATATTTCAGCCCTCAGGTTTCCTTGTTTTTTCCCGATTCCCCTTCCCAGGTGCAGAGGGGTCATCTGGTGACAGAATAATTGGCTAAACGATAATAAATTGTTGTGGGTTTCTGAAACCATAATAAAGCCTTTAGAGAAATACAGCTTTACAAAGGATGAACACTTGATGAACACTGAAAACCGCAACGTGAGGTTTATATGTCAGGGTCCAAATGTAAAGTAGGCAGAGACTGCAGATAGGAGTGGTAAGAGAAACTTTGTTGGTCTAAGAAAGAACAAGGTATATTTTCACATATTACTAATACAGTAAGTCACGCATATTTAAATGAAAAATAAAAGTAAGTTAAACCAATAGTGGGTGCAGTGTCTTTTTAAAATCATACCTGAACTACCAGTAACTTCTGTTAAGTTGCTTTTTTTTCTCCTATTTTTTGAAATTTAGCATAGTTTATAGAACTTAACTACCACATCTGAATGTCCCATCAGCTGTTTCAGACTGCAAAAATGAAAATGCAATCTATTTAATTTCTCCCACAAGCAATAGCTGGTATCCAGGGTAGACACATATTTCATGCTTTCTTCTCCTCTTGAAAGGGAAGTTGGAACAAATGAGCCGAGCCTTATGCCTCAAAATGAGTAACTCCAAAGCATTTCAGAGAAAGAGCAAGAAAGCGTCTCAAAGTCATCAGGGGTCCCTGTGAAGAATATCCTGCCAAGCACCCACGCTTAGATTGAGGAAGAGGTATTACGAACACCTCTACCAATTGCATCCCTGACTCCACAGGCAGGGAGGTGGGAGGAACGCAGCCCACTCGCACAAATTGATCTCAGCTTGCCAATCACTTGGTGTCTTTCTAGTGCCTCATTCCAGACATTATAAAGTCTTCACTGAAAGACGAGCCACTCTTTTGAGTATGGCAGGGGCATTTAACATAATGCTGGCTGCTGTAAACAACTTCAAGGCAATTGATGACCTAATATTTGTTAGAAATAGCTGAGTGTGTATTCAAACTGTAATAAGAAGAGAGGTATTGACACATATAATTTAAATAAGAACAAATTTGAAGATTCAGCAATGCCCTGCAGTATATGGAAGTACATGGCAGCATATGGAACTTCTCACACTTTTCTGAGTATTTATGAGGGCTTAATATCCAAACGTTAACCACAAAATATTTCAGGAAAATACCATATATATGAAGATGGAGGATTACAACCCTTCTGTCAGGCTTTTACTGACAGCAAGAAGGGATGGGTTCAAAATTCAGGAGTTTCTAACAAACACCAGTTTAAATATATACCCTGAAACTTGGAGATATAAAACTGAGCTAATTATTCCCACCTGTAAATGACAGATGAACTCAAATATTAGAACAGTACTTCACTGAAGGGGGGAGGAAGAAGCTGTAACGGGGTGATGGGATAGTATATAACAAATAACCATTTTTTTCAAAAAATGCAAGTATATAATATAAAGTCCATCTTTTTCATCTTGTGCTGGGTCCTGTCGCCGCATCCTATGGTAGTACCTCAGTCTTGCGGGTTATGGCTGTCGGGCTGGGGGGATGTGTTACCCACGCTGCTAAGGAGCAAGGCCTCCAGCTCCTGAAGCTCCACAGGTCCAAGCTGACCATCATTTGCTGTCTCTGCTGGTGTGTCCAGCCACTTATCTTGCCTGCCCTGTTGCTCCAAATGGCCTTTATGGCTTCAAACTCATGTGAGTAATCACTGCAGCTCTGTTAATGGCTCCTCAGTTCCCTCTGCTCTCCAGCAAGAGTGCCTGTAACACACAGGACTGCACAGGGGTCTTTGCTGCTCAAAGGAGACTTATTAAACAGACTTTCTATCCTGCCTTGTCAGTCTACAGCTTTTGCACCCTAAGTCGCATTTACGTGAGCTGATTTGCCCAGATTTACAGTCAGTATTGCAACTACACAATTTCACTAACATTAGGGTAAGTCTGTTTATTACAAAGAGAAATATCTCACCTGTAATACTGGCAGCAAACTGTGTGTCTCAGAGCTACCCCTGTGTTTCTCTCTTGCCACCAGATGTCAACAGTCCTTCTCCTCTTCTGGTGGGAGGGCAGCTCTTCCCTTCAGGCCACAGCCATCAGGATTGCATTTGTCTAAAATGAGAGAAAATTGTAGCCGATCTTCCTGGTTCTTTCTTGAAACAGCAAAAAAGGAGATAAAATAAATGGCTTGACTGAAACCTTATATGAACATAAATTGTGGTATAGATTAAGAATTCACTTTGGTCATAATAGTGGGCAGAGCTTATCATTACATTTCATTTCTTTTAATGGACACTTTCTGCTGCATTTATATGAACAGGGCCATTGCTTTTAAGCTGAATTGTGTGTGTGTATTCCTTTGTGATTTCAAACATCCAGGGCTTCAGGGCTTCAAGGCATATATACCTGAACTGCACTGTACTCTTCCTTTTCTGGTCTTTTTTCTTTTTTTTTTTTTTTTTTTTTTATTGCCACAGTGACCAAACCCTGATCTGTCACTGGTTCCAAAGCGATTACACCATGTCTTCTCATTTCAAGAGGACAGGTGTTAGACACCACAAAGTTCCTCAAAGCTCTGATAGATATTTTTTAAGTTCTTTCCTGCTTCTTCTCACAGCGTTCATCAACTGTAAAGACATACTCAACTCTTTCCCTCATTCTTGCTGACATTCAAAGAACTGCCACCCGTTTTCACTTTAGAAATTATTTCCGCTTGTGGTTTGTGGGTTTTTTTATTTTTCATGGTATGGTTTGTCTGGGTTTTTTGAGATGACATCTCTAGAATGGGAGCAATTTCCCATAATCTGGGAGATATTATACGTCCATAGTGGCTTGTAAGTGGCACTGTTCTTTGGGATCATCTGCAGCACATAACAGCTGCACGCAGCAGTTTCTACTGGGGTTTTTACATTACTGAATTTATCTGTGTAAACCTGTAGTAGAAGTCATCTTCCAAACCGCTCCACACCACCAGTACCTGCTGAGAGTCTTCAAGGGTGAGACAACAGACCTAAAATGAACCTCATTCGTAAAAGCATGGAAATTAATGAGCCCATGATTCAGGGAAAAGTAACCCTGCTGAGTCAAGTCACTCCCTTTTTGGACCCCTGTTTAAGAAAACTTGGTATCCGTGTGTCTCTGAAAGTCCCCAAGCCTCCCAGATTAGCACTGCTGGAAAGCAGGAGACCCATCAAGGCAGTCAGTAGCAAAGTCCTCTTCCCCACACCCTCATCCTCTTCTCAGCTAGGTAAAAGCAGGTCTGAAAGTATCCTCTCAGCCCCAAATTACTGTCTAAACACAAACTGCTAATCAGCACTTTGGAAAAGGTGCTATGCGCTGAGAGTGGCTTTTAATCTATTTCTCTCTCCTTGCACACTCTATTCAAACAACATTTTCTACTTGTCTCATAACACAAAGCTTGGCAGTCTTCACAGTACAGAGTGGGGCTGAACTATTTCAAATGCCCACAGGACTTCAATTATCCTCCTTGCTCTTCTGCAATGATTAATGCTTTTGAAAACAGAGTCGCATTGGTATGGCTGGAGCAGGCATGCACGTACCTGCATATCTGCAGACAGCTGAACTGAAGGCAGAGGCAGAATCACCAATGCTCTGCTGACCGCAGTGCCCAATCAATAATCCATGGCAAAAGCATCACGAGCCATACAATACATCACGGGGTTTGGCAGCTGGCAAGGGGCATTGCTAGCAGCAGGATGACTCAATGAAAGTCTGACTTTGAAGAATTTGAAATATTTGGAGTTTTGTTTTTTCAAAGCACCTGCTCGGTATCCACACAATAGAAATTTGAAAGAGAATTTGTTGGATGCAGTCATTTGTGTTGCTCCATCTCCATAAAACTGTGTTTTTCCCAAAAGGAGAAACTGTGTGAATGAAATGATCTCTACTTAAAAATAAACATGAACATATATTTCAATGTCATTAAAAGAGTTAAAAATATATGTTAAGTTTTTCCTACAACCCACGAGGAGTAAAATCATACATGCCAGAAGACTTGTTAAACTGTATCTGCTAAATAAAAGTATGAATTACAGAGATGTAGTTATTTTGTAAGGGTCCTTCAGACTCATACGTTTGCCACAAATCTGTGATTTAGTAGCAGCCAAAGACAGAAGAAAGAGAGAGAGAAATGCTTTTGGGGTCTCTAAAAGGTGGCTTTGCGCCCTCCAGCTGCATTTGGGGATCAACCATGGCAACACACCTGCTTGTAGGCAAAGCATTTTTCAGTTTGGTTACGTGCAGCCTCATCTTACAAAGATCCACATCGCTGTGCATCAATGGCACATCAAGGCTTCATGGTTTATGATGGTATAGTTTCATCAGAAGGCCTAACACAAATAGTATGAAACATTTACTGAGCACAGTGTTAGGTATGGCTTTTATTCATTCCATAATTCTAGTTTGTTGTAATTTTGTTTTTATTTTCTCATTTTCACATTTTTCTCTTATTTTAATCTCTTTCCTCATACCGTTCTCTATTTGCCCTCTGCGTAACTCTATTTGTCCCTCTATAATCCAAACCTTTTCCCTGCTGCACAGTCCTTCTTTCTTTCTCTCTTATTGCTCTTTCTTTCTACATCTTTTCTCAAATTTTTTCCTTTATTGTTTCAACATCTCTTCTTCCCTCACCCTATGTTTTTTATCCTTTGGGGTTTTTTTTCTCCTTCCCAAGTCTCATAGATTTGTAGGCCTACTTCTTCAGTCCCTTTAAAAATACTTCCTTCTTTGCCAACTACCTTTCTGCATTGGCCTCACCTAAATCTCATTGCTTAGGTGGTAGTCCATTGTTAGGTGGTAGAGAGGCCAAGCACACTGGTAAGTTGAACTCACATATACAAAGAAAACTCCAGTTAGATTCTTTAGCTGTAACTGTTAAATTAACACCACACTAATTAGGTTTTAAGGACAACTCCTGATAAGCACAAGGAGTCTTCCTGGACATCTCTTCCATCAGTTACCATTTGCTTGTAGTCTCCCTACAGTGCTCGCAATTTTTTCTGGTAAGTGCATCATCTCTCTGAAACTACTGGCATTTCTACAAATACATTTGGTTATGGAATGACAGCCGCAAGCAATTCAGATAAGACTCAATTAGCAGGAGACTGCAAATAATGTGCTTGTCAGACACCTCCCAGTCTCACTCCCTTTTTCTGAATGTTCAGACCAGGGAATATATTTTTTCCTCCTCTACTTTTCTGTGATTTGCATTTTCATTTGCTAAGAGTATTACAATGTCCTATTTATCTTGGGCTGCAGCATCAAGATCTTTGTGCATCTTATTCCCTCCAGGAATTTCCCAGGCAAGTATTTCCCCACTGCACCTATTTGTTAAACAAAGACAAAAAGATTTCTCTAATGCAAAAAAGTAGAGACCGTCCTCAGAGGAAGCCAAAATCCTTCTGAAGAATAATTAATTTTCTGGATATGATTCAATAAAATGCCATTGTTTGTGTGAACATGTGTTAGCAAGAAATAAAAGCTTTGAATTCTATAAGCTCTCTCCTAGCTGATTGGAATAATCAGAAAAAAGACCAGTTCAATGTATTTTGGGGTTCTTAGCATATACCTTTAGTTCAATCCCTCAGCTAGAATTTCTGGAACCACTTAATACATCCCCTGAGAGTCTTTAAAAATTGTTCCCCACTTCCAAGCACTAGATGCTTAGGGAGGAGGGGGGAATGGAGAGATTATCATTATTAGAGAACCACAGCTTCAGCCTGAACACTGCTCCCAGCAACGTGTTTGTGATGATACACAATATATTCCCTTAAGCTAGTTTTAGAAGTAGTTCATTATTTTGATTCCTCACTCACTGGAAAGAGCATGCAGCAGGCACATATGCTGTTAGCCACCACTTCTCTGGCTGGTTTTCATTGTGTAGTACCATCCAAGAGGGCTCACGGAGAGGCCTCAGACCCTTGGGAACACTGCCTGACCCTGCCCTTCGTTTCAGCTAATGGTGGCCATTGCATCTCTGTTTAGCTCTGGGAAAAAGGAGGCCCTCATGAAGCTAATCCGAATTTGCTATCACTCTCTTCAGCTTCTGGAAGAACTTTCACTTTGTTTGGAGAGTCCTTCTGGAGAAGGACTGCAAACTGAACTCTACATTAAGTTCAGCTTCACTGTCCAAACCAGTTTTTAAGTTACTTCCTGTTATGATGGCTCAAAAGCATCAGTGGGGAAGTGCTGAGTTGAGAGTTGATGCAAATGAAGCTTTCTGATGGCTGACTTTTCCCTGTGTGCCAATAACTAAGAGCAGAGAGCACTTTATTCTCTGTGGTTTTACCTCATCAGGAGTTCCGGGTAAATAGTTTATGCAGATGGGTTAGCTCCATGCCCATTATTCTCCCTTTCACCGAGAGACGAGAGCCCTGAAGATTTGGGGCATGGGGTTTAAATGAGATTTTATGAAATAATATTTTTCTATTTTAGAATAATACCTGTCAGAAGGAAAAACAAACAAAACATTACAGGACTTAAGATTC
Source organism: Burhinus bistriatus (assembly GCA_013397275.1). Taxonomy (NCBI): domain Eukaryota; kingdom Metazoa; phylum Chordata; class Aves; order Charadriiformes; family Burhinidae; genus Burhinus; species Burhinus bistriatus. The sequence goes on from VYXH01008546.1 coordinate 19,978, forward strand.
CCATAGCTGCATCCAAGTATTTTTTAAAATCTAATTATCCTCCAGACTTACCACAATGTTGACGATACTGTGTAGAGGTGCAAAGTTCTTCAGCTGAATCACTCTGTTATCAGATGCTATGTGCTCTATGAAAACAAAGACGTTTCTGTTGATTCAAGGTCAGGCAAGTTCCATCAACACTTATCTCTTACTGACTAGGTCCAGAAAGTGCCTCCAAGATTTAAGCTGGTCTGCTACAGTTACATTTGAGTGCATTTTCTTCAATTTCCTCAAACATATATACGTGCTAACTTTCCGTCATTGTCTTCAGCATCCCCATGAGACGTGAGCCAGCATCCTCCCCACCTTGGTCCCATATCACCATCTACAATGTCAAGAAGCAGGATCTGCTGAGGCTGACAAAACATACTCTCATCTCCACGTTGCTTTACACCTTTTAGTGACATGCCTATGAACATTAGTCTTTACATTTCTTTGGGGAAAAAAATATGGTGATTCTACTTAGTGTCCTTCTGCGCCATGTGATTCTTTTTTAGGCCCTTTCCACCCTTATTTTTTCAATCCAGTTTTGACTCTGTGGCTCCTTTCCTCAACATAAGGCATGAGCTTTTTAGTTGCAAGCTTTTCTTCAGCCCACTCATTCTAGGAATTTTCTACCAGGACACCAAGTCTTTTTTTCAGCTGTTACACTGCATACATTCTCTTTCCCACTTTACAAAAACAGTGAGATTACCTGGTGCTTTGTCTAATGTTATCTTTTCCAACTCACTAACTCTGTAATCAAAGGTATTTGAGAAACAACTGAAGGGACTCCAGAAGCAGGGCATATTTGATGAGGGCTGGCTCTATGCAAATATAGCTCCACTCATGCTGGACCAGATCCAAACTAAATCTTGTGGATTTACAGGCTCAGTTCAGCCCGCTGATGTTTGTACCATACTGTCTTGCACAATATACAGACATATCCTCCCTCACCTAGGCAGTACTGCAACTATAGTTGTGCATAGTAGCCCTTTACTTGGACAGTAGCCTCTTCTCCCTACTCCACTTTCAGAGTTGCTTTTCTGTGGTCTCAATACAGTAGCCATCTTCATTTTTCTGTACTTTTAAAATTTGGACTGACTGTTAGCTTTATATCTGGGCTCATTTCCTTCAGGCAACTCCTAGCCCAGGTTTCTGGTCTTTGCTCCCTTCCTGCACAGGGCGAGTGCTGCACGGGGTGGGACAGTCGGTGCCTCTTCCAGATGCAGCTGCGTAGCTCCTGCTGGGCTCCCTGACTGCCGCCTGGTTCTTTCTGTACTGTCAGCAATAGGGGATGATTTTCCTTAAAAATATTCTTCCCTGAATTTATTAAAAATGTCGACTACCACTAGCTATTAGTCATGGCAGAAAGACGTACCTACAAACTAATCTGAGCCATAGGAATTAATGGGAATAGGAGTCCCCTGCTTAGCAGATTTATCGTAATGGGAGCAATTTTAATACCTCTTGAGAAAAACTGGATTTAAGCCAGTTTAACCAATACACAAAAGACTCTGTAGCTAATTAGCAGGTCTTTGTAGTATCCAGACCCCAATAAATATTAATGTGATGTCCTAAAGAATGAGCTTTATGTTCCTGAATCATACATTTATTAAGTCAAGATTTGACCTTTTGGAGATTACACGGGCAAACTCCTTCACTCTCTGCAAACACAGGCAAAAATCAATCTCCAGCAAGCATACCCTAAAAGAATTCAAATGTCACATCCTACAGTTAATGGACACATTTGATTAAACTGAATACAAAACCCAAAATAAATGGAACCTTCCTAACCCAGCTACAAGAAATTAAATATTAACCCAATATCCACATCTTTAAAATGCCATGTATCAGTTTCGAATAATGTCAACAATTACAGCTCTTCTGTTCCTCCCACACTGAGGAGAGTCTGTCCATATATAATTACTGCTAAAAATCTACATTAAAGATTAAAATCCTGCTGCGAGTACAAAGTCAAATACACCCAGATAAGTAAATGCTAAAACAAAATCTATCAGTAGAGCAATCATTCACTGTCACATATGCATTCTGCTGTTTTCCTCCCAAATTAACGATCGATTGGATTTTAACTCTGATACTTCACACTCACCAGCACACTCCTCTGACACAGAGAAGCAACTGGTAACAAGACAGCTGTTAACCCTCACATGGGCCAGTCAGTGAACAACTGCATGCCACCCTGTCTGCCCAGCGGGGTGACATGAAACGGGTGAGAACTTGCTCGGTGTGGGGATTCCTGGCTTCCATGAGCCCAAGGGGGTCTGCAGCGCTCAGGGAAATGAATTCAGAAAGGACAACTGTGACACTCAAATAACATACACACTTCCTGTGAGGAGCCGTGCACACGAGCAGAGAGATTTCATTTTGCCATGATAGCCACCTGCATTACCTTCCCATAAAACTTTGGTTAAAGCTCTGGAGTAGTGTACTGACAAAAGCAAAGGGGGACTCACCAGCCTCCATGGGCAGATATATTAGAACTTTGCCAGTGATAAGACTCATGATCTACCTACAAATGTTTACAGAAACTGATAAAAAAATCAGAGTCCATGATCTTGCAACTTCTGGCCTATTCTGTTTTAGCATGAGTGTGCTGTGAAGAAGCCTCTCCCACCTCAGCTGCAGCCAGGGGTGACAAGAGTGCCTGTATGTCATATCTGATGTGTGTATGAATCTCTGGGGAGAGGTGGTCCTGTGGTGGTTGATGCTACTAAAATAACCCATTTGAGAATAATCCACTCTTCCCAAGAACTTTCTATCAGCTGATGTAACGGATACATGGCTGCAAACATTTGGGATAATAAGAAGCATCTTTTATCAGGCCATTGTTACTTTCACTATCATGTTTATTTTACTTCAGGATATTCTTTTACTTAAAAAATAAAAGACCACCATAGTAATCAGATATGCCTATTGTACATCTGCAGCAATACTGCTACAGTTACTTAGCAACCCATAAGATTTTTCTTTCCTGACAGAACTAAAAAAAAATAATCATGTAAAGGCAGAGAAAAATTGGAAGCAAATTGAGTTGAATAAAAAAAGGCAAATACCACATTAACATTCAACATGCATAAGAACATGGGGATGTCTTTGCTGTATGCACCAGCAGCTGTTGCACAGTGTTGTCAGCTTCTGCTATTAAAATCAAAGATCAATTTAATTTAATTTTTCCTACCATTAAGATGTGTTATCTACCATCTTATGACTCTTTTCTGTTTCATCTTACAGGCAGAAAGAGGCAACAAAAGGAAAAATGTTATGTTGACTTAAAGTTTCTGTAGGTGGGTAACATCCCTTGCCCTGAGAAGGGAAAGCAACCTCAGCTGGAAGAATTTACAGGGAGCAAAATTCTGCTCCCCGTATTCAGTAAGAATAACCACAAGCATTCACGGGCCTTCTGCAAAATTAGAAACTTGGCTGTTGCAGAAGAAAGCATAGACACATGTCTGTCCTAGCTGGCCAGTGGGTTTCATGCACACTGTTAAAATCTGCTCAGATGGACGGATGGACACATCCCACCTCCTTCTCCCTTGACTGGATCACTCTTCTTCCTCACCACTCCCTACCAGCTCAGGCAGGATTCAGAAGTTTCTTTGATGCACTTTAAATGGTGAAGATTTAATGTACCTTCTGGCATGGAGCAAATGCAATGAAATTTCTGTATGTTGACCAATCAAATATAACTTTTTGGCCTGACTTTTATGATTTAGGAAGGAACAAATCATATTCTGAAGGAAATTACAGACTTAATTACCAAAAGTAATGATACTATGAATAAGCACTTAGATTCTCAGCAGGAGATAATTACGTTTATGGTAGTTTCGAAAATTTAGCACTGTGGTTTTCTTTATAAGACAGCAGTGTTTCATCAGGATGCCATAATATATATTACCTTCCAAGGCAATAAGAGTCTTAAGTATAAAATACCAGAGACCAACATTCACTTCTGTACTTAATTATAACATTATTTTTTATGTGACATTTCAGCAAAGTTACTGGCTGTTACAAGTTATTGAGCATTTTCTGTGGAATCAAATGGATCAAAATGAAAAAAAATCAAATTTTATTTCATGTTTTCCACTGAAATATTCTTTTGCCAATAAAACCCACAAACTTACTGGGCTTTGTTTTCAAATTTGTTTGCAGGTAAAAACATTTCAGGACAAAACATTCCTCAAAAACTTTCTATTAATATAAATTTTTTTCAAAACCTTGGAACAAAATTCCGAGAGCTTTCCCACAGTGTTTGATGTGGTGCAGGTCTGCCACCATTGTAATCTGCATTTCTATAAAACAATTTTTTCTCATCAAATGCAAGAGAGAAATAAAAGGGTCTTTCTCAAGTATCAAAGAGAGAGAAAAGTAAAGTCAAAAAGGGGTTATGAGCTGGGGTCTTGTTGATCTGAAATTTCAGTTAAACATCAACTATTTTAAAGGGAAGCATGTCCCCAGAGAAAAGCCACAGTGGGTGGTGGCATCAGGAACACGATTGCTGTGCCTGTTTTCCCCCGATTTCTTGTATTTGATATCCCTTTGCTTATACAGCAAATGTTTTATTCTACAATGTTTTGTGTGTGTGTGTGGTGTTTGAAGTTTCTCAAGGGGACCAATTGCCTTTTAAAATGCAATAGATGCAGTTATTGTTAGTGTGAGTAATGCTGATTTCAGGAGACCCGTAAATACCGTAGGCTCTGTGAAGGGCACAGAGGCATCATTAGGAGAGGATGAAGTATTGGAGCCGTTTCTTTGCTCTGACCACTAAGTGAGGCAACTGATCTAAAGGACACTTATTCTATAGGGTATGATTTCTCCCTCTCTTGTTTCCAAGTGTTCCAAAGTAAGGAAATACTTTATTTTGGCTGATGCTGAATGGTATAAGAGCTGGCTTAATCTCAGCTCTGTGCAGTCTGATCTGCATGTTCGCTTGTACTTGGCAGAAGGAAGCCTCTCCACTAAGAAGTACCCAGCATCAATGTCTGCTTGCTGCTCTTATCCCAGTCTGTCACTGCCAAAAGAGGCTCTCGGTGCCTTGGGACTTTAAAAATGACAGAATCCTCCAGTTTGTTCTGGAGAGCAGGGAATATCATACAAAGTTTCAGTGAGGTGGAAAGTTCTGATTTACAGTAAGCAGACAAGTGGAACAGGACTGCAAAAGCTTAGATGAAGATATGAGCATTTTAAGAGGCTCAAATGAGGAGTATCAATGCATACCTGTTGCTTCATTCAGTCTTTTGAACACTGCAGGAATTGTCACTGTGGCAGCGTAGGTCTGAAAGGCTGCCTGCATCTTCTCTATAGCAATGGCAAACATGAAAGCATTACTGTCAGGCTGAACAGGGCAGGTCGAGTCCTTCACAATAGGCACAGCAGCTGACAGACTGACTTTCAGTGATGGTCTCAGTCCCATAAACCTCTAGCCACTTGATGACAGCTCTTTCTTATGATTGCATCTTTATTCATATCACACATTTGCTGTCCCTCCTACATAAGCATATAAAGGTTTTTTACAGAATTTCTATTTTTGCTTTTGTTACTTGCAGCTGGATTAATGTTTTATATAAATCCTGGAAGGCCTGAAATTCAATTGTATGTAATTCCAAGAAAATAGAAATAGGCCTCCACATAAACAGGTAAATAAAGTACCAGCATCCTAGTGGGAACCGGGTGCTCTCCCTGGACTACTGGAGCACGGAGGATGGTTTGAGTTCCAGGCTGGTATTCTGCCAGTCATATTTAAAGCCAAGACTACTCGCAGCTGGTTTTCCTCCCCCTCTTTAAAGAGGAGTTCATTATCTCTTTGTCGCATCTATATGCCTCACTCCAAACCTTTAATTAAGGGAAGGATACAATAGATTGTTAAACTTCCCTACTTTAGACTTGCCTCTTCCTCTTCCGTGATTCATCATGTTAGTGAGACTTGCTTATAGAGCACATAACTCAGAGAGCAGTTTTTCTGTGCAATTAGCTAGGCAGACCGACCTCTGTCATCAGGAAGGGATGAAAATGACCTTTAAAATAGCACGCCAGATTCATAGTTACTTAGGGTCGTGCTGAGGTGTCTATGCCACACTGCAGGGAATATAGGACTAAGTGTGAGTCCTCCTTTGCAGAACAGGACAGGTGGAGGGACCACCTGTACTAACTCCTGCTTGGTAGGAAACTTGTTGCCTGTGAACCTGGCAACCTCTGATGGTGCTCCGAATTGCAGGATGGCAAGAAAGCAGGCTGAACAGTGAAACCTCTACTGACTTATTTGGGCCTCTCTACAAAAAAGTCCCTACGGAGCCCTCAGGAGGAAGACAGACCTTCAAGCCTGTCACCTAGACAAACATCTGTAGGCAAGTAGCAGCCAAAGCTATTATCTAGACTGGCACCAAAACAGTCTCCCTCAGTCAAGCCAATCTATTTTTGTGCTATTTGCTTCTGGAGCCAAAAATGATATTACAAAGCAAATGATAAGCAAATGATATTACAGCTTGGTAAGTAAGTGTTAGTTACCAACAAAACGTATGAAAATTCAGTAGAGCTTTGCTACCCGGGAATTATATATATTCAACAACAATGATGTGATTTCAACTTCATTAAATCAAGAAAAGGGAAATTGCATGTCAATTATCACAATGAGAAATGTGTCCAAACAGCTTGACTTGGACCAAAACCCAGACAATAACTGAAGTGAGACTACTTCCCAAAGAACCAGCATAAGGATACATAAGTGGTATTATCAGATATCTTGTTTTATTTCTAACCAGCCCTGGCTACATTTCAAGCCAGAAGAGTCTACAGGAACAGACTTTTCCTATAGCACAGAGGCTCAGGTGGGGGTCCATCCACAGAAATGCTCATTTGAAGTTTCAGTTTGCAAATATTCTTTAAGACAAGAATCACTGCTTCCTCTTTATATTGAGCTGACACCAAACCAGACAAGTCAATACTGATAAAGAAATAACAAGTCAATAAAGACCTGCTTTTTAACCCTCTGTTCAAACAATTTTTGTACAAAATATTGTTGCTACTTTGGCACATTTTCAATCTGATCGTGGTCAGAGGGAATAACACTCTCAAAGATGAAATGAAAGCACCAGAAACTTGAGGGTTGGTTAGGCAGGGTTATTTTTTTCTCCTCAGGCCTGACACGAAAAGCAAACTGACAACCTACCACTACTGTCTATGAAAGACACTATACTGATCAAACCTTTATTCTGCCACAGGCAATGTGCCTGGGTGAAATGTAAGAGATCTCATGCCAGTTCAATGCAAAGAAGCACAACTCATTCAATTACTCATCAAATATGCATTATACAAATGTTGAAGCTCTACCTTGTTTAGTAAAGATCCATCTTTAGAGGTAATAATGTTCTTGATGGAAAACTATTCCACTCTGGTACCTGTAAGTGAAAGCTCCTACCTGTAAGTGAAGGGCCATTTGGAGAGGTGGCAAGTCACAACAGAGGATCTGGTCTTCATAAAATCAATTACTGAGATCAATCTGATTTTGAAGCCTAATCCCAGTCTTGAAAGGTGAAACAGCCTCTTCAGAACTGAAATGCTGCAAATGGTTCACAGTGACACTCACGGACAAGTGAGTGAGGATTCAGAAAGAGGGCATGTCGTTGGAGGTACAATTCTTTACTATTTTGTGTCTTATAAAGCACACTGCTAGAAAGCTTGGTGAGAGGCTTTGTAAGCAAGTGAATGTAAGGTGCTGGGTCAGACAAAAAGCCTACCCAGGCTGAGGACCAGCAGGAGTGCTGTGTGTTAAAGTAACCTGAACAATGGTGGAAAAAGAGCAAGAGTGAACGGCAACTAAAAGCAAGAGGCACCAATTTCAACTAAGGGAAAATGATGATAAGATTTGATTACTCCAGAAACCGTAGGAAGGACACTTATCCCCAAAAGCTAGATGGGCGAAAGCATGCAGGTCTTTCTGTGGAAGAAAGATGCGGTCATGATACAGTGGTTAAATAGAGTGCCATTTCTATTATTATCTATTATCCTCTATTCTTTTGTCCAATTCGTTTCCCTCCAGAGGCCCAAAAATAGTTTCTTACATCAATTTATTTGTCATATACCTAAGCTGTAGGCTTTCTGGGGCCAGATCATCTTTTCGGTGTGCAAGCAGTAACGAGCACAGTGGAGGCCTGGTTGCCGACTAAGACCACTTGAAATACAAATACTAGTAAGCAATACTGGGGGGGGAGATTGAGGAGTGTTCTAGCCTGGCGTATGAAAGCTGATAATGGATTCTTGAGCCTCTCACAGACCCAACACTGTATATTAAAACCAAGAAAACTTGCTAGGTTGGCATCTAAACTATTTTCAACCATTTTCTTATGTTGTTTGTGTTTAAATTGAGACACTACATTTCTTGTCTGTTTAAGATTGCTTCACATCAGTAGATCTGAAGTAGCAATCTTTTGACCTTGGAGGAGAGGCTGAAACACTTTGTTATAGGCACACAGTGACATCTTCTTACCTGAAGGTATTTTACCTGCAATCATTGCCCATGAAGAGGGGAGTTGCAGAGTTAGGTTCTGATGGCCAGACATGAATATTTCTCTTCAAAGTTAAATTGCATGACAAACATGCACCCAGGATTTCCAAAAAGTGAAGCGTCAGGCAGAGGATGTTTTTAACCGACTGTCAACTCCTCTTGCCTAGCACAACAGCTTTCACTGTATCTGTAACAGACACTGTATTTTACAAAGCGCTAGTGACTTTCGGAAACCCTTTGGTATACAGCCAGGTGGGGATCACTGCTGAACTCCACGGGCCTTCTAGAAATACATCAACTCCAGTAGCTACTCTTCTAGTGTCTAGTTCTATTCCAAGCTTTGCTGTTGGTATTCAAGAGAGGGTTAGTAAGTCCCCTGGATTCAAGATAACCTTTTGGTGAACGCGAAAACTGTGTAACATAAATTTCTCTTCTTTGCAAGACTGACACTTATAAAGACTTCACGATTTAGTTCCGAACCATTCCATTTAGTGAACTGATGATTTAAGCCTTCCGTAGCGAATGAATCATGAATGCTGAAACCTAGCTCAGTTCTAGTTTTACTGTTGTGATAGGCATCTGCACTGAACAATCTATAAATAAAAGAATCTGAGCAACTATACATCATAAATATTTATTTCCCAATTTATGTTTCCCTATCCGTCAGACAGACCTGGGACTGAGGCTGAAAAATGTATTTGTGACAAACTCTTCTGGCAGCTGCAAAATGAGCAATGGGGACATCTTGGGGTCTTGATTAATTTAGAGGTAGTGGGAAAGTGGGACTGAGTTTCTTAAAACTGTGCCCCAGCGGCTTTCCTGACACATTTCACAACAGCAGCTAGACAGCTGTTCTCATCTTTTCTGGAGGCAAAATAAAGATGCCTTTTGATATCAGTGTAACTTCTTTTTCAGTTAACAAGCTGTCCCTCTAAGTCAAGACCTGCCCTCAGTGGTCACTGTCTGTAACCCCACATCAATTCTGCACTACCAGGTACGTGGCAGGAAAAGGAACAGAAAGGCTGCAAGAGGCTGGTGGCCCTGCAGACCGCTAGTCTGGGGAAAGCACTTCACAGCTCTTGGTATTAACTCTGGCACTTTGAAGCCTTGAATTACTGGGATTTTCCAGGAAAAAGTGAATCCTTGATGGAAATGCATTGATCTAACAGGAAGGCCACAAGCCCCTATTGTTATGTGAGTAGTCGATACCGTAGAATCTTTCGCGCTAGAGCCTTCTGGGGAAAAAAAGCAAGAAATATTTCACTCATTGCTCTCAGCTTCTACTTTTTGCTGCAGTGTATTTTTAACAGCATTAATTATTGTTTGGCACTTGTACTTGAAGTGCTCTGTATGAGTCAGGCTAAAAGTTAACACGCACTAAATAATAATAGAGAAGCAGCCAATTAGTAAAAAATGCACCAAAGCACTCTGTAATGCAACCATACTAGCAGCTGATATAGGACTTTTGATGTAATTACTGGGGCTAAGATGTCAAATGATTGAACAAACCAGCAAATCAATGAACTGTGCATATACAGACTATTAAAATCTAGAGTGGCGAGGGATTTTAAGGTATCCGTCAACACATTACTCTGCTGTGAGTCATTTTTGGCAAAAGTTTGCTGAGAGGTTGTGAAATCTCTGTTGTAGGTTTTAAGAACAAAGCCTAAGCAATCTATGCCAATGCTTACTCACCCAAACCACGAGAATTTTTTCCTAACAGCTCATTTAAATCTTCCTTCCTCAAATTTAAGCTCAGGCCTCCTCTGCTAGCCTCAGTCAACATGAAGAACAGGTTGTTTTATTCTTTTCTGCTGCAGCCTTTTACAGACTTGACATCCAAGCAGATGTTGCATAGGGGCTGCATCCTTCTCTTCTGCCATACTGTGCAAATCACGGGTCTTACAGCTGCTGTAGTGAGCGGCAGCAGGTCGGAATGGGGGCCTGCACTGCTTCCAGGGCTGTAAACAGCTAGTTCAGCCCTGAGGGCAAATATATCTTTGCATAACCTATCTCTGCCATGGAAGTCAAGACAGGGGCTCTCATTTATCTCGTAGAAGAGGGTGCTAAAATCCAGGATTGTTGTCATCGAGTCTTCATAAGGTATTTGCCTTATATATAACTTCTTTAAATTCGAAATACATACTTAATTCTGTCCTTACTTGTAAGCACAAATAACTAACTCATGCTTTAGCTAGAGTTTGGACACAGACTTCATTTGCATATTGTGAGAATATTGATATTTTATTTCTTCTTCACCATTTTTTTTTGTTTGACCTATTTAATTCATATAATTAGAAAAAAACCACATAAGTACGATTGATATGTTATTCAGCCTTTGGAAAAAAAAATTAAATAAGACAAAAAAGCCCCAAAGTAGGCTTTTAAAGTCTGTAATATTGTCCCAACAGGAGAAAAATTACTGAAAGGTTGTTGGAGGAGGGAGGTGTTTGAAAGTTTCCTGCTTGTTTTTTTTTTCTAGCTTAGAGTCCTGAAACCAAAGTAGTTGCTGACCTCTAACTGTGATATTACAAAGTGAAAATGAGGACATTCTGATAGGAAAATGGAGCTCTGTGTGTCACTGTGTGCAAATCATTAATACTGGTGCCCTCAGATAATTGAATATTTCAACTCAGAGACCCATAATTTAGAGGAAGAGGCTTTACCTTCTAAAAAAAACCAAAATAAACCAGCCCAACATACAAATTAAGGTAACAGAAAATATGGAATGGGGAAAGAGGAGCCAGTCATGAAATTTTCAGTGATTTAAAACAAAGAGAAAAAAAACAATTTAATTTTACTGCTTCTCTGTGAAGTATAAGTTATTACATTTTTAAAATGAATGTTCAATTGACCGAGGAATCTCAAACTGTTAATTCAGTTGTGCCCTCAGCAATAACTGCAGCAGGCTGAATGCAGCCCCAGTGCTTCCATTACACGGCACAGAGTGAGAGAGATGAGGAGGGTAATATGAACTGCAGGGTTACAACAGCCTCCTTTTCTGTGTACACATCTCCTTATCTATACCATCTATTAGCGGACAACACAAGGGAAGTAGAAGCTAAACTGGAGCTCCTTAGGTGGTTTCAGGGCTGTTTCCATAAAGCAAACAGAAGACAGCACACAAACATAGCAGGTGACACAGACCAGCTAAAGCGAGGTGCTGAAAACCTTTAGAGTGAAAGAAGTTGTTATGTGAGGTAGGGTAGCGATCTGGAGCATTTTGCAGGTCTGTGACAGTGGTGGCAGACCTCTCTAAGGAAGGCAACTGCAAGGTACAGGAAGAGTATGAAGAGTGAAACAAAACAGAAAGCCTTAAACCCTTCCTTCAATGAAAGGGCTTTCTCAGGGCTTGTACCTGAGGACAGAGATGCTGGCGTTTCACTTTGACAGCCTCACAGATCCACTTTGGCAATAAAAGGAATATCTGGGTGACATTCTCAGCCTACCCACAGCTCACCCAAGCTGCCTGCGGAGGCTTGTGGCTTCTTCCCCCACCACTGCGGCAGGTCCCAGTGGTGCTGGGCTGGGGAGCGCTGCCCTGGGCAGGCTCCCTCCTCTGCCCCTTCCCCTCACCTGCCGCAAGGTGTTTCGAGGCAAACCTCAAAGCTTCTGCTCTGAAAAGAGATTTTTCCACATCAAATTCACTTGACAAATATTTATCTGGAACCCTGTATTTAATACCCCGAAGTTTGTATTCCCGATTATTTCACTTGAACAATGGCGGAAGTAATTTGAATGGTATCCAAGGAGACAACTTTACTGAACTAAACTAATTAATCTTATCTTATTGCTGTTTACAGTTGTTTTTAAATAGACAGTAACGGGCTCTGCGGGATCAGTTATAGCTCCTCTGTACGGAACACTTTATAAAGACATGGAATACATTTATCAGAGCTGGTTTTGCTTCTTAAAATAATGTTGTTAAGTTTCTCCATTTCATTCATAACATATTATTTTCCACTCTTGTTGTCAACCTCTAGTTCACATTATGCTCTCCCTGGATCTCATTTTCCTTTACTTTCAATAACACCGGTATCGCCCATACGCGCCTTCTATTTCTGGCGCATTGTTCCAGTTTTGCCACTAGGTGTCATCAAAACGCACACCAGCACCACGGCTCTCCACTTACTGAAAGGTTTGGGAATTCTGGGGGGAAAAAAGGAGAAATTCTCCTTAGCTGCCAATAAATTGACAGAGTAATAAGAGGGCCACACTTCTGATTTCCCCATGCCTTTCTCTGTTTAGCTCGACTTTTGCATTATAGCTACAAGATGCAAACAGCACGCTCCAAACATTTGCACTGCAAGTGGTTGACATCAACTTACCTTTGATTTCATTAAGAGTTTGCCCGGATTTACAGTGTTCATCAGCAGACCTGGAAAAATGTCCCTCTCCCGGGATCAGGCCTTCCTGGCTTTTGAACAAGCCATCGGAGCTCCCAATTACACGACATCTGCAAGATGAAAAAAAGCATTGGATCGAAGAGGCATCAGATAGGACATACTCAGTTATTCCAGGGTTTCACTTAAAAAACATTAAAAGACCCCACCCCGTAGATTGTGAAGCAATTTCTTTCGCAAAGCAAATGTAACTCTTCATCCGCCATCTCTCTCTCTCCAAATGTTTACTTTTTCAACAAAAATGTCGAATGCTGTTTCTACCAATCACATTCTAACTGCCCGTTTCTGTATGCTGCCCATTCTGTATGCTGTCACTTGTTCAGCTCGCCATTTCTACGTTCATTTACTGCATAGGGGATTTCTTTTTTTTTTTTTTTAAACCATCTGGACCAGAAGCTTGAATAAATTACAGGCGTTCACCAGGACTGTTAATCAGATCCCTGATACAAAACCATTATCTGTCAAGCTCAGAGATAAACCTGCCCTGAATTCTCATAGATGGCCAGGGACCATGGCGCTTGCTGTGTGCATGGGGGAAAGTAAACCCAGCACCCAAAAGGTGTGCCGAGGCGGTACAGCCACCGGACTCTGGACATGGCTGGGCAGCACCTGTGTCCTGCAGCCAGTCGCTGTCGGATCTGCCAGACTGGTTTTGGTTTGTCTGGCACCAGTCAGGTGATTAGCAAGAGCCGAAGGCACGGAGAGATTCAACCCTTCATTTCCTTAAATATCATCTATTAGCAAATTAGAGAGGGCACATTGCAGTAAAAAAGAACAACATCACCAAAGCCTCTAGGATCTTTCAGAAAAGCAAATCAACTCCAGCGCACAAATTAATTACATGTTTGCAAATTTTTTATTTTGTTTCAGCTCACACAAGCCAAAACATTTTCATTGATTAATTATTCCTGCAAGGCCTATTTTTTGGATTTTTACCTTTTGAAGTGGCTTAGCTGGACTGGATATTACCCAACGCCTTTTAGCTCCGCTGCCTCCTGGCTGGGTCAGCACCTGATCCTGCTTCCCTCTCAGATCCCTGTGCCTTTATTTGCAGTTATCCTTATGATGTGGGGCAGGTAGCAAAGCCTCCTTCACTCAATTTCTTTGGGGTAGGAAGAGAACTGGTTAAAACAGGTATCAGGAGAATCAACATCTAGAAACCCTTTACTTCTTTCTGTGCTTGTGATGCCCAGAATTGGTTCTGAGGAGGGAAGTGAGTCAAGGAGGAAGAGTCCTGGATGAATTGAAGTATCTACAGAAAGCTGGGAAACTCTGGCCTATACCTTTGTCTTGTGTGAGATGGCTACTTACATGAAACTCAGGCTTTGCAGGATTCTGCAAACTGAATTTGCTGTTAAATATAACCCCTAGATTTCACACAGGACTGGTTATTATTAATATCCCATCTATTTGACCTAGATTTGGAAGACTGCAAAGTGCCACATTTAAATTTAACTTCTAAAGTAAAAATAATTAAATTGAAAAATCAGTCACTGGGCAATTTCACATTCAGTTCATTTAAGGTCAGGTTGTTGCTGTCTCAGAGAACATAAGTTATACTAGTTTAAGTTTTCTTAATGGACCAAGTTCATAAGTGATGTGAAATTAGACAAAATTACATACTGACTAATGAGTCTAAATTGTCATATAGCATACATATTGAGAGGTATGTACCCATTTACATCCTCTTTGACTCGCTTATTAGTTGGACACAAGAAGACAAGGGGCAGGAATTGCCACCATGGGTTCTGGATGGTTCAAAAGGTCAAAGCTAAAGTGGACAAGTGCCTGTTTCCTTCCTGCACCGGCAGGCACTCAAGGCCAGGACTTGGCAGAGGGATCATAGGTTGCTTCCCAAGGGTATTTCTGCTGCTACGCAGGAGCTGCTGTGTAAGATGTGATCTGCTGTGGGTGATTGACCTTTGCAGTCCAGGTGGTACCATTTCAACTGTCCTGTAACTTTCTAGTATGCTGGCTCTAAGGAAAACCCTAATCCAGGGTGGAACCCAACTTGTTCAGCTTGCTTCAAGTTTTAGTCTTCTTCAGTCATCAACTCTATGAGTTATGTTTTGAATTTCTGTAGAAAATCTATCATAATCCAACTGGAGAGGATCTTTGGTCTTGCACCTAATTGGTTCTCCAGCTGGAGTTGTTTTAGGCTTGCATCCATTTTTTTCAAACTGCAATAATTTCATTCAGTTCAGAACATTTTCAGCAGAATTTCCTAGTATTATGAAGTCTAAAGATTTTCTAATTGTATCATGGTATATACACCTCCACTGTTCAGAGATCTTAGCTCAGTGTAATTTGGATCCAAATTAAGATATATAATTCCAGATTTAAGGATTTGCAGCTTTGGTTCTTGGGCTTTTATTTTTTTCTTTTTAGTCTGACTAAACACATATAGAAGTATTTGCCTATAAAAAAGGATCACCAGTATTTTTATTATAGCATGATAAATGTCAGTTAATGTTAAGTTTAATGTGTTTTTACAAGAATTAATATTTCACTGTATGCTGTATTTTTAAATGTCTTGTTAGATTTTGTGGCAAAAAAATTTATTGGCTTGTAACAGTAAACTCAAGTAATCTAATCGCTTTAGGAAAGTAATTTGGAAAGTACTTTAGAAAAGTATCTTTCTTTTAATAATACATTTCTGATTAATCTGTGTTTTCAGGGAAGGAGTATTGGTACAGCTGGCTCTCCTAATAAAATCATTAATTGAGGATGAAGCATATGCATCATGCTTTAAACAGGACCTTGGTAGACCGTTTTACACACACGCAGAATTTCTGCAGCTTAAAGCTGTAATTCTAAAAAGAAAAAAGAAAGCTATTTGCAAGTTTAACTGCACTCAAAATAACAGCAGCTGGCCATAAGAAAATATCTGCATTACTTCCTTTACTCTGAGATGCAGTGTAAATCAAATATAATGCACTATTCAAGTCTACTGCTGACTCCACTGATAGCTGAGAGAATTACACTTTTATTCCTAAAGTTGTGTATTTCATGGTAGCATGAAGCATGAGAAAGAATCACAGATTGTTAGTCTTTGTTTGCATATCAAGTCAGAGTTTCTAATATAAAGATCCATGTTTTTCTTTTCAACAGGCACGCCTATGGGAGGAGCACATCTGGCGAGAAAGCTGCAGTGGGATTGACTTTGCGGAGGTTCCTGCAAGGATTCTGCTCAACAAGGACTTACATATTTTAGGGGTGCAGGTCTTTCCTGTTTCCTTCTTTCCTGGGTTAGTGGATGCATATTGTTGCTGGCTGGAGTAACCATTGGCTCAGCAGAGCGAAAGATGTGATCTTGGCCTCTCTGCATATTCAACAATATGAGTTCAAGAGCTGCCTCTTTTTCTCAGCCTAGTTTGGAGACAAAGAAAAGGAAACTCCTTTATGTAGAGAAGTCCTGTGACGCTTTTGTCCACTGTCTTTTTCCTCCAATAGGAGACCAAGCAAAGGAGGACAGAGGCCACCTCAGAACATGGAACTGCGTTGTGTTCCTCTGTCACTAGGCTTCTTGTAGCAGCCAAGGTTGTATCTCCAAGTGCAGACATTGTGCAGATCAATAAAAGTTTGGGAGGAATCTTTGAAAGCACAATTAATTACCAATTCAAGTTCTAACTAATTAAAAAGCTTGAGGAGGAGTTCTAACTTAGCTGTATCCCAAGAATATTAAAGATTATTTTCAGTATACTAAAATACATGAAAAAAAAGGAAAACCAACAAGCATAATCAATGTGAAGTTCTCAGGCAACAGTAAATAATATTTTTCTTTCCTTTTCTTTCTTCTTTTTTAAAAAATCAACCTGAAAGCTCCTTAGCAGACACAATGATTTCTGTTATAAACCTACATTCAGCTGGTTCCAGGTGTGACAATCTCTACTGAGCTTTCCTTGAGGTCCGTTGTTGTCCTCCTGGTACTAAGACCCTGTGGCAAGTTCAGAAATACTTGGCGTTACCTTTCAATTCCTTTACAATCCCTACAGAGCAATTTCTTTGGAGGTACATATTTAACCTCTATACTTTCAATCAGCGCCAAGAAGAAATGTATTTCTGCTGGGGAGTGGTGGTGGTAATTTTTGCTTCTTTATCCTCTAAAGAGACTCTGGCCAGTGTCTTCTTATTCCAAGATTTAACTCTGAAAATACAGAGTTCCAATGCAGCAGAAGCATTTTGTTTGTTTACTTGTTTTAATGCTGCTAGAAATAAGAAGATTCTTCCCAGCAAATAGGGGCAGGAGGGAAATCCTGCCACCAGTAGTACACGCAGACCAAATGCCATGCTTTCTTAACAGTACATGGAAATAAGAAAATGAGTCAGACTGGTCTACGGTTATGAGATTTGTCAGATACAAATAACTTTGAAAATTGGATTTTTCTTTTTACAACACCTGTACGTACTTCCCAGAGATCAGCTTATGAACGGCTCCAGGTCTTCTACCACGACAAAGCAGCCCTGTCCGCGGGCTGGCTGCAGAGTCACAAGCTGCAGGGTAAGTGCTAGAGATCACAGAAGCCAAGCATTCAAAATTACCAAAAGTTATTGCCAGGACACTCAGGTAGTTGAAGAGAATGGCATAACCCCTGCTTCTTTGACGCTGTAAGGCAAAGGAAAGACCTGGGGTGTGATCTCCATTTTACTTTCTTAGCTTTTCCTTTTAATAATAGATAATGGGCGAGAGGCTAATTTTCCACCTGCACAGGGGTCCAGCAGCCTGTTTCACAGCCTGCTTTGATTCAGTCCTGGTAGAACTGCCTATGTTTTCCCCTTTTCAAAGAGTCACTAGTAGTTTTTAAAGTCCTGGTGTTTCTTTTCACCAGCAGACAGTATAAAAAAACTCCCTTTGTTTCAACTGCATGTGAAAGAGACACCCAAGGAATTGAAAATTTTCTTATTTTAAATGAAACCAGAAAGCAAGTGGGTGATCTGTTGAAATGCATCGTTGTGTGAACTGCTTGTTGAAAGCATGCAGCCAAGCTTTGAGAAAAGCTGGGAACAATCACTGCTATCAGCCTTCCAAATACCAAGCAAAAAAAGTTTGATGATTTTCATCTTCTCTATCTGTCATGATGAGAAAAGACAATTCCTTTGACAATGTGGTGAAATATATTTCTAAGATGAAAGGATGATCGTAATTTTTTGATTCATATCTTCTTAAAAGAAACCTGATTTGCTATCTGGAGTCCATTTTTATTGACCTTATTCTCTGAAAACCTCTACATGTATTTTGGAAGAATCAGATGCTTCAAGATGTGACCAAGGTAAGAATAAATTTTCCACATGGGATGTTTTAAAGGATGTCTGGTCATGTCAATAGTCTTGGGAGGATTACTGTTTGTAAAGCAGCTATGCCATATTTAAATTCTGTAGTGTTATTCCTCTTTGATACATTGAAGAATATGAGCAGTTACCCCATTCAAACATTGTCATCAGTCCACTTGGTATTTGTATTAGCAGCAGAAGACAACATCCAAACTACATCATGCAATTATCAGCAGTGGAAGACAGCATCCAAACAACATCATGCAATTTAAGTCTCATGAACAGGTTTGAAATCAGACTAAGAACATGAGGCAAAAAAAGAAAAGGTATTTCTTCTTTATACCCATAGTAATATGTTGAGAAACGAATATTTTGCCAGTGGTCTCAAGTTCTCTATTGCTGCCTCCTGAGGAACAACATCCAATAGCATTTTGTGTTTCTTCCTTATGCCAAGGTCAAACAATGTCAATGAATCAGGTTGAGAGACTTCCTTTCTCTCTCATGCCAAGAAGAAAATTTCTTTTGGTGCTCACCAACATTTTTACTGAAATATTGGAAATATCTGAAAAGTTCTATTCGCCTTAAAATTCTACCTTCATTATCAACATTCTATGTTATTACAGAAGTATGGAGTTGAATGTCTGTTTTAGAGTAAACACATGCAATGAGCATATGAATAGAAAGAAATAACCATCACCATCCAAGTTTGTTCATTGCTTTCTGGTAACTCCTTGACTTGGAACATTTGCCAGCTCTGGAGATGTTGACAGCAAATGTAAATGTGCCTTGTGGAAAATGGATAGAACTTCTGAACTTACTGCACATCAGAGCTTTTTCAAGTCACAGAATAAAATTTGGCAGTTAAAATTGTAGCCCTAGGGGAAAAAAAAACCCAAAAAAACTGAAAAAAATTTTAAGGGTTTTAGTGTGCAAATATACTTTATAGGTGATCAAGCCATGGTGTACAGAGAGAAATGCCAGTAGAATGGGTTAGAGTGGCCAGGGGAAGTTCCTGGCACTGAGTAGAGTCCTATTCTCGATGGCCCACTTCATAAGATCTATCAAGCATCTATCAAGCTGCTTTTAAGTCTTTAGTTATATATTCCTTAAGTGACAACACAGAAGTGCATTTCAAATCACAACTGTATTCTTGCTCACTCACAACGTAAAACAAAAACTGACAGTCTGAAAACACACCTTCATAAACATGTTTTCTTCCTTAAATTCCTGTGAGTGCATTGTACTTCTCAGTAGCTCAAAAACCATCCCGGTGCAGTGAGAGCTCCCTCTCCTCTTGCAGCCCACCTTGCCCGCTCTCATTTTGCTGCCTCCTCCCTGTGCCGGTGGAGTGTCATCCTGGCATGTGGCAAGCAGTCACTACAGGATGCAAATGTAAATATAAAATATCTCCAATTTCCATTAATTCTCTTTAAAAAGAGATGTAAATATGCCAGGCAACATACGTAAGGAGTTAAGTATTTTCAGGAAGAGGCTAAAACTGTTTAATGCTTTTTTCCCCATGACAGGGGACTGCAGAGCAGACCAGCTCCAATGATTTAGAAGGCACAAGAATATTCCCAGCATTCAGTCCCAGAGAGGGAACAGTAAGTCATAACTTTTACAATTAACTTTTGCATTTGAAAATGTGGATGTAATTCTTGTCACTCTCTGCATTTGAACAGTTCTGGTGCCTTTGCTACCACTAATCAGTATCTCCTGCACTAAATCATTTACGGAGAGCAACTACTGAAGCTGATTTACGAGCCTGGTGCCAGATCTGGCACCACAAAGGGCTCAGGTGGTAGAAAGTATCTGTGCTTGCATGTCTGCCCACCCCTTATGTATTCTGAAGATGGGCAGCAGAGAAAGGGGAGAATATGACTGGAGTCTGCTTAGCATCAGCAAAGAACTGGAGACTGTGATTTATGGTTTGGTAGCTGTCACAGGTGAACAGCATTCACTAATGAAGTCCAAACTGGTGTCAGATAGACATTGTGTTCCTGTTCCCATCTCCTTTTTCTTGGGGGCTGAATAATTCATCAGCAAACACTCACCTGTGAAAGGCACAGGTAAATCTCATACTGGAGGGTTTTTCTACGTGAACGCTGATTGCCTCTCCGCTGGGGGGGAGAGGCAGGAAGCCGAGATGCAGGAAATGCATCTCTGTCCCAGGGAAGGAATGAGGCATTGACTCAAAGCACTCCTGAGGATTCACTTTGCAAGATATGGAAGGGGATTACTGTAGCCGTGGACGCACAGGCAGATAGACAATAGGAAGCAGATCTCTTGTCCCTCTGATGCATGTCAGATATTTAGCAGGAAAGGAAACTAAAACACAGCACACACTGTAAGGCACGTGTGTGCCTCCCCATAGTGTGGCTACGCTGCAAACAGTGCCGTTTTGTAGGGTGGGTGGACTATGTTCAGAACAAGAGTACACCTCTATGTGATCCCATCAGGAGACAAGAAAAAGCAAGAATGGAGCCAGTGTATTTGCTCTTATACAACCAAACACCCACTATTTCCTTTGCCCTGTTTGGCAATGGGTAGGCTTGCGCTATTCGACCGTGAGAGCTTCAGAGCAGCTCCGGTGAAGTCAGGCAGTGAAGATCCATTTGTCATTCAGCCTTTGCAGAAAATGTTAGAGAACATTTCAAAATTCGAATTGCAAGTGAAAACCTGATTTGGCACAGTTGAACACAAAAATTAGCTTTGAATGAAGCTACCACCTGCCTTCCTGAGGAGATAATATATCCTGAAAAGGAAGTGTTTGCAGGCATCAGTGACCCTCTAAGGCAACCATCAGATCTGCCAGAAAATATGCTTAGCACAGTCAAGGCTGACAGAGCTTAGACAGATAAAATGAGAAGGGTTGTGGTTATGTTGTCCCCTATTCTTAGGCATTCTTATGTGCAGAAATCTGACATCACAAAATCTCCTGCCCGTTTTACTCTCCCTGCAGGTGTTGTGGTGGTGGTTTTTTTTTGGGGGGGGAGGGCTGGGAGGTGGGTTTTTGCTGCTATAAGTGAGCTGTAGGGAAGATATTGAAGGTGGACTGTTTGGTGACTTTATAGTTGAGGGATCTGCTTTCAGGTTCAAGGGCAGAATGGAAAAATCTCACCAGAACTTGTTGAAAAATGAAGACAGACTTCATCCAGGAGATGGAGGAGGGAGCTGACATCTTGACAGGCTATGAGAACTGGTACTTGAGAGGGTGACAGAGGGCTGGAGAAAGAAGTGGCATGGTTTGATGTGGTCAAGGAAGGAGCTAGAGAGAGGATCAAAGCATCAGCTGATATAATCAGAAGGCAAGGCAGGATGATGCTGCAATAGGTTCAGACATGGGATGGTGAGAGCTCGGTTGGCAGAAACCAGTCCTTGAACAGTGGGAAAATACCTCCCTTTTACAGCTGGAGGAGAAGAACTGTCTAAATGGAAAAGTAACTTGGGTGGATGGCTCTGGGGAGAAGGCTTAACCAAAAATGGCATCTTTTTTATGAGCAATTGACCTCCTAAAGGAAACACAAATCCTGGGGAAACAAAATGGAAATTTCCCTTGCCGGACAAGAGCCATGTTTGGGTCTGGAGTACCAGAGAGGGTGCTCATTACCTGTATCTTGAAAGTTGTGGCTCAGATTTAGTACTCTGACAATACCAACTGGCTGCTGCACATGTTGGGCATTTAAATCTGCTGAAATTACATCATACATCTAAAGTGTAAACCACATCTTTGAAAAAGAAGCCTGTGTGCCGTGGCTGCTCCTAGCCTAAAAAAATAGCTCACAGTAGCTAACACCTCCTGATGAATGTGTTTTCCAGTACCACTACAGTAAAACTCTTTCACGTAAGACTGACTTAATTATGCTGGTCCCTTTTCTGATACAACTTGCTTCACAGAGCTAGATGTGGCCATCCTGGCACTTATGCTGCCTGCTGGCCAGCAGGTCAAGGGAGGTGATTCTGCCCCTCTACTCTGCTCTGGTGAGACCCCACCTGGAGTACTACATCCAGCTCTGGAGCCCTCAGCACAGGAAAGACATGGACCTGTTGGAGTGGGTCCACAGGAGGGCCACAAAAATGATCAGAGGGATGGAACACCTCTCCTATGAAGACAGGCTGAGAGAGTTGGTGTTGTTCAGCCTGGAGAAGAGAAAGCTTTGGGGAGACCTTACTGAGGCCTTTCAGTACTTAAAGGGGGCTTGTAAGAAAGATGGGGAGAAACTTTTTAGCAGGTCTGTTGCAATAGGACAAGGGGTAATGGTTTTAAAGTAAAACAGGGAAGATTCAGACTAGATATAAGGAAGAAATTTTTTACATTAAGGGTCATGAAACACTGGAACAGGTTGCCCAGAAAAGTTGTGGGTGTCCCATCCCTGCAAGCATTCAAGGTCAGGTTGGACAGGGCTCTGAGCAGCCTGATCTAGTTGAAGATGTCCCCTGCTCACTGCAGGGGGGTTGGACTAGATGATCTTTACAGGTCCCTTCCAATCCAAACTATTCTATGATTCTGTGGTTGTGAGTCTGGCTATGCCTGTTCCTCCCCCCTCAGTCCGTCTGATGGGGAAGGCATCCTTTTCCCCCAGGGTGCCTTAGGTCTTCTGTGCAAGAGGAAGCAGTCTTCTGTTTCTAAGTGGTTCCTGAACTAACAAACTCACTGCAGATGCCTACACCTACCCTAAAGGGACTGACCTGATTTTATTCCTTCACACAACACATGAATGTTTTATCATGATACAATAGGTTTTTTCTGCTGTTTTTTCTACTTTTTTCTTCAGTTCCACCTAAGTCCTTGACAGCCCTTTGCGTTTACATCTTATGGAATTTAGACAAATAGAGGAAGCACTTAAATGCTTTTTAACAGTCAGTGAAAAATCTTTTGCTAAGGTATGAACTGCACCTTTCAGTTTTGTTCCATTTTCATTTGGTTTGCGCAATAAAATAACAATATTTTCCCTACCTTTATTTCAGGGGGGAGAAAGGAGTCATTTTTGATTGTACATTTGTATAGACCTAAATTTGTTTTCAGAGAGAAAAAAAATCTGTGTAGTGGATTTACGTCTGACAGCACATCTCTGTTCTGTGGATTTTGCTGGCCAGTTTACCAGACACAGAAATCTGTCTCCACCTTACCTAAACCTGCTTCTGAGATTTTTTCAGTCAGCATCTTACTTGCATAAACCGGTGGATGTTCATCAGATTCAGCCAGCAGTAGCCTTACCGTCTCTTGCATAGAGTATTTTTTTTTCCTATTATAATCCACCCTCTTTCTGCAACTTCATTGCCAACATTACACTTAAAGAGTCCATAATACTTTTCTTAAAAATATGACCAATTTTTGCATTGATCTTTCCTTCTTAAGTCTGATAGGGTGGAGAAGAAATAAGCAATTCAAAACCCAAACAGTTCATTGCTCCGAAACACATGTACCCAGAGACAAATGCAGAAGAGGTGTCAGCCGTGGTGCTGGATGCACTAATGGAAGTTCCTTGGCTGTGAACACAGGACGTGAGCAAGATTGGTGAGAATTTTTTCAGCCATTGAATTGGTTAAATGGTTTCAGATAATCTAAACAAATAACTTTGTGAGAACTTATCTGTTTTAGCAAAACTCACCAAAGCCTGAAACACATCACATTGCAATTACTGCAAAGTCCTTTTTTTAGCCTGAAAAATACAACCTCAGCTCCTCCAAAATCCAGTCACAACATTGCAGTACAAATAATTTTCCCTCCCTGTCACTTTGACTCTCCCACATTTTCAGGTACATCCTCCTTTCAGTTCCCCTTCTTCAGCCTATTACGGGTAAAATGCTTGTCTTCGTTTTTTCAGGCTTTCATAGCAGGTGCCCACCATGTTATGAATGATCAGTCAGTATCTACTGCTGCAAAGTTTCCTTCAGCTTCTAATTGCCCTGTAATACAATGATTACTTTTGATTTTCCAGCAGAAGACCTTTTTATCTTTTAGAATTATTGACTCATTTAAGATGGGGGGGTCTTCTGAAGGTCACCTAGTGCAGCCTCCTGCTCAAAGCAATTGGAGTTGGATCATGTTGCTCATCTGGCTGCATATAAGAGCTTCCCCAAGGGTGGATACTGCAATAACCTTCCTGGGCAACCTGCTCCAAGGCTTATCCACTTTTACCATGAAACCTTTTTTTCTTATGTGCAGTCAGAATATTCTTTCCTGCAGCTTCTGGCTTCTCCTTTCATCCTCTCATGGGGTTCTCTGAGAAACATCCATCTCTCTTCCCTGTGACCACTGATCATACACTTGAGGACAGTGGCCAGAACTCCCACAGTCTTATCCAGGCCTCACAAACCCATCTCACTTGCCTGAAAACAACATGCTCATTTCCTAATCACCTTTGTGGCCTTCTCCCAGATTTGCTCCAATTTATCAAAATCTTTTTTGTATCGGAGCCCCCAGACTGGACACGTTACTCCAGGTGCAGCTTCAAAAGTGCCAACAGAGAAGTTTTACCCTGTCCCTTGGCGTTACTGGCCATGGTTTATCTAAAGCAGCACAGTATTCAGTTAAGCTCTGCTGCCACCAGGGTGCACTGCAGACTTGTGTTCAATTTGTCCACCACAAAATTTGGGTGTCCCTCCACACCCCTCCGCCCCAGGTCATTTCCTGCAAAAGCTGCTTTCTAGTGAGCGGGACCCGTCTGCAATATTGCATGGGGTGGCTCCTTCCCAGACGCAGGACTTGGCTTTTGTCTGAACCCCATGAGGTTCCTGTCAAACCGTGTCTCCAGCTTGCTGAGGTCCCTCCAGGCAGCCTTACCCTCCAGCATACTGCCTGGAAAATCAGGCTCCCCCATTTGGTATTAAAACCTGCACGCTTGCCAAGCAATCTCCATCCCACTGTACAGGTCACTGGTGAGTACATTAGGTGTTACCGACCCCTGAGGAACACCACACAGCTCGCTGTTGCAGACTGCAAAGAGTTGCCCAACGCTTGGAGCTTGGTGGCCCAGCCACTCCTACAGCCACCTTGTAGCCACCCACCCCATCTATGCTGCCCCCACTTAACTGCAGGGATTCTACAAGAGATGGTGTCAAAAGCCTCGCTGAAGTCAACATGAGGGCAACCCCCTGCTCCCCCTTGTCCGCGCAGACCAGCATCTCATCACAGAAAGTGCTCAGGCTGCTCAGGCAGCCTTTTGTAAACCCATGTTGGCCAATCCCAATCACCTACTTGTTTGCATGTGCCTGGATCATCTTTCTTGCCATTTTTGAAGAGAGGCATAAAATTGTCCTTTTTCCAGCTACTGGGGACCTCTCTCAGTTGCAGCCTTTCAAAGGCGACAGGCTCGATTCGGCCTCCTCCACTTCTGGTGCTTGGCAGCAGTTGGCTCATTCAGCATCTAGCACAGCACTCTATCAATACAAATAAGCATGAATAGGAAAATAAACCAAATAGCAACATTCTAAATCAGTGTTACTTCAATCCAAAAACATTATGATATCTAAGAATTGTAGATACTCAAAAATACATATATAGTTTTACCTGAAATGCTGGTGATTCCAATAAATGCTTGAGGATGTTTAGGTTGTCACTTGAAACAAGAATGTCATAGTAAGAAAATCATCATGACCACTGTGACCAGAAGGTGACAGTTGTGGAGATTTACTGTCCAACCAAGTGTGAATAAATAGTACAGTATCTCACTTATTCAAGGTGACATGTTCAAAAGATATACAGTGAGGCTCACTGGATTATTGCCAGATGTATAAAGGTAGTGAAATACTTCCTGCAGAGCTTAAGACAACCATGTTATCTTTTTTTCAGACAAATATGACAAATTCTTCTGCAAAACTTTTCTGAGCATAAAATTTATACTCCAAGATCACAGAGTAAGAGAGTAAAATAAGGTAATTTATTTTTTAATGAAATAATCTCTTTCTTACAGGAAGCATTTATTAGTTTATAGTAGAAGGACTCTAATTTCCAGTGTAACATTATCATAGGAGTTCAAGTGGTGATCTGGACGGGGCAATGTGAGTGCTAGCTTCTGTCTTCTTCCTTCTGACCAAAATCAGAGGGAAAGATTTTATTATTGTTTTGACCTGCAGAAATGAGAGGCACACATACTAGTATCCTGCAGTGGTCATAGAAGATCTTATTTCTACTATTTTTTAAAAAGTATATATGTGTATGGACTACTGGACTATGTCCTCAGTTTGATACCCTTTATGGAAATCTTTTGCAGTAGAGGGACCATGATCCAGCCACACGCGCCAGCAGAAAGCTCCTGCTGATCTGTCTGTGTCCGATCTGGATCCTTTTTCTTCTGCCACAGAAAGATGGCAGAGCCAGGTGACAACCCCTGACCAACACAGTGTCCCTTATAACTTTCAATTTCTCATACAGGAACAACTTGCAGCTCAGAGTGCAGTGAACAGACCCAGAATAACAGACATACAAGAGGATGTGACCCTATTACATTAACCTTACTGCCTTAGTGGTTTGCACATTCGATATATTTATTCAAAATAGTAACCGCATTGCAAATCTTGTATTTCAGTACTAGTTCTTTGTTATAACAAACCCATGAATTTCATAGCCAGCTGTCTGTAACGGTATTACACCTCAGGAGAAAACATCTTAACATATCAAAAAAGCAGCTGATAGCCTTTGTGCAAGTATGATACAAATCTTCCTTCTTATGTAGAGCTCGTTTCTAAAACACGAGAGCCCAGCAGGCATAATGAGAGGGTTTGCCATTTATCATGTAATTACCGTCTCAATTGCTCAGTCCTGCATGCCATGGACAAAACTTTGGTGGCAAGCAGAGTCACAGTACACAAAATATAAGAACGCAGCAAAGAGTACAAAGGGT
Organism: Burhinus bistriatus; assembly: GCA_013397275.1. Taxonomy (NCBI): domain Eukaryota; kingdom Metazoa; phylum Chordata; class Aves; order Charadriiformes; family Burhinidae; genus Burhinus; species Burhinus bistriatus. The sequence goes on from VYXH01008546.1 coordinate 47,037, forward strand.
GTTGAACGTGAGCCTTCCCTAGCTTACAATTACAATCTTTTAGCTCCTTGTGTTTCACAGGGTAATTCCTCTCCTTGCTGGATGACATGACACATTCTTTCACTCTTAGTGACCTAAATATTTCTTCCAGTATAGGAAGCTCTTCGAAACCATCAGTTGTCCAACCAAACCCACACACCTCTGGCTGGTCCCTTCCTTGGTACAGGTTTTCTGTATTTTATATGGGAACATTTTTAATTGCAGAATCGTAATTGCTTTAAATTTCTCATCACCAACAGTTGGTTATAAAAAGCAAGTAAAACAGCATTTTAATACACAGACAACTGTTGTTTCCTGAACAACCAATTAAAACACACAGATGTGTAAATCTATCTCATGTCAAACAGAAATAGGCTCCTCATGCAAGTAACTCCTCTGAAAGTAGCTGAGCAGCTAAACCCGACTCCCTACAAGTATGAGTAAGGCCCCACTCCGAATACTGTGTTCAGTTTTGGGCCCCTCACTACAAGAAAGACATTGAGGTGCTGGAGCGTGTCCAGAGAAGGGCAACGAAGCTCGTGAAGGTCTAGAGAACAAGTCTCAAGAGGAGCGGCTGAGGGAACTGGGGTTGTTCAATCTGGAGAAAAGGCGGCTGAGGGGAGACCTTATCACTCTCTACAACTACCTGAAGGGATGTTATAGCGAGGTGGGGGTTGGTCTCTTCTCCCAAGTAACAAGTGATAGGACAACAGGAAATGACCTCAAGTTGTGCCAGGAGGTTTAGATGGAATATTAGGAAAAATTTCTTCACCAAAAGGGTTGTTAAGCATTGGAACAGGCTGCCCAGGGAAGTAGTTGAGTCACCAACCCTGGAGGTATTTAAAAGACATGTAGATGTGGTGCTTAGGGACATGGTTTAGTGGTGGACTTTGCAGTGTTAGGTTAATGCTTGGACTTGATGGTCTTAAAAGTCTTTTCCAACCTAAATGATTCTATGATTCTATGAGTTAGAAAATCAGCCACAAATACATGCATGTGGAAGAGTGCCCACCCGTACTACCTTGTAATTCTCACAGTCCACAGGATTAATACAACTGTTCCTGCTTCCACAGAGGATGCTAAAAGCCCACACTTCCTTACCTGCCCCTTTGTAGGTGATTTTCCAGTGAATTATCCTCTCACAACAGTCGACTGCTCCAATGAATAGTGGCAATTGGGCAGAATTACGCTTGCAGAAAATGCTCTCTAGTATGTTGCAACTATGAGGTATGTGTTGGTCTGTAAATTCTGTCTTATTCGAGTTCCTGAAATTTTTATTCCTTGCCCTTTGTGGCTTTGTAATGACCCTATTGGCTTTGTATTAACCCTAACAGCCTTACAGTTGTGTCTTTTTACTCTTACACTCTTTACTTTTTACTTTGTAGTAACAATGCAAAGATTTTTAGAGAACAGATCAAGATTTTCAGCAGAGGAAAAGATCATTTCAAAGCTTCCCCAAACATCTGCCTTCAAAAGCCTACTGCATCAAGCAGCTGCCTACTTTGCCCATGGTTCAGAGCAAGTCCCGGCTCTAAAGTGAGCTACTTTCAATCTCAGGTATGCCTAGGCTGGTTTTAAAGTTAATCCTTAATCTCCATCAGAGATGGCATAACCATGTTGTAGCATTTTGGTGCTGCAATAATAAAACCGTAATTACCCACCTGGCTCTACTGCTCCTTCCTCTGAATCTCTGATGTTGTGAATATTTACAGTCTTACCACAAAAACGCCCCAGTAAAGGCTGTAACAGGATGCAGCAAGGAAAAGATGTTAAAATACAAGGGAAGTAAACACAGGTTCTGTAATTATACTTTATTGCAACTCTAATGCTTTGACTACTCCTGAAGACTCCTTTAGCTAAATTTGCTTGTTCCAGGCTTTTTTTTTCTGTACCAATTAATAAACACAAGGAGCTTGTATATTTTTCTTATTATTTTATTGAAAAGGTACATTTAAAAAAATACACAGACATTTTACTATTATGGATTGCAGATAAAGATGCTCTAAAAGTTAATTCTATTTTTTTTTTCTTTCTTCCACCTGTTGTCCCCATTATCACATAATGACTTCAGTCTGAGTACTGCATATTGATATCACCTTTATAAAAGGGTTGGGGAGGTAAGAAGATAGGTGGGGCATTACTGCAATATATTCAGTAAACAGAATACGATCAATTATAAATATTTTATGTTCTGTACATTATTGCATTAGGGAGCCACAACGTTATGTAGCATCGTTACAAAGGAAACTAGTTAGAAATGAAGAAAAAAAAAAAAAGGATATTTACGTACAAATACATGGATCCATTGTCTTCTTGAACAATGCATGTGAGCTGTGGTAATGTGCAATCGAAAAGCTTGTTTTTTCTCTTTAAACATTGCTTAGCAACACCAGTGAGGAAACAACAAAAATAAGTTAAATGAAAGTAGCAAACAAATAGTAATCTTAACTATATGGTATATGGCTTTCTATTTTTAATTTCTCTAAATAAAGTGTGACACAAAAGAAATAATGAAAAGCTTCAGCGCTGCATTGCTTTCAAACATTTGCACAGAAACTAAAAATATTAAAATCAGACATGTGATACATCAGTACTACACAAGATACACCAGTACTGGGGCCTAGGACAGTACACAATCCCTGTCAACAAGAGCACACTGGGGAAAACAAAAAAAGACGCAATTAATTTTTGAGATGTTATCCACAATCAAGCATTTGGTTCATCTACCTTTTCTTCCACATTACATTATACCCCATTGGTTTTCAGAGAAGTATTTACATAACTGTGAGCAAGGAAGACCCTAGTTTTCAAGTCTGTCAGGAAAATATTTTACGTTCCTTGATTCCAAGGTGCATCAAAACACATTGCAAAAAAAAAAAAAAAGAAAAAAATTAATAGATGCATGAATCTTCAATGGTATAAATTTTATGAGCAATTAAGGTTTTACTAAATAACTCTCTATTTGGATTAAAAAAAAAGAGAGACAGAGAGAGATTGAGAAAGAGAGTTGCCTAGACTCCAAAATGCAGTACCGTCAACGATGAATTTTATGGTGTGGTTGGTTGAGGTGTCACGCTGGATGGCATTTCAAAAGAGAAAGACATTTTAAAAATCTCGACCCCTTTCTGGCTTTTCTTTTACCCTTTCTACTGGCCATAGTTATCTCTTTTTTACATCAATAAATTAGTATGGTGCAAAAAGTATGGAGGCAGGTGTTGCCCGGATGGGACCATGGCCTGGCCTGAGGAGAGCGGGTGGTATTGCAGGTGCCTGGAACAAGGAGGCAGAGGGACGTGGAGGAAGGGACAGAGCTGACGATACAGCTGCAGCCGCAGCAAGAGGAGATGACAGGAAAGCAGGTGCCAGTGGCTTAATCATGTCCTTCTGGAATGCAAGTTTTGCCTGGAATAAAACACACAAAAAAGCAATGTAAATACAGGTCTCCCTATGCCCACTTTTACATGAGGGTAAAAATGAACTGTGACAAAGGGCACGCTGTGGTTTCTCACAGAAGCCTCATCTCAGCTGCTTAAAAATTTTATCTACATTGTCTTCTTACTCCCAAGGCAATTAAAGCAACGAAATCGTATGTTTAAAGATACATAAATCTCTTGAATGTAGGTGCAGTCACACTGATGTTTAGAAGGAAGCATAATTTGCAAGTGAACAACAGTAAATTATACAAATCATAACCACGCAGGAAATGTTAAAAAACCATGTCAAAAGTCAAATTTTCCACTTGCAAAATGAATTGTAGAAAAGTGGAGTGGTCAAGATGGGAAACTAGTATTAGTTCAGTCAGCTTGTTACTTGCCAATGCAGAGCTGCTCTTTTCAAAACAGATTTTGTTTTTTAAGATCAATACCATAAAGAATTCTTTCTGAAAGAATTATTACTCAGTTTATGATCTACACTGGTTGCTGGTGCTTGTGGTGAAAAAGCTAACCAGAAATATATACACTACAGTCTCACTGAAAATGGTCTGTACCACAATCACACATCTGTGGGGGAAAGATACTCACGCCCTTCCCTAATTACTGGAGGTCTCTCCTTATGCAATAAATTATAAAATGATGTATTACACAAATGAAGATGAAGATTAGTGTGTGCAGAACCTATCAAATGGGGAGACTTAGAGAAAGCCTGCAGCATTTTCATTTGCCTCTATACAATTACAAAGACTCATGAATATTTCAGCTTTTAAAGGGTTTTCACATGCTTACTGTTGCACACACACATTTGCATCTCTCTCTTTCCAACCTATAAATTGTTTTTGTGCCATAGGCGGCATGCACTTTTCCCTAATGAATAAAATACAGGCTGAGTCATGAGCAAATAAACATACAATCTGTGCTGTGCTAGAGCCAGCCTGAACTCCGGCTGCAGCTGACTGGCAGAACCAGCTTGGGGAATTCCTGGAAATGCAGGTGGGTGTGAAAGGGGAACGGCTGGGGCACAAAGGCAGGAGAGGCGTTTTGATAGCCAGTGACAGACACAGCCTGAGCATGCAGATAGGCAATCAGTTCTCCTAAACACCTGGTAACTCTTTTGTACCAACATGATACATCCACAGACCACTCTGTTTTGCTGTATGCAGAGAATAAGCATTAGTATTTTTATATCTTAACATCTTACGTCCTTTTCCTGACTGCATCCATCATAACCGAGAGTTATCTCAGGTGCCCACAAAGACAGAGTATATACATTGCAGCCTTCAAGGAGCAGTGCACTAGCCCAGCAGAGCCGATACCTTTCCATTGGGTACACAGTTCATTCCCCATTCCACTGATTATTCCCTTCTTCCTAGCAGTAAATAACACTCACGGTACTGTCTGCGTGCCTTTGACTGGGCAGACAGAATACATAACTATCTTCAAATCTGATCCTCGTGCAGATTCAGCCTGCAGGGGGAGAAATGCTGTGGAAGTGTCAGGTCTGTCATGTTCCTGTCTCTGCGGTGGGAGTCCCCAAGGTCATAAATTCACAGACAGTGATGAGAAATAAAAATACTTACTGCTAAAATACTTGGGCTGCGCTGCAGTTTGTTGTAAGGACTATATTTAGGTTTCATAGGCTTTCCTGCAACTCTGTCCTTATGCCTTCGGCTGGAAATGTGCTGAAATAAATATCCTCACATTTAATTAGCTGTTTAAACATTTCTCAGTTTTGAGTTTGAAATCGATTTATCAGCAGGATATGCCTAAGCCCCTGTTTGTAAGATAAAGTAGGTTCTTTAGAGAGAGCAAAGATGAGTTTTGCTAAATTAAACATAACAATTTGGAGCACATCAAATAGAGAGTCAGAAACTAATCAAATAGAGCGAATTCTGTGATCCGAGACAGGCTCTGCAAATTATTGATATTTTGGTTAGTATTTCCTTTTTCCACTTAAGGAGCTTTGAACCAGGCAGAGCTGCAATCACTAGGTCATAGGGATATTCAGAAGTAGGAGGTAAATTTCAGTCTCACTGATGTTGTTCAGTTGTATAAATAATTCAATATTAGCTGAAGGAAGAACCAGTACCCAGGGATATGTCTACACCATGCAATTTAATACTATCTTAGAAATAACTGAAATAACAGGGAATGAGAGGACACATCCACACAGTACAGCACCATCCAGGTACAGATCCCCATTTGGGTATCAGAAACAACGTATTTGTATTGGCACAGCTCTGAACCCAGGGCTAATTAGCTCAGATAGAGCAGAGCTGCATGTTCATACAGCTACGCTGTTAATGATAATGTTGCTCTACACAATTCAGACATATCTATAGTATTACCTTCCTGCTGGTTGTCCTAAACCAATAGATTCAAGTCACATTCTCCTTCTCACATACTGTTAAAAAGTATCCCAGTGCATCGAAACAGCACCAAAAGAGGAATTCGGTGAACCTCAACCCAGAATTTCTTCCATTTGGGAGACCAAAGTTCAAATCTCTCTTGAGCCACAGCAAACTTCAAAATTAGATCTGCTGTGTTATTCATTGATACTGACACCTTGTCCACCTCTGCTTTATGACTCTCAAGCCCATTTTTTCCCAGCTGAAACAATTAGGTGAACTTGACCTATGGTGAACTATTTCTAAATAGTTGTGGGATAGCAGAAAAGAAATACTAAGTTCATTTTTTGCCAAAACATCTTCACACAGACCTACATCCCACCTACAATATTGCAATGCAACTGAAAACAGCAAAGGAGTCCCGGATGCACGCAAGCTACCTGTTTAAGTTGAATTTCTGAATTAACATGGACATCACAGATTTCACAATGAAACGTCTTGTTCTGCAGTCCTGAGCCTTTGCTACCATTCTGCACCTTCAGCCGGGATCCAGGTCTAGGGTAAGATTTGATAGGACCAGCACCATTCCGAGCCTCGACCATGGTCTTGTGCTTGGAGCCTAATGGATGAGGAGACACAGACAAATTAATGATCAACAACATACAACCATGTCCGTTAGCCTTGGGACTTTTTGTAACACATTTATCTTCAAGACAGAATGGTTAAAGTCACCACAGATCAGGGTTAATGATGACCGGGTTTGGTCAGTGTAGTTCCCACTTCCTCCATCTAAAGGGAAGCCAGACAATGGAAGAAGGGTTTGCACAAAAAGGAAACAACAGGCACGCTGGACCACTGCCTCTCTGTTTGGGGGCAGTGGGTGGTTGTATGGCCAAGGTGTTTGTAGCTTATTCTTCTGCCAAAATCCATACAGCTGGTGAATCACAAAAAAGGGCCAAGCCAAAAGTGGGAGAGGAACCACAGCAATCACTCAAAACCTGCCTAGGAACAGGAATACTTCAATAAGTATCCTCTGATTTGGAAGAAATGGCTGCTTTGGCCATTTCAAGAATGGATTACAGCTGTAAAACTGGCTTCAATGGTTTGTTAACAAGCTTTACATTACCAGCACATCACAGAGCAGCCAGAGCACATTAGGGATTCCTGCTTGTGGCCTTTTAAAGGGAGCATATCTAACTCCCAATAGTCAAAAGATTCTAAGACATCTAGGAAATCTAAGGAGCCCACCCTAAAATTACCAAAAACATCAAATAACAAAAATTACTATAAGTTGTACCAGCAAAGAAACAAACACCAGAGATAGTTGGATGATATATGAAAGACAGAGAGAACTGACATTTTAGAAACATTAGTGTTACAGAAACCACTATGATGATACTATTGATCCTCACTATGGAGGTATGATGGAAGCTGATTAGGTAACATGAACTGTAGGGATTTTGTCAAGTAAAAGCTTATACAGTACATGAAAGGACAGTTAAAAAAAATATAGAGAGCTGTAATAAAATATCAAACACCACACAGAGAGATTGTCATTAACAGAAATGTTTTTGTAACTTGCCATTGTAAGTTTTAACTAAAAGACTCCTCAGTGAAGTGTGGCTACCACAGTGTCAGAACACCAGCTTGTTACATCAAATTTTAAAAGTAGTAACACACAACTGACTTGCACTGTGTGCATACTTACCTGTATTGTGGGCTTCTAGTTGTGACAGGGAATTCACAGCCACTTTGCATAATGAACAGTAAAGCAGTTTTTTGGCTTTTTCCTCTTCTGACTCAGAAACTGTGTTAGGAGCTCCATTTGTGCTCTTGGAGGATGAGGCAGGTGTTACAGGTGCCACTGCTGCCACTCCAGGCTTGGGAAGAAAAGGACCCACCTCTGTACTGGACTGCTGACTTGTGCTATTGGGTTTTGCTTTCCCTTTATCTTCTAAAAGAAGCAAAATACCTATGTCATAATATGCTGCACACAAAAAAATCATATAGTAACAGTCCTGTGGTTTTAGTGAACCTAACACAACAGGGGCCCAATTAATCTCATTTTACACAGGACAGCAGCATCCTTGAAATCTTGTTAAAATCCTACCATGAAATGTGTGTAATTTGACAAAAGGGGTGATTTTCCTGTTTTTAAAGTTATCAGTGAATACCAATGACTTCAACAAATTCATGTCAGCTGTTGTTGCTGTCATGCTGCGGGTTTGGCCAGTTGAAAGGGGCCCAAGAAAGCCCAAAGGCAGCCGGGGTTAAGGACTGGAGAGCACCCAGAAACATGTGAGTCTTCGCACTGGGGATTACAAAAATATTTCTGAAAAGCAATATATTTGCCTTTGGAATGGCTCAAGTTTCTCAAAGTCACCGGGAGGACACTGAAAGGCTCCAGCACCATCTTGACATATGATATCCCTCATTTCAGTTACAGGAGTTGATTATGGTAGCGCACTACACACATGAACACAGCTGCAAAAATTTTTAGGTTTTTCCAAGAACAATTCCCCGTATATCTGGAGATCAGATGGCTCTGATGTGCATTCAGTGCATTCCTGTATCACTTCACATGCATGAGTCAATACTCTGCGCTCCTATGAGACAGGTAGGCAGGTATCACTTCGTTTTACAGATGGCGATCGCAAGGCGAGAGATTAAATGTCCCAGCTGTGCCTAAAGACGAACTTTGTGCCAGACCCAGTATTCAAATGCTCCTTGCCTATGTGTTGTCTACAAGAGCTCGTTGCATTTTAACCTATTCAGCTGCAGTCCTTGTGACCGCAGGCCATACTAGCTGCCGGCAGTAAAACAAGCTCACCTATAAAGAACATGGGATGGGAGGAGGACAGTACAGTGGTGCTCGTATGAGCAACACTAACAAAATGGACATAAGAAATGACTGCAGAAGACTGTGACATGCTATCACTCTGAACAACAGGAATCACATTTTATCATCTAAGCAAGTACAACACCTACATAACAGCAACTTCTTAAAAACTACTGATATCCCATTTGAAACCTGTGGCATGGTTTTAAATAGCGTTGAACTGATTTGAAAAATTAGGTTCTATTTTGAGCACTTGGTTATTTTTAAATACGGACCCTTGCACTTCATAGCTACCAAGCTCTGTCTTAACATCACTTTGTGTATCAGGCCAACGCTGTGCTACCAAGAATTCTGAAAACAGGATTGTATCCCTACAAAAAACACTTGAAAGTGCGTATGAACTATGAACAGGCATCTTGAAACTAAATGCCACAGTTATTGGCATATTTCCCAGAAGTGCCTTGCAGTACATCAATTTTAGATTGTTAAAAAACAGGAGAAAGAAAATTTCTAATAAAAGAGTTATTATTTTATAAAGTTGCAATAAAAATATTTTCAAATTACACGATATGAACTGTATTAAACATGGAAAATGATCAAATATGAAGACTACTATTAGGACTAAATTAATGATAAAACCAGTTTCTGAAGGTATGTTGATTGATAAAGTATGACAAAAGAAAGAGATGTTAAATCATAGTTCATAGACTATTCAATTTCAATGTCACTATAGTAATAAGTCACATCTGCAAAAAACTAGAACATATTATATGACTTGTGAGTCTTCATAAAATACACTGTTTTAATAAACAGCATTTGCTAGCATTTTAAATTAAAGAGTTTTCAATATGGAAAGTTCTCAGAGGTGCTAACATCTACAAAGGAAACACACTGAACTGCTGCCATTTGTGAATTCACACTACAGGAAAACAGACTTCTTGTTTTTCTATGCAATATTATGCCAGACTGCAAAAGGCACAATGCCAGGATGCATGTGAACCTGACTGCAGTAAAGGAAGGTTCCTCAGTATTATGCATTTCAGGCCTTAAAAGAATGATACATCTGCAGAACCTGCAAGCTGTATGTTAATGCACAGACACTACAGTTCTAGTTAGGGGTTTTTTTTAATGTTGTTTCCCATAATTTTTTTTTTTTTTTTTTTTCATGTAAGCATACAGATTTGGTGCTTTTGAAACATTTCTGGAGACAGAAATCATCTCCTCCTGTGAGAGAGAGAGCAGCAGGGGCCAGCAGGAATACCAGCTGATGGGCACCGGGGTGGACCCCCGGCCTGACAGACCCCATCATGCAGCAAGGGCTGAATGGTGTTCACACTCCTGCCTGCAGCCCCTGACCTCTCTGTTCAAGCCGTCTGCAACAAGAGGGAGCAGATTTTTATTTCTTTGTTTTGCCATCAAGCGTCTGTGGAGTGAGATCCTGAGCAATGGAATAAGATCCATTTTACACAGGCCACCAATTACCATCACAGAGTGATGGTTTTCCATTGCTGAATTTAACAGATGATTGAAAAACGACAGATTTCATTTCCCACTTCTCCTCACTTAGCCGGCCACCAGCTGATGTAGCACGTCAATTTTTAAAATATTCCCTAGATTTAGAGGGTTTTCACTATTCATAATACAAAGCAATTCTAGAGTATATAATGTGTAACAAGCTAACAAGAAAACTTCTAGAAAACTAGAGAGAAGTTACCAGCATCCAGCTGGGCTCAATTCTGCCAGTATCTCAGCTTTTGGAAAGAACCTCCGTTCACATAATAATACCATCATTTGGAAAGCTTCCTGACACAAATAAGCTCTTCATCCATGGAGACGTATGTGTATAAGGAGAGACACACGCCCCTCTATGAATTAATGTTTCCTTCCACCATTCTAAATGCTTAATGCAGAACATCTTCAAAGATCATAATTGTAAGGTTATTATACAGTTTAACTCCCACAGAAAGTACGCTGAGCTAAGTGCATATTTGTCACTGCAGTGGGGCCAGAATTGGGTTTTCCTGGCTTCTAAAATCAGAAAATTGCACTTCTCCAAATGGGCTTTTGATAACAGCTTATTGTTTTCAATCCACAGAATTCAAAACATCATTACTTACAGTTTTATGTTTGAGACAGAAATGCTAAGTATTCAACTGTGCAAAGCACAGGAAATGCAAATTGCATGTATATACAAAGCACAAAGATGATTACTTTTTTATTTGTACTTGTACACAGAGCTAACAAATAATACCTTCACACAGAAATCAGAAATGCAACTGTTAATGCCTGCATGCATATACATACTTTCAAACTGTAATCATTGTATAAAATATATATGGATGGTTAGATGCAGCTGTAGGATTATAGCCCTCTTGCTATTTCTGAAGGCAAGTATTATTGATAATAGGCTCAAATTTGCTCTGATTTCCACCTGGGCCAAGCCCACAGAGCCCAACAGAGCCAGGCAGAGGCCAAACAAGGGCATGAGTGAGCCCATCCTGCCCAGGACCAGGGACGCACCGGCTTCTGCTGCACAGCTCAGCAGAGCACAGCTGGAAGCAGGAGACCGCAGCCGTATCAACCTCCTCCCAGAAAACTGTAGCTATGATTCAACCTGAGTCAGGGTCAGGTTGAAATGCTCACATTGTAACTCATGTGCAAGAGGATCATTTAAAATCTAACCCGTACAGTTGCACTGTATCCGACTATGTTCTTTTTCCACATAGGAAAGCCGTATTTCACCTGTGTTAAATTCCTGTCTTTAAATTAAGTCTCCCTTTTCCTTAAGACTCCAGAGAAGTAAATCAATGGTTCATTTCAAGTTCTTACTGAAGCCTGAATTTATTTTGAAATAGAGCCCAAGGAAAAAATAAAGCAAGCTAATTAAGTATTGCTTTGGGCTCAGTAATACCAATGCTCTTGTCGCCTACTTACATTGTTTCAATTCTGCTTTGAAGTTGTTTTCACATATTTCTGGTTGTTTGCCTTATGTTTGTGTCAGCACCGTGTTAAAATTCAAGACTTATTTACCTAATTAGTACTGCCTCATTTCAGCTGTACGTACCAAAGTCAGGCCACAGCGCAGGATAACATCTGACAGGTTCAAATCTAACAGGTTCTAGCTTCCAGTGCAAGACCAGCTGCACTGATTTACTGACCTTTGCAGGTCATGTGGCTCCCACTACAGTTGCTATGGCATAATCTATAGGACCTACCCATTAATGCTGAAATCGTTGTCCAGCTAAGTGAATGTGTTTTGCCCTAGCTCAAAAAGGGGCAAAAAATGTTACCATAAAACTTCTTCCCTCTGACACTTAAGCTGCAACTCTTCTTTTCAGTTATTTTCTTTCCCGATGAACAACCGAATATGAACACTTGCCCCAGCTCATAGTCCCGTGATCAATGCAGTCCACACAGAAAGTGTAAAGAATATTTTTTTTTATCCCTTTAACCACTCCATTAAGCAGTTTGGTTTATAAGGTACCTTTGGTTTACTTTGCAATTTGTGTGAAGTGTTTACAGTTTTATAACATATATATATATTTTTGCACATTATAAATTTATATTTTAAAATTATTTCTTACCATACTAAAATGTGCCTATAGGTATTGCTTTTTTTTTGTATCAATAATACTCATTGCTACTTACATCCACAGCATGCCTATCTGCACAGTTTTTATCACTGAAGATACACAAAACATAACTTTGCAATAAACTTCTGTTTCGCAAGAGCTTGTTCAAATAGCAATTGGAATTAAAAGAATATCCAAGGTAAAGATGATAGATGTGATACACTTGCAGGAGCCCTTTCCAACATGTATGCTAAAAGCTTTTAGGTACGGAGTTCTGCTGGGATCCTAATAGCCTTTACAAAACTGTCACATACATTTTCTGTCTGTATGTAATAAATAAGTAAACCTGCTCTTACTGTGACAGTAACAGATGACATAATATTTCGATTACTGAAAATACATATTCCGTGCATGTGATAAAAAGTACAGCTTTACACCTGCCTCTCTTCTCTGCCAGAAGCTGGGACTATTACCCATGACTTGGGCCAAAGGCTGAGCATACAGACAGACGAGGATCCCAGGACGGGCAACAGCCTCCCAGAGTGGTGCTGGCTATGATGGAGGCAGCTCCCCACTGGGAAGAGACCGTACCATGCTTATAACCACCCACTGCCAGGCTTCAGCTTTGCACCTTTCCTTGTGCCAGGACCTTCACTGCGTCCCCCAGCTGCAGGCACTGAAGAGCAGTCACACACAAAGTACTTACAGCAGAAGGGCAGCACAGACATTGCAAAGCGGCCACCACTGCTCCAGACAACCCTACACCCAAGCTCTTTTGAGCGATTTGCTAATTTCCTGTCCTAGAGATGAAGATTTGTTTTTATAATTCTTCCACCTGCTTGTACAACAGCACATATTGCCAGCTTAGAAAAGAGCATAATGGAAAAACTGTTTTTGGCAGTCTAGATATTTATGATTCTCCTTTGTAAAGGTAAGAAAATAGTAAATACTTGTGCTGCTTTCCTTCTCAAAAAACCTGAAGAAACAGCCATGCAATTTCTAATGCAATATCCAGCCTAAACCAGCTTCATTAGGAGAAACACAGCAACAAAATAATTTAATGTATAACTGGATCACTGCATGGTTATCAAGCTATGGAACCACTGAGCAGAGTTGATGCATGGTTAGGTGCAAAACTTTTGGTGCGATCAGCCTTGTTTACAGTGGTATGTCACAATACCACATCACTACTGAAAGAATTACTTTTAAAAACTTAGACAGCTTGATGACCCTGAACACCTTCAATTAACTTCTGACAATGCCACTTCCTATCGTAACTAAAACCAAAAGTGATTTCTGAAAGGAAGGATTTATGTTTTATTTATGGGTTACTAGAAACGTGGTGCAAAGATTGCCTTATGATAGCCTTGAGTTCACATAAGTTGTGTTACAGGTAACTGGTATTAGTCTGAAGTGTTGATTTTTGAGAGTAATTGAGACTTTGAGGTAAAGCAAGCATATCTCCCAAACCAGCAGAGCTGTACTGAGCGAAACCAATTTTCAGGTTCTCCCTATAATTTCAATAGCTCCAAATATGCCTATGAATATTGGGCTGCATTAAACAACCTTTGAAGCATACAGTGATTACAGAAAGGGAAGAGGAAATCAATCAGTTTGTCAGACTATTGTATAAATGGTCTTTCCCTGATCAACTGCGTAGCAAAGGTAAAATCAGTTACGTTAATGACAGCCATATACAATCCAATGAATTGTGCTGAAAAGCTTATCACTAGCTAAATTGGCATCAATAAAGACAAAGTAAAAAAGTGTTTATTGAAAAATAAAATTCTCACTTAAAATTTGACATTTTAGATGCTTGGCACATCTGACAAAACTAAAAAGTGACACTTACTTCTCACTACACTTTTTCTTCCGACACTTCTTTATACAACATGCCCATTGACAATACTGAAGAGAGGCGAGCTAGTTGATATTACTAAAATCTATCATTTGACCTTGCTGTTCTAAGCTTTCCGCACACAGAAAAATAAGGTGGTTCCCAGACCAAGTGATTTTCAGTTTAAGAGCGGATATCACAGCTGCAGACAGACAGGTATGAAATCACAAAAGAGACAGAGCAACAGGTCGCCAACACAGGCACTGGTGCGGCAGCCAAGCTTCTCACAAGCTTTTTTCTGGTTTTCAATCCATCACAGAGAAAGAGAAATTTTCAGAGGTAAGAGTATCAGAAGTAAGTTTGGCAGCTGTTTGCAGGGAGCTCTTCACAAATAGTACCAAGAAAAGCGGGAAGCTGTTTTCAATGGCTGATGGGTGGTAGGTGCAAGTCAGCATCTGGGAAGTACATTGCAAAAGACATACAAAGGTATGGAGAGCTTTGAAAGTGAAGGATATGAAGAACTTGGAGAGAAAAAAAATCATTAGCTTTAGCTGTACCACAGAAATATTGTTACAAAATTTGCAGCATTTAAAACAAAAACATAAAAGTAGAGAGATTATAATCAAAGAGGTTACAAGCTTGGCTGAAAGTAATTAAGGGAGATGTTAAGAAACCATGACATAATAAAATCAAGGTGGGGAAAACTTATTTAGCCACATTGTACTTGAAGGACTGCCTAAACAAACCCTAGGATCTACCCTGGGACACAGGTCTGGGGCAGACATAGAGGACCCACAAGTCCATATTGGAAACAATAGTTGCTGTACATCTCTTTGCCCTGAAATAAGCTGTGGAGGGAGATGATCATCAATGGCCGGATTAATAGAAGGACAAGAAGGGCCTCCTTCAATATATTAGCAGAAAAGCTACTGAATAGAAAGGCAGACAATAGCTCCAGTAAGAAAAGCAAGTTTCAAAACACTGTTTTTCTGTGAAAGTCTTGTCTTCTGCTGGCTCACACTGCTATAAATGAATAAAGCACGCACTTACACAATTAATTATCCTTTTTATGAAGAAAAAGATGAAGACTATGAGTAATACATGCCATAAAGGCAATAGCAGGAAAGCAATTAAGTCAGTAGTGGTCACAACCTTTACAGCACTTGTAAGCACTCTGTCCTGCATCTCAGCATCCCTCAAAAAAACCAACAAAAGAGCATGAGATTATTTCTTGACACTCATTAAGACAGAGTTAGCTAACTTTGATAAGGGATTTCAAAATCTTTTTTGTTTTATCTCCACATTTGCTGAATAATGAGACTCTAATGGCTGTCAGACAAAATACCTACTTTCTCACCAGTTGTGCAGTCTACTGAGAAATGAGGCTGAAAAACCCGTAGGGCTCTGTTCTAGAAAAATTCCACTGCAAACCTACATGCAAATCAGACAGCACAGTGTATCTATTAACCCTTTGATTACCTTTAGTTTTTTTAAATGTTTTTTCTTGTACTTCACGCCTGCCTGAAAAACAGCTAGGTTTTATATAATGAAAGGTTTAACATGAAATAAATCTGTTTGACACATTCTAAAGAAAACCAATTTTGTTTCTATACAGAGATGAGAAATAAATGGAAGCTATAAATATAAAGCTTTTCATCTCAAACACAAATATGCACTGAAATAAGCTACAACATATTTTCTCGAGATACTGAAGCTACATCAGGAAATGTCTGGATGGCTCTGCAATATTGAGTGAATTCTGTAGCTAGACTGATTATCTGATTAACTGCATCACTACTCTCCAACAGGCTGAGCCGAAGTATCTTTTTAATTTCAGAAGTATTTCTTGTTTGGCAATGGTACAACAGTGATGTTGATACTTAATTTCTTGGATATTTTATTTCTGATTTAGCATATCAAAGATCCAGGGAATTTTCTTATAAAGGAACCTGTCTTTTTTTCAGCTTACAAAATTATTTGCAACCGATCAGATTAAAGATGTAATGTTACAAAGGTTTGGTTTGAAATTTTGGATGGGCTTAAAGCAGGTTATGAAAGCAGACTGAAGAGAATTAGAAAATATTCAAAAGTACACACAGTTCTGCAAGTGTAAAATCTTGCCCTGCAAAATCTATATCTGTACTTATTTGTACACCTTCCTGAACAGAGAGTGCCTGCTGCTCCAATTACTGGGGTGTCTAAGACGACCCCACTATATCACCTACGATTTTTAGTCAATTCCTTGCATAGTTGGGGATTCTTGGGGAATTGTTTTGGGTTGGTTAGCTGGTGTTTTATGACCAAGATCAAGAAAAATTTGGGTGCACTCACCAGGGGAGAAAAAAAAAGTGGTGGTGGGGGGCATTCAGATTTCAAAAATATCTTATTTAATATTTCAACACAATGCAACTCCTCTGTGCAAAAGCAAGAGGAACAAGAAGGAGGGTTGATTCTGCACTGTTAGCCAAAAGGCAGGAGTGCACGTACTATGTCTGGAGCAAACAAACTAACTTCTAACACTCACTTGAAGCAACTTTGTTGTGTGTCCATTTCACCTCCTTTTCTTCAATTCTGCTTTTTTACATAATGCAGGTTATAGCCAACTTCTCTTTTCCTTGTTTGAAAAGAGATTAATACAATTTCCCCCCTCCCCCCTTTCATAATTTTTAGACTGAATAGGGTGAACAGGTAACTATGGTAAATGCAGTGTGTTAGCTCTGGACAAAACCAGCTCGTCTACAAACACAAACACAGAGCAATTTCCTAGTGTACATTGCTGATATCTAATTTCTCTGTGACACATCGCACCCCTGTTGTATTAGCTTGGGAAAAATTTCACTAGAAGTTTATTCAGAAAACTCAGCAAGATCAGTAGCACTACGCTGCCAGCAGTTGAAAACAAGGTGGATCTAACCAGGGGACACATAACACACAGCTAGTAAGGGTGGACATTAATTTAACAAGTACCCATAAAAAGAGACTCTCCAATAGCTTAGTCTTCCTGGGTCCTGTTGCTGTATGTCTAGGCAAATTTACTGTAAATCTCCCTTAACCTTTCATCTTTTCTAAGCTATGCCAGTCTGTATTGTCTGGAATGGAAAAATTTAAGAGTTGGAAATTATAATGCAGTTTCAGTGAAGTTTGAAATATAGTACAAGTTCTGTTATTACAAAATGTGACTCTCATCTGGGTGAAAGTAAATTTTTTTTGCTGGTTAAACTTATCTTTTTCTGGCACCAGACATCTATTATTTTGTAAATATTTTATACTCCCATTACAGACTGCCACATTTATTTTAGAGGTCCTGGAATGCAAACTTTCTATAGTACTGCATTGTCTTTTTAACATTTTAATAATGTAGGAATGCTTAGAAAAATAACATTCAAAGATTACAAAAAACATACTGTATTCTGCCCAGACATCCTTCACTTCTGCTTAAAAATGTCTTGGTTCATCTTCTCAACTATAAAAATAACATTGCCTCTTCCATCTATGAATCTGAAATATATTACTAGAAACATATTTCACTTGCTGTTTGTGGGGAAAAAAAAAATAATCTTAAAATTCTACCCACAGCTGCTAAAGTGCTTTGGAACTCAATACAAAATTTATGGGTGTCTAAATAAATGAATCAAGAAGAATCAGCAATCTCCATGCAAGCATGTTCTCGCGGGACTGTGTCTGAACTACTTACTCAGTACTTGCCCAGGCAGAACTGCCATTGAAGTCAACTATGAAACACTCATCTTCATTTCAGTTAAATGACATCTATAATTGTGCATTCTCACCAATTTCTGTGGCAGTTTTGCCTGAGGACTGTGTGTATTTAGTCATGCCCTCACAATCTGACCAATAAATTGCATTTCAAATATAACTTGTCTAACAGACACCAAAACATTTTTACCCTCCTTGAAAACAAGTAATAAGGAAATAGTATGTAACGTATTGTTTGTATGTATAATTTTCATGCTATAGGAAATGCAGCATATTTCTCATACCAAGGCAATAACGCAGCAGCCATAGAATTAAGGCGGATGATAAAGGAAGATTTTTCAAAAGAGCTATTTAAATGTCTGATGTGCCAGCCATGGATATTTTTGCTTTTGTTTTTGATTCAAGATCTCTGAACAATTCTGTATCAAAACTAACTCACCAACTTCTTGGTCTCAGAATTGCCTGCCATCCCCTAGCAACATGCATTTTTCCTTGTGTTCTAAATGCCACTTGCATTTATGTTACAAAACTGAAGCTAAGTATGAGTAAAAATAACATGTACCAAAAACACCCCCAAATCAAGCCACATTATCGATTGTGTGGAAGTTGCCACTAGACCAGCTCGTACTCTCAGAGTGCTTTTCCTTTACTCAAATAGTTACTGAGAAATACAGAAAAAAGCCACCAGCAAGACTGTTTTCCCCAATCGTAAGTACACGTTGTCCAGAAAAACAGTTTAAAAAATAGAACATTTACCTCATTTAGAGGCAAAACCAAAGCATCCTGAAGCAACAGCATTGGGCTTGACCCATTCTTTTACATTCGGAGACTAAATTCACTCAAATGCTGAGAGAAAAGGAGGAAATTTAACTCAAATTTTACACACTCAACAAAACCTTTAACTTTGGCACGACTGGACACAGACAAAACTCCATTCAACTACCAACTGTATGAGCAATCACCAGCATTCTGTTATTTATTCTCTGATTATGTGAGAAAACTAAATGTCTGGCATCAAAAGAATGGACTTACTTCTTTAGCAACATATTTCTTTAATAAGCTTTGTGAAAGTATTAGGTACAGATAAAGCTACTCTGTCCAGGCTTGTTAAAAAAACAAACAAAACCAGTAGCTGTCTTTTTTGGGAATTTTCCATTCTAATGGATTTAAAGGGCTAATTTCAGTACTATGTAAAGAAAATTCCACTGGTACAAATTTCTTAGTCATCTTAAAAAAAAAACAACCTAGGGCTTGGTTCACAAATTAATTTTTTCTTAGGCAAATAATACTGTCATTTGTCATCAAAATAATAACCATCATAAGGTGATAGAAGGGGATATTTTATTTCTCTTATTTGCAATTTTTACAAAATCTCACCACATTACTCTCACTTTTTAGAATACTTCTGGATTATCTTTCTTCCTAATAGAAAATTGCAAAGCAGATGAATGACATTGGTATCTTCTTTTTTGTCCCACTTTCTCCCCTTCTCCATTTCCTTACCTGAAGACTCAAGAACTCTTGTAATAGAATGTTGTAAAGAAAACAATGAGTAAAGAATGATGTGATACATCATAGTTATGGTAGTACCACCTCTCTGCTATTCTGTCCTCTATGGAAATACACATACATACATTTGTTAGTATTTTTTATTATTTCCTATTCATCTTATTATCATTCCATTATCATCATCACCCTATAAAAAAAAAAAATCTTTGGATATGCAATAGGCACATCATTAGCAGAACAAACAAGAAAAGGATATGCCTGATTTGACAATATAAAAGGGTTGCTGAAAGGTTCAGAGTATGTATATAGATTCTTTAAATGACCACATACATCTAGCTAAAAAACCCCCAGTAGCTGCGAGCATCCCTGACTCTGCTCCCACTGTCCAGCAACACTAGTAGAGACATTCTTGCTTGGCCCAATGCCTGTCTTTACCTCTCCTTAAAGTAAGAAAAACTTTGTATAATTTTAAGGACACTAATGAAAAACTATGCAATGAAATTCCAGTTTTTAGAACTGGAATAAGTAAAAGTAATAGTGGTATGCAGTTTTAATAATACAGGACACATGAATGCTCAGGTACAGAGCAGAGCACCCAAAAAGAGTCTTATTTCATCTTACAATATATTTTTGATGCAGAGCTTCTGCTTAAACTACTGCAGAAGAAAAAGCTTACCTTTCCTTCAAAAAAAAAAAAATCCTGCTTGCATATATTTCTGATTGCTATAATAACTGGAGAAAGAAAAGATTGACCTTTTTCAATTTGAACAGGAACTGCAAGAGCTCATCAATGTAATTGTGTCAGCCACAGAGCTTATTTTTCAGTCAATGGCACCTATAATCAGTTTTCAGTAGAGGTGCAGAATTTGATATCTGGTAGTTAGCATTTTTATAGACAGACTGAAGAAACAGCTGAAGAATTCCAGGAGCTCCCAGGAGTTTATCAACACCAAAACGTGCAGAATGACACGTAAGACACACACGGAAAGATAAGGCTTGAATAGCCACTTTTGAAAAGTACGAATAGTAACAGTGACAGGGAAGAAAGTGTTTTAAGATCCAACCTATTATAACAATTTCCTGTTAATAGGCTTTGATTTGTTAATTATCCTTCTGGCTAACCTTTCATCCTAAGAGCATAAACCAAACAGCAACTTTCTGAAACAGCTGCTGAAATAACCCACCAGAAAACGCCCAGAAACTATTTACTACTAAATCCAATACAGGTGTTAAATGTGCCACTGACAGTATATTTTACATATCAATACTGATGATATAATGTTCATGTAAATACATGGATGGTACCTTCAACAGTGTATCTGTGATGAATTAATGAGCATTTATTAATTCTATTTTATATTATCAACTATAAAAGCACTGTGATCAAGCAGCACATTCTATACTGTGCCTTTACCTCTGTTTTCGGGACAGAGTTTCAAAAGGCGGCAATATAGACTGATCTTCAGATGGCTGTAAAACATCGAAGGAAAAGAGAACAAAACTTACCATCCTCAAAGGGTTTAATGAAAAAATGCCCTTGAACTAACTCTCCTTGGTGGCTGAATCTGATTGAATTTACTACTCAGTTGACCATAAACTAATGCCTTTATCCAACAGAAATATGTCTGTGCTTAGCAGGCACAATCTGAATACACATAAACACAGATTCATGACTGTTTTATAGCATACAACTTCAGCAGAATGCTTTATGTAAGCATAAATGTGAAGAACTGATGAGGCTCATCAATAGCTTTTGATGGAGGCTAGACATAACGACAAGCATCTTTGAGGGGCATAAGATAGAACCTCTAAATATGGCTCATTGATATCAGGAGACAGCTTCTCTCTTTCTCCCTGCCCCACCCGCAAAATTCAAATTTATCACAGCATATTTTGAGGTCTAGAGAACTTGGGTGCATTACAAAGAACTAAAAGATTGAAGAATAAATGCCCTAGAAACACCCTAAACTTCTTATGATGATATCTGTATGACAAATAACCTAGAATTCCCCAGAACAGATATACCACAGTTCAGCTGTGGAGGCTGCGTGTCTCTATCTCCTAGCTATTTCTGAAGGACTATCTAAAAAAAAGTTTATTTGAGCTATGTAAACAAGCCATTCCTTTAAAATGAGTGGAAAACAAGGTGACAAATGGAAATAAATGTTAAGGTGAAAAGAGATTTTGTTAAAAGAACTGGTATTATTTTTAGGATTACTCCAAGTATGGAGATGCATACGGAAAAGTTTAGAATTTAAGCACTGGCAGAAAGATTTTTAAAAAAAGCAATGAAAGCAACACGACTAAGGGAGTGTCCTGATGGTGGACTTGTGAAATACGAACCGAGTCCTCCCTTGGGACATTACACCGCATTGGTAGTTGATGCATAAACAGCACTTGTAATTGCGACACTGGAGAAATCCAACCCATCATAATCTTCCTGAGTAAATGCGATTCAACATGTTGCACTCTACTTCAGGAATAAAAGGAAAAAACACTCAGTTTTGTCATCAAAACACCCACAGACAAGACCTCAAGGTCAACTTTTTTAAGTCTGATAAAGCTTGGAGTTGCCAGTCCTGTCTAATGGGTCAACTAATTACCATACGTCTACATGACATTAAGTGGCATTTACTAGGTCCATCAACGTGTCTAGGCTGTTTTCACAATGTCAGCTAGCCCATTTGGTGTCAGACACTGTACCACATGCTAGCATGACAACATTGCTCAGAATAACCTCCAGCTGGTTTTAGTTATACAGCTGTAATGACTGGAGTAACTCTTACAGGACCTGCTTAAGATCAAGAAGCTGGCAAACAACTTTCCAGTTGCATCCCTTTCCTGCCATCCCTGCTATACACAGGACTGCTCAGATGCTGGAATATCATCACCACGGCCCCGAGAACTGCTTGTTGAGCTGCACTGAGACTGCTACAGAACAAAGCAGTAGTAAGAGGGGTTAGGATTTGAAGCAGGGTCTAGAATTTGGCCTAGTTAGGTGCATAATATTGCCTATCTCTGTACGCGCTGAACAAAAAGGAGTTTTCACAGAGCATCCAAAGGTGTTCTCTGTACCTGCTAAGTCCCAAGTAGCAGAGCCTTCTGATCTTATTTGAATGAGGACTGAACTTGAAATGCCCATACCTATCATTTCACAAACAGCTCTCACTGGCACAAAGGAAATCGAGCACATACTGAATGGATCAAAGACAGAAAAAAAATGACCTTACTTTTATAATCTGAAACCTGGTTTTGTTTCTTTTGAGTAGTTTAGAACAGTTGCATTTACTTCCTGATTTTTATATCAAAGCAAAATGCAAAGAAGGTGGTACCACATCATCTCTCTGCTTCATTTTGAACTATTTATTTTGATTTGGAAGTGTGATCAAAGAATTCCTCTTTGCTTGATAAGTAAACAGTGACATTTCAATCCAGTTATTATCATATGCATTCCTAAAGGACTCATCACTGTAAACATCTAGACTATGCTAACCTGGGATCACAGACACTGTCTTCTATGGCATTCTCAGAGCTATATTTAAAACACACTCTAAATATTCTAAACTGTGTTATGACCTGGGTGCTACCCCTACCCTTTTCTGAAGCAATGCTATACATATATGCCATACATATATGTATACTTCTGTGTGAAGCCATCCTGAAAATCCTAGGCTTCCACAGGGAGGGAAAGGAATCTTTGCTCCACATGAAAGAGCCTCTCCTAGTGCTGTTAACACTGCTATTCTGCAATGATGCCTCAAAGCAGCTACAAAAAAGCTTGCAGTGTCACAGTAGGGATTTTCTAGCATATGAAACTGTTCTGTAGCCGTTACTAGACTTTTCCTGTGTGGTTAGAGAAACTGTGTGGGAGACAGGTTATGAAAGGCTCCCCCTATGGGCACCTCCAATCTGCGAATACCCATCACAACAAGACATCATGACCCAACAAGAGGTATGGGAACAACCACCTTGTCACATATCATCTGGTGGCATTTTCTTCCTGTCTGCAGAAACAGTGAACAGGATAGGATGGTGGTACTTACAAGTACCAATAAACAAGTATTTTCCAAATGGTGAAGAGTTGCGTGTTTAGAAAATAAGGTCACATAGTAGTCTAATCATGTTAGGAATGCAAAACTTGTGCAATCCAACCATCAATATCCACTTACCTGAGGTTGCAGCCAACTCAACATTACGGTATTATGGCTTTATTATTACATGTTAGCTGATGATCAGTTTACAAAAGTCATTTGTGAGTCATAATGTATTATTAACATCAGCAGGGAAGACCGCTCTCTCACAACTTGGGCATCGTCATGCTCAGATCGAGTTCCAGAGTCACCCCTTTCCATTCAGCTGAAGCTACTTTTGTCTGCAGGAGCCCACATTCTTCTGGAAACTTCCCAAAAGACCTTAAAGGTTAATTTAACTTTTGTAGCTCTACCAGCAGCCACACTTCTCAAGTTGAAAGGAACAGCTATAGAGAGACCACTGCATCATAAGCTTTGTAAAATAAGGATTGGATGAGTTTGGGTTTTGCCTTTGATAGATTCAACACACAAGCTAAGCTAACAGTAAAATTATTTTTCCTGTTACTACTACAATAGTGACTTCTGACAAATAAGTGTTTTCAATATATAGCAACTGTTCAGTCTGGAGATCATTCATGCCACTGAAAATGACAGCACATCAAAATGGCTGCTAGTGGTGTCCGTTGTGTCCTTTTATTAGCAGACCTATGTAAGAGAGTAGTAAATTCAGTTTATCAGGTTACTAGAATACTCCCTACCCATTCTGCACTAGTACCAGTGAAAGGTACAGTGGATAACAGAGGAACACAAGAACTTAAAACCGTCTTCTCTGTTTAACTTCTTATTCTCCTCTTCCATACTCAAGAAAAGGACACCAGGAATGACTTATTTCTTGATGAACATTTCTCAGGAACTTAGCAATCCTCCAAAGTAGAATGGTTAAACAACAGGTCCACAAGCAGTGGAATTTAATTCCCTTCCTTGATTCCATTTAGCCCCTACCTTATGTCCTTCTAATGCAATTTTTTTCAGACCTACATCACATATACACACTCAAATCCCCTGTCCTGAAGGCAAACATAGTGCCTGGCCAGTCAGCAGGGCAGGCAAAACAGAGCTTATGCAGCATTCTCTCTCAGGCTGGACCATAAGTTAAGGTTCTCTTCTACCCAGGTGCCAATTTGCATGAAACTTACAGGATCTTCATTAAAACCTCAGTCTCATGAATCTTTTTGACACTAGGCAATACAGTCAAAGCTGTGAAGACAGGGCCAGAGAATAACAAAGATAAAGATAGATGATGTGACCGTAAGTGTAATTTCCTCAGGAAATCAGAACAAAAAGACCAAGACCCCAAATACACACATGAACTGAAACTCTCAGTATTAGAAATCTTTTAAAGAAAACTAAAATATACCTATACAGTTAACGTATAGTAACAGTCCATTACTCAGAGAATGAAAGTTGTGTTAAAATATTCAGAAAAAACGGTATCAGTTAATTTGCTCTGAGGCAAAAAAACCCCTGCCACCAATTCCCAGAAGCAACATAGCAATTGCTCTAGCTGCAATAAGCATTATGTTAAAGAGCAAAACATACGTTAAAGAACAGATGAACAATAGCCTCTGTAAGTGAAAGCGTAGCTAAACAAAATTATGGTTTGGTTTCAAGTCCATAGCCTGGTAAAAACCCCAATCTCCAAGCCATTCTCCACCTCTGTGAACAGCATTACCTGAGTATATGGAGAATTTGCCACATTAGGTTCAGGTTTTTGTCCTCCCAAACATCCCACCCACAATCTCCTGTAGAGCAGTAACAGGCTCTGAGAAGCCTCCCCTTCACAGAAAATCCCACTGTTCTCCTAATGGGAAGAAAGTGTTTTACTAAATTGTCACTGTGATTTATTTTTAATGTAGAAACACTTGCAGTAGTATAATCCAACAGACACAGATGGTAATCTGTCTAATTTCTGTGGAGCAATTAATAGCATAAAACAACAGACTGTCAAAACAGGGCAATATAAAAATATCAAAAGCAGGTTTCCCTTGTCATTGGTTAGATTATTTTATCAAAAACTGAATGCAGAAATCTGAATGATTTTAGGTACACTGCACAGAGAAGAAGAAAATTAAGTCAGGGACAGATCTCATAGTCTGGCAAAGGAAACACACGACAGATTCACACTTACAGAAAAGATGATGGAGTTTGTAAAAGATGCTGAAACTTTTGTTATTTGGCCCTCAGCCTTTGGCGTAGGCAGGGGAGGGCATTATACAATTACTTTATCACAGAATGCATTCTTAATATATTAAATCCTCTAAAGTTTTAACTGATATCTTACTTAAGCAGTTGACTGAGGTCTTGCAGTGTACACCTGGAGTAGTAAGACATTTTAACCAAAGCTATTTTTGATATTTCAGAGAGTAAAATATTTATCAAATATTTTAAATCTCTTTCCATTCAATAGTCCACATTTTATTTAGATCAATGGTAGTTTGCTACTGTTTTATAGTAACATGGCTTGTTTACCTGAAAATGCTACTTGGATTCATGTTATCTCAAATCTAAAACGTGATTTGCTGGTGAATCAACCCAAAATCTGGGACCCATTGTCATTGCTAAGGACTCAGACAAAGGCAGTTTTGGTGGTGCTGTGAAGAGCCCAGAATGACAAATAGCCACGGATATGGATTTTTTTTTTTTTCCTTTTTTTTGGGGGGGGGAGGTTGTCAGAAAACTGTGTCATTCACCTTATGGCATCTGAGTCAAGCTCAGCTCCGGTGAAAAGGATAATAAATGGCTGCCAAGGCAGAAGCAAATTTATCAGAAGTAGTCTATCAGACCAACAGTTAGGTAACCCACAGTAGGTACTTTCTCCTGGGTAACAAGTACTGTATTTCAGACTGTCAGCGAGTTCAGGAAATTCTCCTGTTTCCTTCAGTAACAAAACACTGACAGAGCAGAAAGACACTCAAGCAACTCTACTGCAATTAGTGTTACTGATCTTCCTCAGATTACTCATATGGGGAAAAAAAAAAAGGGATGTTGAAGCACTAATGAGCTGTGGAAGTCAGGAAATATCCATGACGTGAGGCTTCACTACATTTCTGTAGGCGTGTTTTCCTGTTTCAGCAATATTACCCTGTTCAGAAAGGAAAAATTTCTTACAAAGGTTTCTTGGGCTTCAGCTAAATACACACATCTCAGACTTGTCCTTCCACCCATATCCATCCACTATTATTGTTGTATGAACAACATCCATACTTTATAAGAGTAAATTTCACAAGTTTAAAAAAAATAGACTTTCGCATTCAGGGAGACCAGATGTTTCACAGATGTGAAAAAACACTTTGATAATATCAAAATAAATCAATTCTTTACAAGAAAGCATAGTAAATAATTTAGAAAACACAAGTCATGGATCACTGTCATGCAACCAGACTCTCTCATACAAACACCAAAAAAGTAAAAAAAGAATGTATAGAACAAAAAGTTTTCATTGACCTGATTTGTCAGAGATGTTGGCTGTGACTGGCGTGGCGGAGCAGCTCGTGTTAGCCTTTGCGCTGTCCTTGGAAGAACCAACTTTGGGTTTATTTTTCGTTGCCTCTAGTGCTTTGACCTTCTTGGCATGTTTACTTCCTTTGTAGTGGGCCTCGGCCTGGCTCTACAAAGGAGAACAAATCAGGCTCACTTTTTTCCGTACTTCTATATAATACAATGGATGACAAGGCAGAAAAGCAACACTTTCAATAGTAGGCACCTAGAAAATTTTAGAACTAACACTTTTCCTAGATGTAAGTTCTTATCTATTCATATGATAGGATTTTAATGAATGGTACATGTTTTCAGTAACTCAGAAAAATAGGCTTCAAGATTACATAAAGCTCTCTCACTCCTAATGTAATTCTTTGCTTCCATGGTGCTTAAAGATTTAAAGCACTATACAAATGTAAACATATCCAATTGAGAAAGATGCTACTCAATTTTCATGTACTGTTCCCTAGACTTTATTGCTTGTACTTAGAAAGATATACTATGCTGTAACATGATTAAATAATCCATTTTTCCTTCTGTTTGATCTAGTACAAAAGTCATAAAGTATTTTCATCATTACACTAACAGCAGTTGAAACTGGCATTAATGACATTATGACTTCACTATCAGATCAAAGAAAGAAGGGTTAAAATGAAGAAACACCATACCTATAAACTTCAGTAGACCCACGTAAAACCCAGAAAACTAAATCGGTCTTGATTGTTTTATAAATTGCCTTGAATAATTTTTTCCAAACACTAAGAAAATTGGAACCTGAAGGACAGGAAGGAGGAGAGCTTATATATGTATATACACATACACTTTTTTTTTTTTTTTTTTTTTTTTTTTTTTTGTAATGTGTTTTTTTTGTTATT